>JANEYF010004456.1:0-152368 GCA_029963845.1 Rhamnusium bicolor
ATTCACACGATCTAGAGGAGTCCAGAATATTCCCGGCCGTTAGCGTACAATTCCAGTCTCATCTAACCAGTCTGCACAGTCCAGTGGCGTAACAATATAAATATTGAGGTCGTTGTTGCATTAGTTTAACTTAAGTTCCGAAAGGAGCGCATTTAAATTGTTTCCAAGATTAACGGTATAAAATTCAGCGATAGACATAAAACCTTGTGAGTGTTTTAAATCGAATAAAAAGATATTTAACTACAAGGTCCTTTTACTAAAAGGATACATTTTTCCTATGCATGTAGCATTAGTATTGAAAACAAACTCTTAAACCACATTAATAAAATTGGGTTATAATCCAATTTACTGATTGCAACGACCGTTGTTTCCAAATTGGGAACGTTGGTTATTAAAAGTCACTTTCATATCGAAATACTGATATATTAGTCGTTTCTACACTCGTCCTCTAAATAAAAACTTATAAGTACTATTTCGGAAAGCAGCGTAGTTAAATTAAAGATGTTTGTAAGATTAACGAGATAAAATTCACCTTATGGTTTTTTTAAATCAAATAAAAATATATATAAGGTACGTTTACTAAAATTATAAAATTTTTCTATTAGCATTAAAAAAATACAGTATGGTATTGAAAATAAACTTTTACATTTATCAATAAAATTACAAATAAGAAAAAAAGGACCTCCCTAAAAAAAAATTCGGTATCTTATTGCCGTCATTAGTGGTTCCGCTACCTCCACTCTTAGGTATATCCACGAGCAATCTTATTCTGAAGTTCTGCTGTATAGTACATATCTTGTTTCCGAAAACTGCTTTATTTTTGGTTCCTCCAATTTGCCAAATTTTAATTTCTCATCTGTACGGAAAGTGCAGCAAACATTCAAAAAACGTGATCCTGCCAAGTAGACTTGACAATCCAAATTTCAAATTTTCCTGAACAACTGTTCTTTTTAATACTGTTTCGATGGCATTCATATCTTTGGGAGTTGCTTTACATATATAGCATGTTTGTGAAGAAGTTGTTTCCGTAATTACACACTTTTCCGTTTATCATCATCAATCAAACATGAGCAACTGCAATTTCTTCATTACCTAACATATCAGTAGTCAGTCGAAGTTCCGAAATTTGATTTTCTGTGTATGATGTCTCCTATACCGACAGTTCTTTTGTTTCTTTCTTAAATTGGAAGCATATAGGTCTACAAAATCGAGTTGACGATAAACGGAGATACAACCATTTGATCTCCCAGGTTGCTCTGCATACAGTTGTAATGGGACTATGGACGTTAGAAACAAATCGCCATCACCAAGACTAACCTCGGCGATTATTTGTTTGTATTATGAGTGACCTATGCTTCCATCACTTCCCCATTTTACCAACAATTTCAAATTCATCAGAAGATCACTTGATAATCAAAGGAGAATCGGTTTGTGCAATTCTAGTAACCGTTTTACTGTATGATCCAAGAGATCTTGTAATAAAATTTCTGCAGATGATTCGGTTACGTGTCCTTTTTTTTGGGGATAGCAACGTAATTTTGCTTCCCGGAGCTTGTGATAGGAGGGATAGATATCGGTAAAATGTTCTTTTGTTATCCGTCTATGAACAAGAGAGGACTCTTTGCTATCTTTCACTTCAAACATTACTGACAGGGCTTTGACTGAAGTAAGTGGAATTATTTCTTTTGACTTCTAACTCTATTGCCAAGCTTTCATCATTTTACTGACTCAAGTCGGAGTGGTCAAAATTGCTTCTGAGACAAATTTTGCGGCAGCCTCTTTTCCTTCGTTCTTAAGTTTTTTTGCTTACAGCCAAAGCTAGCTCCTGGCTTTCGAACGTCGATGACAGTTTTGCAGTCTTTCGACGTTTGGTTCTTTCACTGCTCGCAGGAAATTCTAAAGCTTGACGACCACGGACACGGCTCCTTTCACCACCAGATGAAGTTCCTGGTTGTGGCTCAGCATCCGGATCAATTTCTTCTTGGGTTTGTTCAAATACAAATTGAACACACTTATTTTTCTCCAAAAATATATTCGTTTTTCTTGCGCATTGATCAAGCTTCGAATAAACGCCGCTGAAAAAGTTTGACCTGATATTTTTTTAATTTTAACATGGTGTCTTTATCACTCTCGATTTCATAGTGTCCCACCAAATAATTGAATATATACTCCGTTCGATTTGACCGACCTAAACCACCCTTTTCATACAAGACGTCAAAAAGTTGCCTTCTGTTCACCATTTTCACTCTAAAAGTAAATCTGAAGATAAAATTAAAGTAAAGACCAGAACCGGCATTGGTTATAGGATAACTTGATTTTCTGTCAAGTTAAATAAAATATCGCAAAATGGAATAGAAATCAGTAGATTTTACATCTTAAATTATAAAATAAAATGTGCATTTACGGTTTTAGAATGCATGCGTTTGTTACGGTTGGTGCATATTCATGAACAAAACCTAAGCGAAATCGAAATATCTTAAAAAGGCACTTGAACGCACCCATCAAATTTTAGTATGTTATTAAGGAATATTCAAGCTATCTTTTAGTTATTAAGTTCAAGCCGGATCTGGCATGGAAATTTGTAGGGCTCAACAAAAATTTAAATTATAACCAGAGGTAGGATTTACCAATCGGATATGACGTAAAACCATGGTTTGCTTTAGGAGGTCATGTGTCAGATTTGCATGCATATATGAAACGATATCTTACCTTGAAACTTTTTTTAGCGGATTCCGTATTATCCAAAGTTGATAAAGTTAATTTATTATAAACACTCACTCAAAGAGAACTGGAGGTATAGGGGGGATGTACTTAACAGTAAACTACACACACAAGTATTTTTCACTGCTTGTTACAAGAATAAAAGTATATTATTAATATCTGTTCTAAATGTTTTGTAGTTAAACTTCGGCGAATTTCATTGAAAATCCATTTACATTGCGAGAAGGACCGCTCGACGTCGACAGATGTAACTGAAGCATATTTAAAATATGTAAACTTTTGGAAAATCACCACATTCATGCCCGGTGTAGCAAAGTCTACTTCTTTGCCGTTTAAAAAGTCTGTTACACCTGTCATCTACAGTCGGGGATTTTGTTTTAACAGTTCGGAATTTTGTTTGTAACAGATAACGTGACTGCGCAAGCGCCAACATTATCGGCTACATCAGTCTGCTTGACAGAATTTAATCCAGATACCAGCAACTACGCGATAAAGAAGTGGCTTAATATGGCCTCAGAACTCAAGGATATGGCGATATGCTGATAATAGCGAAAACTGAGGAACCATTGAAAGGCAGAGCCCATCTTTGTTATTATGGCATCACAGTCTCCACGATTAACCGATGTTATGGTCGTCAATACACCCAAAACATATGAGCGTCGACAAAATACTTCAACTCTCAAATGTTCTTGTTTTCTATGCGGCTAAACTGGCCACCGTCAAGACAACTCTCGTGTGTCTCCTACTAAAGTTGAAAGAGTTGAAATAAACAATAAAAATGAAGATGGACCACCTATTTGCACTTATTGCAAAAATATGGGGCACACGATAAAAACTGTTAGTATAAGCTATGGTAGCCGGAAAAAATGCATGCTCATTAGACGAAGATGTAACTTAGTAACGTCACTAGTTGCAACTCTTTTGTACAATACAATGCAATGAGTTTCACATACCTTGTTGACAGTGGTGGTAACATATCAATTCCGAATGAATCAACTGTTGTTCGGCTCGATACAGTGATCACTGATCACGAAGAAAAGCGGATTATGTCAGAGCTTGGGCGACATTGTTTACGGTATCGACTCGTGCTAAGTCATAACTGTTTTGTCGGCTGCAACAATGGACATATTATTTACAATCGTACCCGATGATGTAGTTAGTTCCTGAAAACTTAGATGCTCTTATTGGCTGGGATGTTGTCAGCTGACGTCATTTGTGTATAGAAAAAGGCACTGACGATTTGAACTGCACTATGACCTACTCAACATAACTAAAGTGCTGACATGGACAACTTTCAATAGTTTAATAAATATAAACATGTTAGGAGTAGACGAGCCGACGCTGTTGATATTAAAGCAATTTCATAAATTATCATGAAAACAACATTAACTCCACAGTGCATTCATCGACTGGGTTGGCTCCCACTGTATTACAGATTGAAATAAAAATGAGATTACCAGCAACTCAGCAGTTTTTAGCAAACGCAGCGGCGCGGCGACTGTCTGTTGCCACTGACGAGGCCGTTGTTCAAGCACAAATACGAAGCACACATCATCGAAAGCAAGCGCGCTAAGCAATTTGATGTCTCGTTACGCAGCGAAATTATTTTCAGGCAGTGATCTAGTTGCCGTAGAGGATCCACAATTAGCGAGTGGAGGAAATTTACAACAGAAATATAACTAACTACACATTCTTCTAAAAGTCGTTCCAAACGAGTGCTATCTCGTGTATAAGGAAGGTAGGCATAGCACGGTGACAGCACACCAAGAGCTGTGTTGTTGCCCCACAAATACAAAATATATAAACCAGAGTTTATTGTAAGTACTGTGATAATAATCTTGATACACTAATTATGTTTGTAATACGTGTTATAGTGGCAATCCAACAGTTGAATGAAAAAAGTAGTAGCGATCCTACATAGAAACTAAATTGAAATGAATTACAATATGTTATAGTGGCAGTCCCACGTTTGAATGAATAAGTAGCAGCGATCCTGTACAGAAACTAAACTGAATTAAATTACAATACATCATAACGACAATCCCACAATTAAATGAAAAAGTAGCAGCGCTCCTGCACAAAAACTAATATGAATTTAATTATAATATGTCATAGTGGCAAACTCACAATTAAATAAAAAAGTAGTAACGATCCTGCATAAAACTAAATTGAATTAAATTATATTTCGTAGCGGCGAACTTACAATTAAATGAAAGAGTAGCAGCGATTTTGCACGAAAATTAAACTGCATGATTTAAAGTACAATAGGTGTGTTCGTAGAGCAGTTTCCGACAGTTAGAAGCTGTCATAAGCATGCGCACATTTTTGTAAAGATATACTTGTTCAATCAAAATGTTTTTTATTGCAGAATTCTCGTAATAATTGCATCTCTATAGTCATGAATAGAGTTGGCAAGAATGCGCCGCAGAACATAGTCGTACTCATCATAATGTGTATAATAAATGAATTAACTAGTAACAAAAGCAATAAACTGTTACAATTTATAACAATGTATTCACAACTTACCCTCTTAATTAGCTTTGTTATCACAAACTGGAAAAGATCTGTAAACACTAAGCAGCATCATATATGTTTCTATTGTTGTCTCCGTGAGTGATGCTCGATGTGGTGAAAAAATATGTTTATATTTTGAGAACGACCGTTCGACATATACTGATGTCATACAACCATACTTAAAATTGTCTTTGAATGCACTTAATGGATCTGCAGATGCATCATCAGTACCAAAATTAAAAAAATAATTTTCATTATATTAATTTACTTCGTCATTTTGAATCTAACATTTTTGTTTTGTATGGGTATGAATCCTTTTAGTTTTTGTGAATAGTTTTTAAGTGTTTCAAAAGAATCCTAATTTTGTTGGCTTTCCTTAATAGCTGCAGCCTCGTCTGGATTGAATTGTAGTATCACAACTTATTGTTGTAAATATTCAGCATAATAAAAAGCTGCCTTCAACCATGTTCCCCAACGTGTAAGAATCCACTGTGGTGGTTCGGAAATACCGGGATACTTGCTATGAAATGCACGAAGACGTTTAGGAGATTTAAGAAATACTTTTCGCTGACGATCTGGCAAATTCTCCTACCTCGAAAAGTTATAATTTTTCAAGAGAAGCACGAAACGTATATTTGCGTCTTATTTCATGAGCTATTTAGATCTGAGCTTTAGCCATTTCACATTTTATGTTTTCGAAATTTTCTACACATAGAAAAGTTTACCTGAGCAGTAACTAATTGTATCGTATTTAACGTACCTATTTAACTCGAGATCTAAGAAATTGTAAGATAGAAGAATTTGCCAGGTCGCCGGCGTTTTTTTGTACTTGTGCATCTACCTCTGGAAAACCTTGTCGAATAGTTTCTGCCACAAGGTGTAAAGCATTCACTTTACACGTAACGTGTACTAACCTACAACCGTGTTCTTGAAGAGAACGGCCTACTAAACGCATTGTCGCTGCACCATTGGTCACAAATATCAACACTTGACTTTTTGACAGGTCAAATTTTTCCAACGTCTCCAGAACTACCCGCGTATTTGTTTGGCCAGTATACTCAGTCTTTTGCTAGCTAGTAACAGTGGAAATCCCGGTTTAAGAGTATCCAGTACACGTACCATAACATTTAAAATAGAATTTTTTTTTACAGTCTGTCGTCTCGTCAACACATAACCACAACCGTGTACTTTTTAGTACACATTTGATCTTATTTACAATGTCCTCGCTTATAGTTGGTACATAGTTACGCATCGTTGTGCGACTTGATACCGTCACCTTGGGATTGTATTTATTCCAGAACTCCTGAAATGGTTGTAACGAGTATATGCAGCGGAACATCACATTAAGAGTAAATCGAACATAAACTATGTTGTCGAAGGTACGCCATTTTTTTGGTTTTATGTTGCACAGAATTTACGTGACGTTTACAATCACGTTTGTCCCAGCACATCAGGTCTATCTCGCATACCTTACAAATTATTATAGCACTATTGTACAATAAATCTGGGAATTTACTGATAAATATATTCACTTTGTCAGCGTATGGCCGTTTTTTACCCTTGGGCAGGTCTGACATACTTTATTATTAAATTAATATCAAGAATAAAATACAGCAAATAAAATTATCAACAATACAACGGAGAGGAATAAATTACGTTGTACACACCACGAGTCATAACAATAGACTAAATTTAAATGTTAGTGTTTGCTAAAATAGCAAACAAGTCTCGCTTACATATTTGGGTATTTCTCTACCTAGTACCGTCTTTAACTTGCCGATTTGCCAACTCTAGTCATGAAACTATCAAAAATCGTCTTTACGAACAATGCTAATAAGTTATACTGGAAATCCCACAATAATTAAATAAAAGAACAAAAACAGGTTATAGTACATACTGTGGTGATCCCACAATATGCGAAAGAAAGGTATGTGGCGTACGCACATTACTTAGTCTTGTACTTAGTAGTAGTGTTGTGTCAGTTTCATGGCAAAAACACAATAGTAAGCCTTGCATGACAATATTTATGTGTATTTAATTCTGTTATAGTTTCCTCTCTCGGTGCGAAGACGCCCCAAATGCAGGATGCCCGTGTTAACGCGAAATTTAGATTTCGTGTCAACCATTCAACATGTCACCTGATCATGAACAATATCGCGCATCCGCGTGAGCAACGAAAGACGGGACAGAGGTAGACAGTGCTGATCATACAATATATAGAATCAAGTTGTCTTCATGAAGAATGAATAAAATAGTTTTTTTGCTTGGGTGCAAGTGTTTCAATTATGGTAGTTTATCCTGTTAGTTAACAAATACACGATTCATTTATCTCATATATCCTCTTTATCTCATTTATTTCATCTTATTTATTTTATTTATCTTATTTATCTTGTTTATCTTATTTATCTTATTTATCTTATTATTTTGCTTTAATCCACTTGATTTGCAAAGGGTTGCAAAGTAGATACCAAAAAAGAAGGTGAACAATAATAAATGTTCTTGAGTAGGCTAATGTACATGCACTTTCGAAATTTTCAATACAAGACAGTTGAAAACGTATTTCCAAAACTGTTACCGGATTAAAGTTTTTATACTCCAACGCGTTTTTACTCCAACTCTAACTCTACTCTAACTGTTAAGACGATCTCTCTCAAAGTGGCTGATTAAAAAGGAAAAAAGTGTAGTATCTCCTTTATTCCATTAATTTTAAAATACGACAACAGTTGTAGTGTGCAGAAATAACATACATCTAAACTTGTTTCCTTTTGAAACTTTTACTTCTAAGAAAATGGATGAGCTAAATTGCATGTGACTTTTATAAAATAGAGTGAAAAGTTTCTAGTTTTACGTATCAGGTTAGAAGAAGTGATAAAACTAGCAGAGAATTTAATCAGTGTGAGACACTGGCAAATTTAGGGGAGCCCAGGGGGCCGGTCCACCCCAAATTGTTTGCTTTCCGTCAAAATTAATACAAAGCAAATGTGCAACATAAAAATTATTCCTATATTTTTTGTTAGTCTGACAACGTTGCATTATACAGGGTGTCCCATAATTAAGTACCTTCCTTCAAGTGAGTAATAGAACTAGAAAGAATAAGTTGTTTCGTATATATAAACATTTGCCTTAAATCAGTTCCTAAGGGAGCTACAACTCTTTAAAGAAAAAAAATTAAATTTCTGCCATTTACCAATTTCATAATGTTACATATATTTTGTCAAATTTTTATCTAAATATCAGGATTTGTTGGGGTAATTACAGGAGGGATGAGGTTGAATTTTCGCTGTAATTATTTTGTCATATATTTCTTAACAATTTAAAACGAAAAAAAGCACTAGTGTTAAACACTGCATAAAAAAGGTACTCCTAATAAATTTCGATAGCAGCCATCGTTTTGGACTTATTTGTATTTTAATATTGAAATACAGGATAGGTATAAAATAATGGATAGGTAACTACCTTTACCTCTACAAAAATAATTCCACAATATTTTCAAGTATTGTTTTGAGGAGCAATTTAAAATATAGCTTTATGCAATGTAAATATTTTTTTATTTACACATTTGTAGTCTACAAACTAAAAGATACTAACAATAATAATTTATCAAAATATGTAAAGCTAGACTAATTGATTAGTAAAACTTTAGTTCTTAAACATAACGTTTCGAATTTATTAGCTAATAATGCCAAATCCCATGACAGATGTTTATAATTAGCCAATTAATTTCTTTATTCTTGATCATCTGCTGAACTTAAGACACAAGCTTAAAATAATATTAAATGGAAAATTATTGTAAATAAAAAATTTTGGCCTTAAATTATATGCTTCATTGTGTAAAATGATATTTTAAATCGTTCTACAAAACAATAGTTAAAAATATTGTGGAATTATTTTTGCAAAAATATGTAGTTACCTATGTGGTATTATATATCTATCCTATTGCAATATTAAAATACAAATAATTCCAAAATGATGGCTCCTATCGAAATCTGGTAAGAGCATTTTTTATTTAGTTTTACACAGGTGTCTTTTTCTGTTTTAAATGTAAAAAATAAGCCAGAAAAAATTATATAAAATAACTAATGTATATTTATTTCAAAGTGATATTCAAAAAGGTTAATGTACTATACGTCTTGAAACTTCCTGCAAGTCAATTTATTTCCTATTATACAACGAAAATATGTAGTAAATTTAAAATAGGATGGAAAAACATATGAAACATTTGCTATTTTATTATTATAATACCTTTATTTAAAATAGAGGAATCTAGTACTTGGAACTTAGTATTTAGTATATTTCGATATTGATTTACTAGGTTTAGGCAGCAAAACAAAATGTTAGACGTGCATACTTGTATAGTAAGTAAGTATACTAGGTTTATCCAACGTAAAAATATACTTTTAACAGAAAATTTTCCAAATTACACAATTTCCAAAATATACAATATGTTAATAAAAACAAGTTTCAAAATATGGACACAACAAATTCGTAAAATGATCATTAAAATTTTCTTCCTCCTTATGACTTCAAACTAATCACATAAATAAGGTTTTTCGAAATTTTACTTTTTCCAATTCACGGGAGAGATCGAGAAGTTTCAATAATATACTAATCAATAACATTTCAATTTACATTTTACAGTAGTGTAATATTTATTGATACTTTGAAAGCATAAAGTAGACCCATGGTCTTTCGTCCAGTTACAAATTTTTAATTTTATAATTTAAATTAAAAGGTAATAAGAAGATGGAAGATCAAATAAGTACTTACCTAAAATAATAAAATCACTATGGGGCCTTCAAATATTTATTTATTATTTAGAACTAAGGCCTTAAAAAAGCCTGTAGATATTAATTTTACTACAAAATTATTTAACAATTAATAATAAAATAAACTTTTTTTTCCGTTCGGAATGATTAAGAAAAAAAATGTTGAAAATTAAATAAAGGTTTTTTTCGTTATCGATTTCCTTCTAGAACTCTAGGAAATTATATTATCATTTTTGTTCTGGAGTTGATTGGAACCTTTGATGTGAAGATAACACTGACGTAGTTTTCCACGAACCATCAAAACACTATATACTGCACTCGACGGGCGTTTCGTCAACCAAGATGGCATCGTCTGAAGATGATTAAAACTAAACTTATGCTAACAATCTACCCTATTTATACCTAAACTATTGTCACGGTTCACCGAACCGTCACGATTCTGTGAACCGTGTCCCACCAACCAATAAAGTGGGCTATTTGGGATTGGCCCTCTGTCACTATTCATACTATTTTTACACTTTATGATTTCCAAGCTTTCAAATGCATCCAGCTGTCTAATATTTGTTACATTCCTAATTAATCTTAAATTGCTAAATATCTATTTTATGGTTGTTCTCAAACGCATGTTGGGCTACACTAGACTTAACTGTTCTACCATATTTGAAATGGGCCATAAGCTCTTTGAATCTAGTTTGAAGTGATCGTCTAGGCTGTCCAACATATTTTTGATTACAGTCCTTACAGCTAATTTCATAAATCCCCGACTTTTCGTTTGTTTCAATTTTGTCTTTTGGATTGCGTAAAAGTTGTTGTAGTTTGTTTCCCGATGAATGAACTACTGTCATACCTACATCTTTAAAAATCTTACCAATACCATGAGTGAATCGAGATCGATTGGAATCGATAAAAATTTCGGAGTTTCTCTTTCATTTTGAAAGGTCGAGGAATTTCGAAGCGACTCTTTAAACTTTTTTTTCTTAATTATTTTATCAATTAAACTTACAGAATATCTATTACTCGCAGCTATATCCTTAATCAATGCCTTTTCTTTTTCAAAACTCTCCTTATTGAGGGGGAAGCTTAATAGACGATGGACTAGAAAATTAAAACACGCCATTTTGTGTTGAGCACAATGGTGAGAGTTCTTAGGGATATATCTTAGAGTACTGGTATCTTTTCTATAAATGTCAAATTCTAACTTATTTTCACTATTTCTAATTATATTAATACATCTAAAAATGGTAGTTGTCCAGAGTTTTCAGTTTCGTATGTGAATTTAACTGACGCGAAACGACTGTTTAATTTAGATAAAAAGTTATCAATATCAGCGACTTTTGTATAATCTCCTTAACAAGGGATTAAATTTTGCTTTGCCTGCCTCTGAAGGTATTTTAGATGAGATTGTTGCAAGTGTTGAAAGTTCAATTCAATACCTTCCTGATTTCTCTAAAGGATTTGTCAGAGAAGTTTGCAGAAATCAAATATCGACAAATATTGTCACTAAAGTAAATAAAAAGTCGAAATCTGCAAAAGACAAAAAAAATTATCAAACGGTCTTTTTCACGCAGAAAAAGATTGTTTTTATGTAAAAGCTGTTAGGGGCAATAAGGTGCTTATTCTAGATAAAGAGGACTATTATGAAAGGGTAGACAATCTGATTAGTAATGGTCCTAAAAATGGTTACTGAAGTAAGAAATGTACTTAAATCCTGCAACAACTTTATTACTCCAGCTTTAAATAAGAAGTTACATGTATCTAACCCAAGTGTACCTAGATTGTACTGCTTGCTTAAGATATATAAACCAGGAAAGTCGGTACGTCCTGTAAGGAGAGTTTTGTTTCAGCAATCGGATCGCCGACTTACTACCTATCAAAATTGTTAACAGAAGAGTTCGAAAATTTACCTATTGCACCACCTAGTTTCTCTGTGATTAATTCCAACGATTTCATTAATAAAGTGAAAAATATTCAATTGCAGGAAGGTGAAATTTTGATCTCCATTGACGTTTGTTCATTGTTTCCAAGTGTTCCGATACCACAGACATTGGACTACCTTAAGGATCTACTCGAATTAAACAATCTCAGTCAAGATGTAGTAGAAGAATATCTTAAACTCATTAAACTTTGCATGAAACAAAATTGTTTCCGATTCAACGATAATTTCCTCGAACAACATGAAGGAACAGCAATGGGTAACTCTTTGTCACCATTCATTGCCAGTCTCTTCATGAACAGATTCGAGGGAAGCAAAAGAAGAAAACGAGTATTATCCCAGGGTTTGGCTTAGGTATATGGATGATATTTTTGCAGTGTTCAATACAAAAGTCGCTGATATTGATAACTTTGTATCTGAATTAAACAGTTGTTTCGCGTCAGTTAAATTCACATATGAAACTGAAAACTCTGGATAACTACCATTTTTAGATGTATTAATAATTAGAAATAGTGAAAATAAGTTAGAATTTGACATTTACAGAAAAGATACCAGTACTCTAAGATATATCCTTAAGGACTCTCACCATTGTGCTCAACATAAAATGGCGAGTTTTAATTTTCTAGACCATCGTCTATTAAGCTTCCCACTCAATAAGGAGAGGTTTGAAAAAAAAAGGCATTTATTAGGCATATAGCTGCGAGTAATGGATATTCTGTAAGTTTAATTGATAAAATAATTAGGAAACAAATTTTAAAGAGTCGCTTTGAAATTCCTCAACCATTAAAAATGAAAGAAAAAATCCGAAATTTGTATCGATTCCATTCGATCTTCGATTAACCCATGGTATTGGTAAGATGTTTAAAGATGTAGGTATGTCAGTGGTTCATTCAGAGGGAATCAAACTATAACAACTTTAAAGCAATTCAAAAGACAAAATTGAAATAAACAAAAAGTCAGGGATTTACGAAATTAGCTGTAAGGACTGTAATCAAAAATATGTTGGACAGACTAGACGATCAATTCAAACTAGATTCAAAGAGAATATGGTCCATCTCAAATATGGTAGAACAGATAAGTCTAGTGTATCCCAACATGCGTTTAAAAACAACCATAAAATTTAAGATTAATTAGGAATGTAACAAATAGGTACTAGACAGCTGGATGTATTTGAAAGCTTGGAAATCATAAAGTATAAAAATAGTATGAATAGTGACAGAGGGTCTATCCCAAATAGCCCGCTTAATTGGTTAGTGGGTCACGGTTCACCGAATCATGACGGTTCGGTGAACCGTGACAATAGTTTAGGTATAAATGGGGTAGATTGTTAGCATAAGTTTAGTTTTAATCAGCTCCAGAAGATGCCAACTTGGTTGACGAAACGAGCGTCGAATACAGTATATAGTGTTTTGGTGTTTTGTGAAAAACTATGTCAGTGTTATTATTTTTGTGTCTCATATTAGTTGTCAAAAAGCACCCTCTGACTAATCTTTTGACGTAAATTCACAAGCGCAGAGGTTTATTTTTCCAGTAACATACTGGGTAACTAACTATATTTTTTAGACAACGAAGAATAATTCATGTGGTAGTACGTCCCAAAAAAAAAAGAAAGAAAAAGTTAGAGAATGCCACAATAACGTTCAGACAATATTTAAATTTGGTATTTAAACATAAAAAAATAATCTTTCGAATACCATTCGAGAGTGAGAATAAATGAGAAAATAATTCTCCGGTTCTTTTCTCAAACTTGTTACCATTCAGCAAGAGACACTTGAGCCCTACGGACTCTCGTGTCCATTGCTAAGCAACAGGTTCTCGAAAAACTGTCGAATTATTTTCAATTTATTTTCACTTTTTTGTGATATTTCTACTGATTATTGGCAACTAGCAGATAAGTTGTGTTATTATCACAGTCGTGTATTACAAATTAGTTAAACACTATTTGAAGAAAAAAATATTTCACATTTGAGAAGAGAAAAACAACTCGATTTAAAAATATTTTATTATAAAAAAAATTACAAAACTATCCAACTTTTAAAGAAAACCTATTGGTGTTTCAATACTGCCAGACTTACGAATGAACGTTACAACTTTTTCTTTTTTTTTTCTGGTGGAACTTTCGCAACCAGGAACCAAACAATGCATTTTTAATTAAGCGCACAGATAAGTTCTAACTAAACAATAACCACAGAATGCCACTCAAAAAACTAATAAATACAGAACAAATCTAATAAAACTGACAAATCAGGCAAAAAGTACAATAATTAATAAATCCAGTCACAGCATATTACATAAACAAATCATCCAAAGATTACAATTGACAAATAGAAACCCAGTGTGACCAACGCAAAATCACTAATTTTTACCAATAATAAATTAAAATGTTACTAGATTGCCCACAGTATGGCAGCCCCGTATACGGGGAAATGTTTTCAAGGTCGAGCCATATCAAATAGATATCCAGATTATATTGAGAAATTTGTGCCCCGGATGGAGTTCACAATACTTAATTTTTTTAGTTTTCAATTTTTCGAAAAAAAATACTCTTTATATAGATTGATTAAAAACTTAAAAAATGTGAAATCTGTTCAAAACCAAAATACCAATACTTTTCTTTTTAAAGAACAATGTCATGAATAATTGTTATTCGTAATCATAAAACGTAAAAACTGTTATAAAGAATGCATTTTTAAAATGAAAAATAGAGAAATTTCTCCTACAGCATTAACTTGAAAATATTAGTATTCCATGAGATCTAATTTTTTTAACGAAATTCTTAATTGAAGTCGTTTTTATGATTACGAACAACAATAATTGTTCATAAATATTTTCTCTCAAAAGAAAAATTCTGGTAGTTTAGTCTTTTACTTTCACATTTTTAAGTTTTTGAATGCGCTGTTTAATTTTTCGAATTCAATAACGGATTTTGAATTTTCAAAATAAGCAAAACATTTTGTAAAGAATGACTTTTTTCGAAAAATTGAAAATTAAAAAAATTACAAGTATTGTGAAGTCCATCTGGGGACACACTGAATGTTGCACACAATTAGTAAATAATTACTAAAGCTCGGCCGGAGGTATCGATTCCCAGTGATGGCTTTTATGCAAACATAATATTATATTGTAAACATCTACTGAAATATTCCCAAACAACAGAAATACAGAAATGTATACAACATGATAAAATAAATTTTATTTAATTTTAAAATGTTAATATGTAAACTAGTTTTACCGGAAAACGTACTATATTGCATAAAACGTACTTCGTTACATAATTTTAAATGTCTTATTGTAAACCTTCACAGGCTACAGTTAATTTGGGGATTCGCGATATCATGGAATTGCAATTTGACGGTACATAGTTATTTATTTTTAATTATTTTATTTATTTGCATACACTGCTCAACAGGCAAAACCCCTTCTAGAGCAGGAAAAAAACACACCAAAAAAAAAAATCACTCTTTTTTTTTTTTAAAAAAATTTTTAAAAAAAAAAAAAAATTTTTAAAAAAAAAAAAAAACACCCCTCTTTAAAAAAAAAAAAAAAAATTTTTTTTCCCTTTTGGGAAGAAAAAAAAAAAAAAAAAAAAACCCTTTTTTTTTTTTTTTTTTTTTTTTTTTAAACATTTGGTTCAAAAAAACCCCCCCCCCCCCCCCCCCTTTTTTTTTTTTTTCTCCTTTTTTTTTTTTTTGTGGGTGTTTCTTGTTTTTTCTTTTTTTCGGCTGTGCGCCAAAGGTTGTTTTTTTTCCCCACCCCCCCCCCCCCCCCCCCCTTCCCCTCCCCCCCCCCTCTCTTTTCTCTCTCCTTTTTTTTTTTTTTTTTTTTTTTTTTTTTTTTTTTTTTAATATTTTTTTTTTTTTTTTCCTTTTTTTTCTTTCATTTCTTTTCCACCCCCCCCCCCTTTTCCCCCCCCCCCCCCCCCCCGCCCCCCCCCCCCCCCCCCCCCCCCCCCCCCTCCCCTCCCCCCTCCCCCTCCCCCCCTCCCCCTCCCCCCCTTCTCCCGGTTGTTTTCCCCCCCGCCCCCCCCCCCCCCCCCCCCCCCCCCCCCCCCCCCCACCCAAAATTTTTTTTTTTTTTTTTTTTTTTTTTCTCCCTCCCCCTCCCCCCCTTTCCCCCCCCTCCCCCCCTCTGTTGGGTTCCCCCTCCTTTTTTTTTTTTTTTTTTTTTTTTTTTCCCCCCCCCCCCCCCCCCCCCCCCCCCCCGCGCCCGGGGCGGGCTTTTCCCTTTTTTTTTTTCTCACCCCCCCCCCCCCCCCCCTTCTCTTTTTCTCTTCTCCTCTCCCCCCCCCCCCCCCCCCCTTTTTTTTTTTCCCCCCCCCCCCCCCCCCTTTTTTTTTTGGGGTTTTTTTTTCCCCCCCCCCCCCCCCCCCCCCCCCCCCCCTTTTCCCCCCCCCTCCCCCCCCCCCCCCTTCCCCCCCCCCCCCCCCCCCCCCCCCCCCCCCCCCCCCCCCCCCCCTTTTTTTCCCCCCCCCGGGCCGCCCCCCCCCCCCCCCCCCCCCCCCCCCCCCCCCCCCCCCCCCCCCCCCCCCCCCCCCCCCCCCCCCCCCCCCCCCCCCCCCCCCCCCCCCCACCCCCCCCCCCAACACCCACCCCCCCCCCCCCCCCCCCCCCCCCCCCCCCTTTTCTTCCCCCCGGGGCGCCCCCCCCCCCCCCCCCCCCCCCCCCCCCCCCTCTCTCCTCCTCCCCCCCCCCCCTTTTTTCCCTTTTTTCCCCCCCACACTTGTTTTTTTTTTTTTCTCCCCCCTGGGTGGGGTCCCCTCCCCCCCCCCCCTTCTTTTTCCCTCCCCCCTTTTTTCCCCCCCCCCCCCCTTTCCCCCCCTTTTTTTTTTTTCCCCTTTCCCTTTTTTTTTTTTTTTTTTTTTTTCTTTTTCTTTTTTTTCTCCCCCCCCCCCCCCCCCCCCCCCCCCCCCCCCCCCCCCCCCCCCCCCCCCCCCCCCCCCCCCCCCCCCCCCCCTCTTTTTTTATACCCCCCCCCCGCCCGCCTCCTCCCCCCCCCCCCCCCCCCCCCCCCCCCCCCCCCCCCCCCCCCCCCCCCCCCCCCCCCCCCCCTTCCCTCTCCTTTTCCCTCCCCTCCCCCCCCTTCCCCCCCCCCCCCCCCCCTCCCCCTCCTCCTCTTCTCCCTCCCCCTCTCTTTTGCCTGTCTCTTGCTGTTGGTCTTTTGGTTGTTTTTTATTTTTTTCTCCTTCCTCCCCCCCCCCCTCTTCCTCTTCCTCTTCCCCTTCTTCTTCTCTTCTCCCCCCCTTCTCTCTGCGTTCTTTCTGTTTCTTTTTTTTTTTTTTTTTTTCTTCTTCCCTCTCCCCCCCCCCCCCCCCCCCCCCCTCCCCCCCCCCCCCCCCCCTCCTCCTCCCTCCCCCCCCCCTCTTTTTTTTTTTTTTTTTTTTTTTTTTTTTTTTTTTTTCTCCCCCCCCCCCCCCCCCCCCCTCCTCCCTCCCCCCCCCCCTCCCCTTTTTCCCCCTCCTTTTTTTTTTTTTTTCCTTCCCCCCCCGGCCCCCCCCCCCCCCCCCCCCCCCCCCCTCTCTTGTCCCCCCCTCCCCCCCCTCCTCCCCTCTCTCCCCCCCCCCCCCCCCCCCCCCCCCCCCCCCCCCCCCCCCCCCCCCCCCCCCCCCCCCCCCCCCCCCCCCCCCCACCCCCCCCCCCCCCCCCCCCCCCCCCTCCCCCTTTTCTTTCTCTTTTTTTTTTTTTTCTTGTGGGTTTTTTTTTTTTTTTTTTTTTTTTTTTTTTTTCAAATTTCCCCCCCCCCGCGGGCCCCGCCCCCCTCCCCCCCCCACACCCCCCCCCCCCCCCCCCCTCCCCTTCCCTTTTTTTTTTTTTTTTTTTCCGTTATATTGCAGTAGCTGTGATAAAGCACTTTCTTGGGCATATAACACAAATATTAATAAACACATTTGCTCAGAAAACCATAAAAGGGATGTGAATGGCTTTAGTGATAGTGACAGGCAACGCAATTCTTTTAACTTAGATTTAGTGAAATTGATGGTTTAATGTAACATACGAAACTGGATAATAACAAAATAATCATTAGGTATTATATAAGCATTCTTTCAAAAATAACATGATAATAAAATAAATACCTATAGTGTTTTACATTTTATACTTCATTCTTATCTGAATGCGCTAGTATAAATTTATACTATTGCATTCAGATAAGAATGAGAGCATAAATAATAAAAAACTAGTATAAATTTATACTAGTGCATTCAGATAAGAATGACAGTATAAAATATAAAATATCTGATGTAGCCAGCACATACCTTTCTTATACCAGTATATATCATCCTGATCTAAAAAATGTTTTTTTAATTTAATAATTTTCTTTAATAATTTCTTAATTTTTTTTATAATTTCTTCTTATTGACTGACATTTTTGTAACTAAAATAGACATTTCAAATGTCAAAGTGCTAAATTTATCCTAACCCCATTTTATGAGGTCAAATGTGTAAAAAATTTCACTTTACATGAACACGTGTACCAAATTTGAGAGCTTTATCTTAAAAACTGTGGCTGCTATCACGATACTACAGACATGCAGACAGATTTTTTCCATAAAGTTAGGTTTTTTCATTATAATTCGTCAAGATTCGTCCAGACATGCAATACATTTCTTTTTTCCCAAAATTGTACCTTTTCTCTTCTTTCATTCATTATGTTTCTTCAGGTAGTACCACATTCAACAAATTTAATGTGTCACCTAAAATGTTGTTGAAAATGTTAATTGCCAAAGTTTCCCATTAGTATTTTTTGAGTTATCGAAGACAGACACACACACACACACACACGCACGCACGCACGCACGCACGCATATATAGAAAATTATTTTTCTTTTAAATAATCCACCTGAATCCTACAGACACCGACCATATATTAACTATATATGGTTATTATTTATTTTCTATATATATAATTACTTTTTCATAGAGTATTAAATTTAAATTAAAATTATATGATAAAATTTTAAATTTGTGAGATTCTATTCCCTATAATATTCTTTATATCCTTGGATTACTAGAGTTATTGCGAAATATTGTTTAAATATTGTATAAATTCATAAGTTACTTACCTGTTTGCTAAATTTTTCTAGGAAGCCTCGATGCGAGTAAATTTTTTCTATTAAAAGAATATAATACCATTTTTAATATTAGGTATAATTGTTATTCCCTTGGATTATGCCGCTTAATTTTCTGAAAAAAATGACAAATCAACTGTGCCGTGTACAAAGCCGCAAAGCAACTCGTTCCCCGTGAGAAGTCAACCAATCACGGGGCCGAGAAAGCCAAGTGGCGTGTACAAAAAATCGAGGGCAAAATACAGTCGGCCAGACAACACACTTCTCGTATTCAGAGTGTGGTGGAATATAAGACGACTGGTAGAGTTTTTACTCCCAGAATCCGGCGCATAGCAGCCGGATTAAGACGTCAACATCATACCCCAAATCTGACAGTGATGCTTACCATCAAGCAACACTGTCTAGATAGGATCCGAGCGCTCATGGCGATAAAGAAAACATTGAGGAGGCGGGTGAGGAGTATGGAACAAAACAATTTGTTCCGTACGAATCCTTCCCGCCTCTTGCAAGAGCCACAGCGTGTTGTAGATAATCCGCCGACTGTAGAAGATGTCGAAACCTTCTGGAAGGGAATCTACGAAACGACGTGTCCATTCAATAGCGACACTCCAGCAATTGCACACTTCGAGGCGCTGTGCCACAGACATCTTGAAGAGCCAGAAGAAGTGTGCCCGGAAATCAGTACGGAGGAAGTCCAACAAGCACTTGTTGGTACCAAGAACTTCGCTGCCCCGGGCTCAGACGGCATTAACAACTAGTGGTGGAAGAAATTTCCTTCCACTCACCGCCGTCTGGCGTGAGATTTCAACTCATGGTTGAACGAGGGGCAGCAGATTCCGGACTGGTTTGTCAAGGGACGTACTGTGCTTATTCCCAAAAAGGGGGATCTTTCCGACCCGAGGAATTATAGGCCGATCACTTGCCTCAACTTCTGCTATAAGATATTTACACGTATCTTGTATGATAGGACTCTGAGGTCTGTTGATCCGGTCTTCCAGCAGATACACGAACAGAGTAGTGCCAAGAAGGGCATGACAGGTTGCTGTCAGCCTGCTGATAGACCGCTGTATTACACAGAATTCTGTGCAATACAAGCGGAATCTATCGATGGCCTGGATTGATTACCGCAAGGCATTTGATACAACATCGCGCGAGCTATTGTTGCACTTGCTCGAATGTCTTGTGGTACCAGCACCACTAGTGAGATGCATGGAACAGCTGCTGCCACTCTGGAAGACTCGTTTCATCATAACATCAGGTGCACAGCGAGTCACGACAGAGAAGGCGGCATTTAGGAGAGGAGTTTTCCAGAGTGACTCCCTGAGTCCTCTCCTCTTCTGCATCTCACTGCTACCGTTGTCTGCTGGGCTCTGCCAAACCCGCGGATATCAATGTGGACCACCCAGCGACCGGAGGCATAAGGTCACTCATCTATCTTATATGGATGACCTTAAACTTTATGTCAACGGGGGGGGGGGGAAGACTCTTGAGCCTAGAGTGTACGCATGGCAGAGTACTACTGAGTATGGCATGTAACATACTCAGGAGCTCAGATCACCTCTCATCAAAAAAAAACAGTAAACTCGGTCTCGCATTTGACATCAGGCGAGGAGGCCGGTGAGGTGCTGATGTTGAGTCAGTCACCGAACTTCAGCCAAATCGTCTGAAAGCCCGAATTAGAGTTGCCGAACAGGAAAATCTGTTTCGGCAGCACGTCGATAAACCCCAGCATGATGTCTCCTATAAGAACATATAAACGCTGGGTTTATCGACCAGGCTGACCTTCGCCTTTCTAAGATCAGCAGTGCTTAAGTCGGCGACCGAGGGATTCATCATGGCCTGCCAAGATTGTGTTTTCAACATCTTGGTCTACCGTAGCCGCGTGTGGCGTGTAGAGGTTCCTGATATCAACTGCAGGACCAGCCATCAGGCGCCGGAATCGCCCATGCACTTACTTTCTGCATGCCCTATATATGCGATTTTGGCCTACATCCACCAACATAACGCGGCATTACGAGTGTTATACTACCACCTAAGGCACTCGTACGGGGTAGACCAGACACCAGTGTTGCCTTACGTCCCCGGAGATATTGAGTCCGTTGTCGAGAACGAGAAATGCCGGATTTACTGGAACTACTCGTTCCCGACTCTCAGGCTAATCCAAGCCGACAAGCCTGACATAGTCCTCCGCCACCATCAACTCAAGGTGATGTATATCATCGAGTTCTCAGCACCTGCGTAGAAAAACATCACTTTGAAGGAGGTGGAGAAACAGATCAAATATCGCGATCTCCGGTACGAGCTCCAAGTGCTGTACCCAGGCTACTCGGTAAAAATGGTCGTCCTTATAATCGGTGTACTCGGAGGGATAAAGCCTACGCTGCTCTCGGAACTGAAGATCATACCGGCCTGCCAAAAATTAGCCGAGTGGCTGGCAATCCAAATGCAGAAGACGGTCATTCTGGGTTCTCTCCGTCTGCTTAGGGTACACGATTCTGGTATCTACAGTCACTATGCCTGCGGGATGTGGGGAGTGGCTGTAGTTGATGCGCCGGCGCAACTCCCGTGAGGCGTCGGAGGCCACGGGAGGACTGACCGGCATCGGGAAACCGAAAAAAAAAATCCGTTATTAATCCAAGAAATCATAAAATGATATAGAACAAGTCAACTAGATAGTAATGCTAGTAATATACAAAGATACATAGAATATATTAAAACATTATAAATTCTTCAACAGAATAAAATGCATTACTTATAAGAAATTTTTTTAGAGTTGACTAAAACCTGTTTAGACTAGACACATTTTTTAATTCGTTACTTAACTTATTATAGAGTACACATCCCATATAATACGAGTTTTGTTTAAATAATTCAAGTCTGTGCATCTTGAACTGCAAATTATAACCATGCTCTGTTGGATAGGCATGGTTAGCACTTAAAAGACTGAATGTAGAAAAGTTATTCTTTACAAATTTTAAAGCCTCAAATACCTATATAAAGGCAAGGTAATGTTAAAATTCTTTGCTCAATAAAGGTCGATATACATGATTCCATAAAGCTTAAATTAAACATATTATGGCTCTTTTTTGCAGTACAAATAAACGATTAGCAGAAGGTGAATTTAGCCAAAACATAATGCCATATCTTAGCCAAAATCAAAATTTGCAAAATAAAATATTTTTACAGGATTTAAATTAGTTATGAGACGTAATCTTTTAAGCGCAAAACAGTTACTTGCATACTTATTGAAAATGTAGGAGACATGAGATTTCCAGTCAAGCGCTATATCTATATAGATACCTAAAAGTTTAAAAGAATTCATCTGCTGTATTGATTTCCTATTTAACTTCAAAAGTAAACTTGAGGTAAAATGAGCCCGGACAGGATGGAATTGTATAGAGACTGTTTTTTCTTGGTTCATTATTAATTCTTTATTGACAAAATAATTGTTTATGTTATTTAAGGTAATGTTTAATTTCTCAATGAGAATCTCTATATTTTCGTCAGACACAGCAATGGAGATATCATCAGCAAATGCACAAAAAAAGTCTGATATACACTCATTTAAGTCATTAATATAGAGAAGGAAAAGTAGTGGTCCTAGTACGCTACCCTGAGGTACTCCCCTGTTTTTTTATTGAAATTCCGAGCAAGTATCAAAAAAGTTAACGTATTGTTTTCTGTTGCTTAAATAAGATTTTAATAAGTCGTTACATTTTTCACGTATCCCGTAATTTTGTAAAGTATTTAAAAGAATTTCATGATTTACGAAATCAAATGCCTTAAAGAGATCAATAAACAACGCAACAAATTTTTTACCACTGTCAATATTTGTGTTGATAAAGTTCAAAAAGGTCACCAGAGCAGACATAGTTGATTTATTTTTCCTAAAGCCATGTTGCTTATCTGAAAAAACTGAATTAATATCGAAAAATGTTGTTATTCTATGCAATTAAATAAGGGAATGATTTTGGCTAACTTTAATAAATCCGGAAAAGTGCCCTCTGAAAAACAATGATTTATAATGTCAGTTAACGGTTTAGCTAATTGACTAGCACATTCTTTAATAATTTTAAGGGAATAAAAGTCAGGACCAGAAGAACCGGAGTTTTTTAAAGCGTTTATTATATCAATGAGTTCGGATTAGTTAGGGGGTCTTAAGTAAATAGAATATTTTACATGAATGGTTGTTCTATCAGTAATGTTGAAATTATTTATGTTGTGTGTGGGTGACGTTAAATCACGAGCAACATTTAAAAAGTATGAATTAAATTCGTTGGGGATAATTATTTTATCAGTAGTTAGCGTGCCATTTAAATCAAAAAATTCTGGACTGATATTACTACTATTTTTCCTTTTTAATGATTAATTATATTCCAAACTGCTCTAGACTTATTCGAAGAGTTTACTATAATTTTATCACAGTACATTTTTTTAGCATGCTGAATAACTTGACTGTAAATCTTTTTGTACTTTTTGTAATAATTAATATCAATAAAACCTATTTTTACAACCTAAACAGTTCTTTTAGACGAACCGATGACACCTTGATCCCAGCAGTTATCCAATATTTTTTATTATTATCCAGGTTTTTTGTGACAAACCTATGTGATGTTATAATATTGATAAAGAGTGGTGTTAAATTCTATGTAATTATCCTCAACTGTTTTCTTGCTTAAAACAATATGCTAAGTCTCATTGTTTAAAAAATCTTTAAATTTCAAAATATTTTTCCGGGAAAAAGATCTAAAAGTATGGTAGTTATTGTTCTGTGGATCATTCACCTCAAAAACAATTTTTTGACAAGTGTGGTCCGATAGACCCGTCTCCATGATATATTTGTCTATCAAAACTTCATTAAAATTTGTTAATGCATAATCAATTGCTGTTTTGGAATTATTATGAAAACGTGTAGGCTCTGCGAAAACTGACTGCATACAATAAGCCTTTACAAGGCCTAACAGATCTATAGTATAATTATTTATACATAAAAAGTTGATATTAAAATCACCACAAATATTACATAAGCAGGATTGCTTTTACAAAACAAAATAGTTAAAGATTTCTCAAATTTCAACATAAATTCCTTGACATCCGTGTTAGGAGTTCTATAAATGCACATGATATAATAGACGGTTTTGTCTATTGTAATTTTAACAGTTGAACGTTCAAAAAATTTTTCAACACTTACATTAACTAAATCAGAGATTTCCACTGCGTTTATTGAATTTTTAGTTAGTATTATTGTCCCACCGTGGATAGATGTTGACCTAGAAAAATAACTTGATATATTGTACACTGGAATATTTATAAAATCAATTTCCTCTGGTAGGATCCAAGTTTCAGAGACACATAAAATATCAATGTTTTCTTGAGATAGAAATAGTTCCACTTCCTCAATTTTATTTTTTATACACTGCAAATTATGGTGAACCACGCAAATTGTGTTCGTTACGATTAGTTGCTATTCACTTGTAACAGACGCTAATATCCTTTGTTTCACTGCGTTAAGTTTATTTACATAGCTAGGACACATATTGTCTTTGGCTGAATGATTTACATCATGATTGGTATTAAAGTTTTTGTTCGATTTTATACAATTTGCATATTTTTTATAGGTGGAAGTGCATAAATTGTGTTCATGACCTTCAGCACAGTGGTAACAAGCTATAAACTTATTACTACAATTTTCAGAAAAATCGCCAAAACTGCTGCAGGCGTTACATCGCCTAATATGAAATGAATCAGCAACCTCACATCTCCAATTAACATAAAGTCCCATATTTAATATGGAATTTCGCGTTTTATTATCCACAGCTACAATTAAATTAATTAAGCCATCGTGATTAATTTTTCTTACAATTTTAAATAAGAAGTTATCTGCGTCTGATGCAATATTATTGGCCGAAATTATATCTTTTATTAATGTCTGGTCGTCGATTGGTACATCATTTTATGTATCATAAATAATTAGCTTAGGTGTCACACATTTTGAGGTACTTATGTCACAGTTGTCTTGCAAATTAGATGATGATAAGCTGTTTTTAAATGTGTTCACAGATTCGGCATTATCACAGTGTATCAAAACACCATCTTTATGGATTTTATTCTATTGACAGAAACTGACAAACTTGCCGGGTTTATCGATGATTTGATCATTTTGCATAAGGCTTCAGGATTGTTATCTGAATTTCGTGATTTGATAAATAGAGAATTATTTTGTTGTACTCTTTTACTTTTAGCGACCGAACTATAACTTATATTGATGTTTGTTTGGTTATCATTAGTAAAAACAGCAGTGTTTTGTTGGCATATCATATCAGCAGTATTTATATTAGATACTGATTTTTGTGGCAAATTCCTTATTTGTGTTATTGCAGTTGCATCTTTATTTAAAAAGTTCCAATAGTAATTTCTTATCCTTTTCAAATTTCGCATAGAGTTCATCAAATTTATTGTCTAGCAGATTTTCTAGAGCAGGCTGGAGTGGTGACAATAACATAATATGGCTTGCTTCATTGCATACGGCACATAATCATTTCAGACAGTTCTGTGAATTTATGACATTAACTACACTTTTTTTTAGTTCACTACACTCAATATGAAATAAACCATTGCACGTGCCATCACAGGCAATATAATTTTCATCAGTTATTAACTCACTACACTTTTTACACGAGCGAGCAGAATCGTCGTCTTCACCTTCCGCCATCACGGAATACATTTAGTTTGTGTCCATTGTCTCTAAATGTGTAGCCCTCTCCCATATAACGTACTTTGAGGTACCCTCAGGGATACAGGGGGTTGTATTACCTGTGGCTTTTAATATTTTTTTATCCAGGACTCCCAAGTTTGATTTCCGGTCAAGCAGTCGTGATTTATTTGAAAGTAATCCTAACATTCCTGTATATTGGGTGTGTGTACGTTGTCCCAAATGTGTAAAAGTCCCTCCCGCACAAGTTTATTTTAAAAATATAGGATTGTATTATCAATGATTTTATTGTAATACGTTCTGAGAATACTAGGGTGACATAATTATGCATTGACTATCCCATGACCGTTCGAAAGTTAATCTATTCCTGTTACATTGTAACACAAATTAATGGAATGTTATTAAAAAGATTTTTTCGATGTGATAGAAAACATAATTTTATTACACGATAAATTCAATAATCTTGAATAATAGATATTAATTTTAATATTATTATTGACGTATATTTAAAAACAGCATTATAGACATATCCACAAACAAACAATTCAACTATTTCAATCAGTTTTTAAATATTTTTATCGTTAAGATTAAATACCTCAAGTGGCCCACCCAACGTTGTGTAGTAAAATGTAAAAAGATACCTGCTGCATTAATATATTTGCGTTCAAATGAATTATGTCAACAACTGGAAAACTGTATGTGTGGCATAAATTATTTTACAAATTTAAATTCTGATAAATATTTATTAACAAATAATATGTCTACTACCACCTACCTACTGATGATTTTAGAAAAAAAAAACGGATACTTAAAACTTTGTATTCCATAACAATATCAATAAGAATAATAAGTCAGAGGCCGAGGGATTCATTATGGACTGCCAGGAGGGTGTTATCAACACTTTGGCCTACGGCATGTAGAGGCTCCTGATATTATCAACAGGACCTGCCGTCAGGTGCCGGAATCGCTCATGCGCATACTTTCTGCATGCCCCATATAAACGATTTCCGCCTACATCGACCGACATAATGTGGCGTTACGAGTGCTACATTACCATCTAAGGCACTCGTACGGCGTAGACTAGTACTATTTACGTTACCGGAGAAATTATGTACGTAGTCGAGAACCAGAAGTGCACTTACGGGAACTACTTCTTCCAACGTTCAGGCTAATCAAACCAAGGTGATATAGGTCAACGAATTTTCCGCCCCTGTCGAGAAAAATATCACTTTGAAGGAGGAGAAAAAACGGGCCAAACATCGTGATCTCCTGTGTCAGTTGTACCCAGGCTACTCAGTCAAGATGGCCGTACTAATAATTGATGTACTAGGAGGGATCAAGCCTACGCTGCTGTCGGGATTGAAGATCATACCGGCCTGCCAAAAATCAACCGAGTCACTGGCAGACTAAATGCAGAAGTCGGTCATTCTGGGTTCTCTCCGTCTGCTTAGGGCATATTATTCTGGGATCTACACCCGCTAACCTTGTGGGATGTGGGGACGGGCTATAGGCAATTTGCTGGCGCTTTGCCGTGAGATTCGGGGGCCAGGGGAGGACTGTCCAGCATCAGGCAACCGAGAAAAAAATATGGATACCAATGCAGACCAATGCGGACCACCAAGCGACCGGAGGCTAAGGTCACCCACCTATGGATGACCTTAAGCGCGAACTACAAAACGCTCTTAGATTGGTCAAGGAGTACATGCGGGTAATTGGTATGGAGTTCGGGTCGGGCAAATGTGCAGTCATCCAGATCAAGATAGTACGATGCGGGGAGTTCTCTGAAGATGTGTAGCTCACAGACGAAAGCAGAATGCCGGCGAAACCTATACAGAATGCAAAAGAAATAAAAGATTCTCTCCACTGCAAGTACAGATACCAACTCCGAAAGATTTGGTTTTCCGAACTTTCAGGGAAGAACAAGGTGTCTGCGACAAACATGCTTGCTGTGATGGTTCTATTCTACTCCTTTTGAGTAGTGATGTGGATAGTAAACGAAGTGCGCGTTAGACAGAGATACCCTCAAGATGATGAATATCCACAGAAATATTCATCCTAGATCGTCCGTTCCTTGTGTATACCTCCCACGACAACGGGGTGGGGTGTGGAAAGGCCTCTTGAGCCAGGAGTGTTCGCATGGCAGAGTAGTACTGAGTATACCTTGTTTTATGCTCAGGATCTCAGATCCCCTCTTACGGTTTGTAAAATACTAAACTGCGGATTGATCGAAGCTGCAATAAGAGCTACATATGAACTCATCATACAGATCACATATAAGGCCCTCAGCCATTAAAAACATTAGAGAATGCCCGAGACCAAAATAACACCGGTTGAAAATATCACATGCCACACCACTTTTTTTAGCAAATTAGATAAAGAATAAAAAACCATATTCAAAACTTCACACTAAACATTTTTATCTAAATTCTCCTATTTTTAAATGCCAAAAGAGTAAAATTAATTGTTATTAAGAAAACCGGGTAAAGCATAATTACAAACCAGTCTGAACGATTTCACTTGTTTCTGAAAAGGCACACAAAATTTTCAACTTTGGTATCCGACAGATGGAAGTATTTGCCGGCAACCAAAGCCATTATAAGAGAGTAAATGCTAAATTTCTGCCATACAATTTTAATTGGCCACAGATACTTAAAAAATAATTTAACAAAGTCAATCAAACAAACAACAATTAATATAAAGTAAAATAGTTTAAGACAAAATAATAATAATTTCAGACAACAATCATTGTTTCAAAAGCAACGCATGAATCGTCAGTTTCGTTTGTACGAGACTTAAACTTGTAAAATTAGAGTTTGGGACACCAGGCCCAGCCAGCCGTGTTGGAGCTTTGGGGAACTTTCAAGCCGGGTGGGCTACTTTTATTACTCGAAGCTTTTGAAAAAGATTGCATCATGTTAACATCACAATAGATGACGACACGAACACTATAAAGATAAAAATTTATTTTTAAGACACACCACCAGTTGCATCAACAGTCTGAGATGTCACTTCGTGATCGAACAAAATTATTTTAAAACCGGGTGTGAACCCCATCATCATACACCAACTGATCTAGAGTCCTGAAGACAGTCTCTTATCGGCTGTTTCGCAGGTATAGATCTCACACGGGCCCCTGAAGAACTTACAAAGGCACTAAGAAATATCTCCATATATACAGGCTGAGTTATTTTTTGGTAGCTACAAGAAGACGGCGACGGCGTCCACTACGTATAAAATAATTTACAAACATTTACCACAGAGAACCAGAAGTACTTCTTCGGCAACTTTCACCATCCGTGGATTTTAGCTTGAGGAGTCTTCCATCATCAGATTTTATTGTAAAAATCTAACTTGTTTTTTATTTATTAAACTTAAGAAACACCGAACAGGCTCCTACGGACGTGGGCTGTCTAAAGAAAAAAAAAACGTATATGCTATAAGATCACCATCGTCTGAGACCTCCTTGGGCAAGGTAGGGAACAGACTTACATACTTAGGGACTTCTCTCGAAGCTAGGTTTTTTAAGATAGAGTCTCGAACCTCAATTTTATATTAGAAAATTTAACTTAATTTAAAATCAAAGCTTCACTTGACACCGAATTCATTTTTTCAACAAAAATTTGGCTAGTTCTAAGTTTCCCAGGTGATTACTAGGCTGCCAGTAAAGTTTCAGAATTATTAAACTTTTTTGAGTTTTAAGGATCGACAGCCATTTTTTAAAAACCAGGACATCAAAAAATTACTTTTTTAAATTTTTAATAATTTTCGATTCTCGAAAATAAATTTTCAAATTGATTTTTATTTTAACTTAATGAGGATTAACGCGCTTGAATTCACCACGAGAGGTGCTAGTGTACGGAAAGGTCAATGTCACTGAACGTTAATGTTTACTATGGCTTTTTAACGCTAGTTTTTAGTAATTTCTATAAAAATTAGCTGAAAAACATTTAACACAATGATGGCAGAAGAGAAAGTAGTAATTTACTTGCTCAGTAGGGAAATTATTGTACTTATCAAAAGTGTCTTATGTCATTAAAGTTAGGTTATATCAAGAATAAGTACGATGAAAACAACGAATGTACATGATTATTACTCACGATTTTCTGTAGTAGGCTCCTTTCATAACGCATAGTCGTCAGGATTAAAATGTTTCTTATAAACACACGAATGTTTCGAAGGAATAAAGTTATCTCTATCAAACATTGTTTTAGGCGAGTTTTGTCTCTCGGAAGCATATGTCCGCCTTTTGTTTCAGAACAAAATGGAACTGCACAACACTGAGGCATAATTAACAAGGTTTTTTATTTGCTGATGTACGAAATAATTATAATAAAACACTATAAACTTTTCGCGCGCCTAACAATAACTTTTGACACGACCTTACTCGACCAGTGGCGCCAACTGGTGAGCCTGAAAACCTTAGCCCTCATTGCATTCAGCATAAAAAGATACACTGCCCAAACATATGTTTTTCGAATCCGAAAATTTTAATAAAAAAATTTTCTGTTTTATGAATTGTCCACTGTTAAGAAAAGTTATGAAGTCTTGACTGAACTTTTTGGCAGGCTAGTAGTGTCCGAGTTGTAGGTCACCTTGCCCTCCAATCTGCTGAATTACAACAATTTTTCAACAAACTGTTTGAAAGTGTTTTGTGATTGTGAATTTTACGTTCATCTAAAGGGCTCCTTTTTGGTCTTAACAACCGTAACGAAATTGCAAGCCATTTCATTCCAGTTTGTTGTTGTCCGCGATGAATTAAGTTTCTGCTAGTCTAGTAGAGATGACGCTGATTTCTACTGGAACAATTGGTTTGGTAGATTTTTGTGCTTATAAAAAAATGCCTAAATATATATTTGTCTTTATTGCTCATACTGTACTCTCAAATGTTTGTCTCTTTCCAAACTATAATCGAGTTTAGGTAGCAGAATACTACGATGCTACTTCCTTCTTACTAGTGTAGCGTTCTGAAGACAACATCTCTAATTCAGCGGTCTGGTAAAATTTATAAGTTTTCTGGTATTATCGTGCAATTTTATGATCATCATTATTTAAAAAGTTGCTATATTGATTTAAAGTACCTTTGAGGTAATTTTCATAATAATATCGTACCGTATTTATCTTAATTTACGCCTTGAGCGAATTTGCTTTTCGGTGATCAGTTCACTTGGTTGTTCTTTGGAACAGTCATCATTAATATTGATTAGTATTATTGATTTATCGTGCCTTGTTGGCAATTTATCTAATATCCCTCTGATATTATAATAATTTCGTGTGCTAATTTAAACTAACTTTCGGTTATTGTAAATTTTAGATTTACCTGGCAACGGATTTCGCCCTTTTGTATCGTAGCTAGTTGTTTTCTGTCTTTGTCTGTTGATGTTTTAGGTGACTTGGCTGCGTTGGTAGCTCTGTGAAAAGTGGTAACTGGTGATTGGTACACCTTTTTGGACTAAACCTATTTGTTTATAACCTTTGTGGAAATTATCTAATGCGGTGAATTTGTTTTGTGGTGGATCATTTTATACCAGTGCATATATTTACTAACCAGACTTCAGTAACGTAAGGTTTTCTAAATTTAAAATATCGAATGCTTACTTGAACGTTTACTTAGTATTTAGTCAGGAACGCTGCTCTAGTGGAGCCTTGCCTAGTTCTCTGGCAAAGACACCTGCCTAGTTATCTGGCAATTGATTAACTTGATTATCTGCAGTAAAAATATAGTCAAGCTATATATCTTTATTTAACTTTATCGGGAATTCATTATTACCTCACTCCGAGGAACTAATAAATAATTTAATTTAACCTTACCTTTAATTTGAAAATAATCGTTTTGTTTTATATTTAGCAAATATTTATTTACGTTACCTTTCTATTTGTCTGTCTGTACACAGACATTTAAAACTCTATTTTCTTGAAGATTACCTTCTTTTAGTAAAAAATATCTTAACGTATAGTGAATACCTTGTAACGATGTCTGTTCAGACGCCCAAAATATGTGGCGAAGTATGTTTGGGCGTCGCAACAGTGTTTGCTTTCGGATAGCTGGTTTGGAGAATTAATCCAGGATTCCTGTTAGTTGTAAATAAGAAAGCCCAAAGTATTCGTAATGGAGTTTATTTTATTAAAGTAACATTTATCCAAAACATGAAGTTAAATAAACATAAAATCAGATTCTTCAACAATAAAACCAAGTCAAGTAACAGTTAACAAATATTATTTACATCGGTGAAATTAATTTACGGGGAGTGTAATTCGGTGAATGCACGGTGACGGTGGGCTTCAGTTCCAAGTACTGAAGTAAAACATCTAGGATTCGATGCGGTGGTAAGTTCGATAATTATTTAACGGCGGCGGGCCCAGCTCAACACCCTGAAGACTCACGGCAATAAATAATTAGGGGACTGGTGACGCGGCGGCTGGTTTAGCAACTATTTACCAACAGTGGGCCCAGCTCAACACGCTGAAGACTCACGGCGATAAATAATTACTAGACTGGTGACGGCGGTTGGTTTAGCAACTATTTACCAACAGTGGGCCCAGCTCAACACGCTGAAGACTCACGGCGATAAATAATTACTAGATTGGTGACGGCGGTGCAGAGCGGTAAGATGGCTACCAACACCAGGAGGTCAAGCTAAGCACGCCTAAAACCCCAAGATGCTACCAGACATTCAGCCGAGCGGCGTCGTCGTCGGATTCTGATTTCTAACCAAATGGAGTCAAGCTCAAGACGCTTAAAACTCCTCAACTACCCAGCTCAACATGCTGAAGGTAGTTGTCAGCAGAAAACTGAATGCCTTTCCTCGGCTACGGCCATACTATTTATACCAAAATCCTGGCCTTGGTGACGTCAATATTTCGTGGCGGTAAGAAGTACGTGGCAGCACCTGCCAAACTGTAATTGCAGAAACTTCTAGGAATGAACATCTGCGTGATTCATCATATATCGGCAGGAAGTGCACGACAGCACAAGACTAACGGGAATTTCCGAAACTATAGTAATGAACATGCGTATGATTCATTACAACCTATTTCACTTTGTTTATTATCATAGCTACATCTAGTTTATTTGTTGGACTAGTATCTTTCTATTTAACGTAACTTTTATCGTTATTTAAGTTAGTTGGTCTTCAACTTTCTAAAATATTGTGGGATACCGATCCTAGTTTGCTAGTTTGCAATTTACTCTGTAAATTTGTGTTAACTCTCATATTTTGTCTACGTAGCTGGACAATTCAGACGTCACAGTGGGTGGAGCAGGAAAACGATATTTTATACAACTGGCATTTCGTCTCAAGGGTAACTGCAGTACTGACAGTGATGATTCAAACCGACACCGAACCCATTAAGAGCTTAGCCGTTGGTGGATTCTTCGCTGGACTAACTCATTTGAAGTTACGTAAGATCTTCGTCCCCAGTGAACGTGTATATTTGGTTAGAAGAAATTTGTAAGAGATCAGTCATTTTTTTCTCATTCAATAACGTCATATCATTTTTTTTGTGTAGTTAGTTTGTTGGTCTTTAACCACACCTAGATTTTTTTACTAAGAGAGGCAACTGAGCCAATGTAAATATTGTACATTTTTCATACCAATCTTTATTATACTTTTTTATTAAATAATATCTTTTTATTCGACTTCCTTCCCAACAGAATTCAAGTTTTAACTTTATCTTTACCTTTTAAAGTAAACTTTTAATTATTTGGTACTTGCAAAAATCTTGGCGCCCAGTCTAGATTTTGGTGAGAACTCAAATCAATCTAAGCCCTTATTCACGACCTGCTAACTGAGCTACCGGTCAATGAGTACAACCCCCAGCTAATTGTGTTATGCCAGCAATTGGACGGGGGTGTTGCACAACTTGTCAAAATAATTCTTCACTTTCACAAATTACCTGCTCTCACTAGTGAATTCCTTTATAAGAGACCCTTTCAAAATTCCAAAATTATTTTTTCACTTAAAAAATAATTTAGTTTCAATTCAGTCTCTCAAATTAAATCATTTTTCAGGATCATAAATTTGCTTTTTGTGAAGAACCCTGTCAAAATTTATTTTTGGTCTTCAGCAACTTAGCCGAAAGTCAGTTCAGCTTTTATAAATTTATTTTCAGGCAACAGAAAGCAAGTTTTGTTGAGACCTCCTTAACAAAAAATATATCAGTCTTCAGCTATATTGAAAAAAGTACATACAAGGTGTTATGAAATGAGTATTCAAAACTTAGGGGCTTGTAGAGCAAGTCAAATGATGATGAAAATCTAATTAAAGCGCTTCCTAATGAAACTACAGCCCCTAACGGCAGGCCCCTGAATATGATTTTTATTAAATATTTCCAAAACAGTTTAAGATCAAAAGATCAAATTATAAAATTTTGTACAGGCACTAACCTTTATGTATAACAATACGGAATCACAATCATCTGAAAGTTCTGCTCAGGGGTGTGTGAAACTGTGGCAGGGGGTGGAGGTAAATATAACCCTAACTTTATTTCATGTATTGTTTTTAATTTTTGGATATATATATACATATATATATATATATATATATATATATATATATATATATATATATATAAATATATATATATATATAATATATATATATATATATATATATATATATATATTTTTTTTATATATATATATATATATATATATAATATATATATATATATATATATATATATATATATATATATATATATATATATATATATATATATATATATATATATATATATATATATATATATATATATATATATATATACAGTGTGTCTCACTTAAGAGTGTAACAGCGTAATAATATTTTTTTTATTATATGAGTGATATCAAAAAATCAATAGTAGGCATTTTTATATCAAAAAAATGTTATTAACAAATCATTCGAAATCATTCAAAAACCCTGAATCCGAAGTTTAGTTAAATTCTAAAAAAAGTTTTCTAAATTAATTTTTTTTTGAAACACAATTTACACAAATGAATAATAAATATAACCAAAAGAATTAAATGTTATGTTCTATCAAACCTCTATCAGCCCTAATGCATGCCGCAATTCGCTTTCTGTTGTTTTTTATAACTTTTCGGAGGGTTGCAGGTGTAATTTCAGCGTAAGCTTGCCTTCCTATTTGTAGCCTATTTCATGACTGCGTTTTGTAAACTCCATTCTTTAGAATCTCCCATAAAAAAATCCAAGGGCGTGAGGTCAGGTGACCTCGGAGGCCAATTAATAAAAGTTGTTGTTTAGCCAATTCCGTACTACCATTGCATTGTAGATTGGGGATCCATCAACTTGAAATATCAGATTGTTATATGCAATAAGGGACAAGTTTTCAATTTTGATTGAAAATACAGTTTGCAAACATGTTAGAAAACGTTCCACATTTAAATTTCCCTCAAAGAAATATGGCCCATTTATTTGTTCATTCAAAATACCGCACCACACATTCACCTTTTCTGAATACTGGCGTCGATAGTTGGGTTGTACCCAATGAGGGTTTTCAACGGACCAATTTCGAGTATTTTGAGAGTTAACTGTGCCATTAGTTGTAAATGTCGCTTGATCTGAGAATAAACTATTTAAAAAAAAATTAGGGTTGTTCAAAACTCTCCCCGACACATAAAGCAATATTCTAGCCGCCTTTCTTCATCTCCTTCTTCTAATGTGTGTAAGAAAACAGGCTTGAGGAGACGTAATTTATTTCGATGGAAGCATCGCCAAATTGTATCCTTGGGTACATCTAAAATTGTGGACATTCTCCTTAGGATACACTTTGGATTTTCTCTCACAAACTGAAGAATTTCTGCATCTCTAACAAGATCTCTCACACGTTGTTCCTCTTTGTTGTACACCTTGCCAGTTCCATTGAATATATTTTTAATTCGCCAAACTTTTACATGGTCTGTTGGGGGTCGATCTGGTTGCCGATTATTAAATTCTGTAGCAGCTTCTCTCGCTGTACGAGAATTATCACCAACTAATCTAACAATTTCCACTTTTTCCGCAGTTGTAAGTATTTTAATTGAAATAAAATATTCTAGAATACAAAAAATCAGACAGAATGCCAACACATTTACTTGACAACTAATCTGACATTTACAAAATTGTCTTTTAGCAGAAACAAAGGAGTCAGAGCAAACTTAAAACGAGAAATTTGGGACCGGAATTTTTTTCATCAATACATCATTTTTTTTTTAGAATTTAACTAACATTCGAATTTAGGGTTTTTGAATGATTTCGAACAAGTTTTGTTAATAAAATTGTTTGATTAAAAATGCCTACTATGATTTTTTGACTTCTTGCATATAATTTAACATCGTAGATGTCTTTATATTTAAAGACAGAAAGTGATTTTGTGGTCTTAAATAGACCTTAGTGACCTCTATCTTTTGAGACCAGTTTGATTTAAATCGGACAAAAAACAAAATAATTATTACGCTGTTACACTCTTAAGTGACACACTGCATATGTTATATAAAATCTACGCCACTGTATATTTACTTATACACGACTTTGGCTTCACTTCATAATATCTCAGAGTATCATATTACAGCTACTTTACAAATTGTCAATTCAGTACTTGCTTTGTTCCAAGTCTGAGAAACGCTTATCTAGCTCAACTAGTGCTTATAAATTAATGTAATAACCTTTTTGATGTCAGTCTTATACTCATCATGTTATAATAAACACATATTTAATATTCAATCTATTTATTATTCAGAGTCAACGTTGACTCTTAATCAAATAAAAGTTTTAAAAAATTTATGTAAATAAAAATACAAGAATTGGCGCAGGCGGTAGGATCCGTTTAACATCGTAGAACAAGAAACCTAACTGGTAGTGCAACGCATTAGAACAAGGAAAATATTTGCAGAAGGTACCTAACTAGTGAAAGTGAACCTACGAGAACAAGGAGCCCTTCCTCACTACGTTGGCGAATCCCAATCCCTTAACGGAAGAACTTTATGAAGAAAACAATTACGTAAGACATTTAAGAATCATTTTGTTACCATTTCCAATTTTTTTTTTTTTTCAAGTAACAAACTATTTTATTTAATTTTTATTTTTATTTTATTATTATTATTTTTTTTATTTGGCTCTGATATTTCTAACTGTATCCATTCGCTACATATACGTGTGTAGAGGTGAGCATGAGGTACAGTTCGACTTAAAGACCTAACTAATTTTAATATAAGTACATATTTATTTTTATCTCATACATATCCCATACTATATAGCAAACTAAACATTATTTTACTCTTTTTATTTTTTTTACTTAATTTTATTTTCGATAAAATCTAAATATCGAGCAACATGTCTCTCACAACTGAAAGTACCAGTATCGAACCCTACAAATAAGTGAATTTTTTTCAATTGTACAGGAATTCGACGGTAACCCTATATTTTTACAAACTTTTATCAATGCCTGCATTCATGCCCAGGGCATGGCTGCAGACGAACAACGTATCTTACTAACTTTGCACATAAAAAATAAACTTCACGGTAAAGCCGCAGAATTAGTAAATTCACGCAACCCAAATACATGACGCGCAATCAAAGCATTACTCGATGCTCATTTTGGCGATCCACGCGATTTGACTGCTTTAATACAAGACTTACAGCGTGTTCACCAATTGCCGAACGAGACCGCTTTAACTTTCATTTCGAGATTACAAACTCACAACGCAAAAATGCACGCCGCTGTGCAAAAAAATCTCTCACTCTTGAGGGAAAAACCGCGCAATCTAAGTTAATTGAAAATATGACGTTACCTACATTACTAGCCGGATTAGAACCAAAAATAAGACAAATTGTAAGAGCCGGAAACCCTTTAAATATGCTTGAGCAATAAACCGCGTCCAGAGAGTACTCCAACCATCTTATTTTCAGTCTCAAAAATTTACAAATAAACCAGTAAATAAACCAACGCAAAATCTACCAGAGCTATCTAACTTTAAAAAGCAAAAATTCTGTTCCAGGACCAGGACCGTCTCAACAAAATGGACCCTCAGTAAGAAGGCATAATTCAAATTTTCAAAATAGAACTTTTAACCAACAAAGTAGTAATTTTTATTGTCCTAATCCACAACAAAGAGCACACCACGTAAACTTTGGACAATAATTATTACGATTTATACTGCTAATTCTCAGGATTCTTTTGAGAATAATACGGCTAATTCTCAAAATCTATATGAGGGTTATACTGCTAATCCTCAGGATTTTCGGACAGGTTCGGAGTATCCCACGTATTCTCCAACACAAATAAAACAAATATCACACCAAATACAAAACATGAATTTACGGGACCCGAACATAGAACAACGTTTCATACTGTAAATTCCAAAAATTTATATTATATTAAAGACTCCACTAACACTTTCAAAATTTTGATAGATACCGGCTCTGGCATATCCATTTTCATACCAAATACTTGTAGATCAAAAAGATATCCAGAAAATGTTGTAATTCAAGGGATAACAGATCAAAAATTAATGATTAATGAATCAATTTGAAATTTTAATTCCATTTATATCTAAAGATCCTCACAAAGTGTACAATTATAATTTGGACATAGAATTTGATGGGTTCCGACTTTATGAAACATTACGAATGTCATTGATTTTAAAAATAAACAATTAATTACCAATTTTAAAACTTATCCACTTTTTAAAGTAACAGAAAACTCACCAGAACCCGGACCTCCCGACTTATATCAAAATAAACTTCAAAGCCCTATCCAAAATAAAATTTCAATCGAACCTCGTACAGAAAAAATTTTAGGTTAATGTGCAACCTTAAAAACACTGACGCTATACTGTTAGTGCAAGAAAACGAAAAAGTCTGTTTACCTAATGCACCTGTACAAATAAACGAAAACGGTGAATTTCTAACATCAATTATTATTAATGCCAATGCCATTGCCAAACTTGTAGATTTTCTGACATAACGCTTGAACCAGTGCAAAAATTCAAAGCAATCTTTAATTCAAATAGTCAAAATTTGGACCAACAAGTACAGATGGACAGAATATTTGAAATATATAAACCTGGCAAAATCAATAAAAACGCAGACGATTTATCTAGAATAAAAATAAATCATTTTTCGGATTGTTCCAAATTTTATTCTAAAATCTTAGCCGCAAATGAGGACACACGGAGGACGATGAAAACACAAACAACGTAGTTACAGACGAACAAATCGCTCACGAATTCGACACCTTTATTAATTTATATAAGACAAAATGACTTATCGATTATTCCAAAATTCAATTTTCTAACATTTAAAGGATAATAAAAACATTATCATGTTCTTTCAACAAATTAAATTATAAAATCTTCATTATAAAATAATCGAATATATTTTCCAGGAACACCCCGATTTCCACAATATCCAAATTAACGCTGTCTCAAGCAAAACTGTCAAGAAACGGAAGTACTTTATCATTCTCTTACCATTCGACCCAAAATCTGTTAACAAAACCTTATTTTTCACACTATTTAAATATTAAAACGAATTTGACCTCACGCAAACGTATCATGTAGAAAATAACTTAGACCTGCCAATATTAGATGTGTTATCATTCATTTTTGCAGAAAAAGATCTAAAATTAGCAATTTGTCAAAATATTGTATAAGTTCCTGATGAAGATCAAATTCCCATCATATTAGATATGATGGTAAAAATAATTTACATCCCGGTATAAATGAAACGATTAGAAGAATAAAAGAAAAATACAATTTGAACGGATTGACTAAAGATGTCGAAAACTTTATAAAAAAATTTCGAAACCCGTCAAAAGTCAAAAGTTTGTTGTAAGAATCTAGTAATCACTGAAACTCCGAGAACGCCGTTCAAAAGAATTAATATCGATATATTTGAATCACCCACTAGAAATCACACCCTTACTATTCTCGACGAATTAACAAAATTTACTCAAGCTTATGCAATATCAGATAAAACCGCTAAATCCGATGCCAATACTTTATTATATTTTTAACACTATGACACACCTTTAAGCGTACATTGCGACTATGGTCGTGAATTTGACAATAGTTTATTAAACAATCTTTGTACGTTATATGACATAAAATTAACATTTTCGAGTGTAGGACACCCACAGTCAAATGGTTCATTGGAATGAATCAATGCAACTCTAGCAGAAATGATACGGATTCACAAAACCGAAAACCCGAACGAACATCTGTTTACCATTTTGCCATATGCAGTAATTTGGTACAATAATTCAGCAAACAAATTGCATGGTTTTACTCCATAAGAATTAGTTTTTGGTCACACATCAAATTGACCTCCCGAATCTTTGTACAACCAAAAGAATTGATAACTAAATACGTCCGAGATTTAAATAATAGAATATCGCAATATTACAAAATAGCGCGTAGCCGAATTCAGAACAATAAAAAAAAGCTAAAATGCGATTTGATAAACAAGTTCCTGAAAATCGTTATCAATATAATATCGGCGATAAAGTATATGTAAAGGAGTCGCAAATTAAAGACAAATTTCAGAATAAATTTAACGGCCCTTTGAGGTAACCGGGATTTTTCAAAATTCAGCAATCTTGCACAACCCTAATACTAACCAAACAACTAAAGTAAATTTCGACAGAATGAAACCTTATTCTGAAAATTATCCTTGGTTTCAGGTTAATCATGCTGTTCGGATCAGCTACATTGGCAGTCTCCCAATATAAAATCACACCCATAAACAATACTTAAGGAATTTACTACCATGAAACATTAGACATAGTAGTGACAAACGATAAATGGACATTATTGGCACACAATAACATTTCTTTCTTAAAACGAGCTTTTGACAAAAATGACAAGATTTTAAACACCATCATATACACCCTCCATCCTGCTATTCATAATATGAACACTTTCCTAAGCGAAGTTAAAACTCACCTTAGTCCTTTAACACAAATTTCCGAAAGTATACAATCAAAATTTAACAAAGTTCATCTTGATACAAAACACTACAAACGCGAAATTTTAAACGGTATAGGTACAATCTTTAAATCAATTTCCGGAAACTTAGACGCCGAAGATGGTGAATATTACTCTAACTGTATCAATAAATTAAATAGAGACGAACGCGAATTAGAAAACTTGTTGAAAAATCAAATTTCAGTAAGAACGTCAGTCATTAGTAACTTCAACTCGATCATTCAGAAATTACAGATTGATGAAGAAACATTTAACGATGATATCAAAGAGATTGAGGACGCTATCTTAAATATGAAACATGATATACAAACAGTCAGAACAATATTAAAATTCGTAGAAATTTGTGAACAACTAATGGCTAGTTATTTGTATATTGAAAACGATCTGAATGATATTCTAAATTCAATAACATTTGCACGCTTAAAAATTATTCATACCTCTGTCATTACTCCGGATCACTCAATAAATTCATTACAGGATATTTCACAAAATTTGCAGAAAAATAATTTGCCATTTCCGATAAAATTATCAAAAGTTAATCAATACTTGGATATTATCGAACTCTGAACATTTCAAACTGAATCTAGATTAATATTTGTTTTAAATATGAAATTGGTAGACCCCCAAACCTATACATCCTATCAATTATATCCCATTCCGATCCTAGATAATAGAACTGGGTTGCACCATATTTTATCAGTCTCTCAAAAATATATCGCGAGAGATGATGATTATTTGATGTTCCTACCTATTCCGGACCTGAAAGAATATCAACAACTTAACATTGGAACCAAATTATGTTCAAAGTTGTTCGCCTACCCGATAGACAACTCTGCCATCTGCGAAGCTAGGCTTTTCAAAAATCTTAGGGTCCTACCTGAAAACTGCTAAACCTCCTTCATTATAAGTCAAGGTTACAATGTCCAAAAACTTCAGGAAAACACCTGGTTAATCATCGATGCAGAACCCCTGCATGTTACCATCAACTGTCCAAAGAAAAATTCAAAAACTGAAATTATTACCAAAAACTCCATTATAAAATTACAACCCAATTGTTACACCTTCGTTGGTACAACCAAAATTCAGGCAAATTCAAACGTAGTATTAGATATTAAGGATAACACCCATCCTATTCAAATCCCATACCAGTGCTGTAACAAACTTCCAGCCAAAATGCCGTTACCAAAATTAAAGCCACTGAAACTAAGCAATCTAAACATAGAAGATCTCGAGATAGCCAAGCATAAATTGGATCAATACTCGAAGGACTTGGACGACCTAATCAACGAACCGTTTATTTCCAAACACATCTCATGGTTGACATATTTCATAATTACACTAATCTTTGGACTAATATTCCTCTATGTATGTTGTTAGTATAAAACAAGAATAAGACGCAGATTAGCCATCAACACAACTACATTACCTCTACCTCCACCGGGAGTAAAACCTTCAGGAGTTTCATTAACATACTCCCTGCAAGAAAACAACCTCCGATTCGTGAAGAAGAGGAAAATGAAGTAATAGAACTCACCTAAAAAAGACTTTTGTGTATTCTGTGCCTTATTGTGGACCCCAATAATTCATTGTGAATCTTATTGACTTCAGTGAATTTTAATTCATTTTAAAAAACTTTAATTACTTTTATTTTATAACTTTTAGTACTGTGTACTAACGTTTTGCATTTTTTACCTACAAAGGGTTGCAATTTTTAATGTGATACTAAGATTGCAGTAGTTTTCTGTAGATACCAAAATACTGTAAAATATGCTGTCACATGTTTAGCCTATACAGTCGGCATCACGAAGATGATAAAATTTAAGTCGCCATTATCGGGAGATGATAAAATTGATTAAATATGTAGTCAATACATTAGGTATTGTAAGACTGAAGTTTATAAGACAATAACATCATTATTTTCAAAAACTGCGAAGAATATCCTATAGAATGGGGAACAATTATATAAAAAGTGCAATGAGACTATTGTCTGCGAAGAGTACAATGTTCACGTCTAGTTGTCTTATAAACTTTATTCTTACAATACCTAATGTATTGACTACATATATAATCTTCAATTTTATTATCTCCCGATAATGCCGAATGTGTTGGTGAAACGTGTTGCGGTATATTTTACGGTAATAACTAAGATTCATTCTTAGAATATCTAATATATTGACTAGGTATATATTTAATTTTAAATGTTATCATCTTCCGATGATGCCGACTGTATAGGCGAAACATGTGACTCTATATTTTACAATATTTTGGTGTCTACAGAAAACTACTTCAATCTTAGTATCACATTAAAAATTGCAACCCTCTGTAGAGTCATATTTTTAAATAAAATGTGCTATAACATTTTTATTTACGATTTGATTTTTTCAAAAACAATAGGGTTCTTCTTCTAGCGAACACTAACTTACAGCCCAAATTTCAATTCTATCGGACTTTTCCTTCTTAAGTTTTCGTGCTTACAAGAAACGTGACGGACGGACAGACGGATATTTTGAAAGTTGTTCAGATTCGATGACGAACACAATTTTTTTCTCTACGAACGATATTTACGATTTTAGAAATGTGCCGATCAAATGCAATATAGGTACTCTTCGTTTTCTTGCGTAATCTTATTAAATCGCTCATTTCTCGAAATCCACTGCATTTATTGACTTTAGTAATAGAATCTTTTTTTATGACAAATTTTATAAGAAATATTTTCTATAATTATAATTTTTTTTGCGCGGCCAACGGTTTCTGAGAAAAATGCAGAAGACTACGGCAGTGTGCCTTTGGGGGTACTTAACCCCCAAAAACCACTTTCTACTTTGGAAATTTCTTGATTTCGAAAACTATTCACTTGACGCGTACAATCCCCAAGCGGTAAAACTTTATAATTTTTTTTCTATTTATGCTAATATTAATGGACTAGAAGGGATACGCCCTTGCTCGATAATTTAGACTTAAAATTAGATTTACGAGAATTATGAGAATTACAAGTTATGCATTCTAATTTATGTGTATAGGGTAAAAGTCCGAAATTTGTCACCCCTTGTCTTGTAAGGTATAAAATACACTCACTAAGACGTAAATATAATTTATTAAGGTACAAAAGTTAAGAATCTATGCTGTATCATGTTGTAATAATAACTAATAACTAATAATTATTAATTCAAATCAGCAATATCGGCATGGCATGATCAACGATCATGTTTTACTTATAAAAGAATGGGATACATTGGCATAAAAATTGAAAACTATTTCCAAAAACAAATTTACACTATTTTGATGTATTATCGAAGTATAAGTATTAAAAACTACTGTATTGTTCTTGAAATTGCAGTTGAAACTAATATAATACACACTGTTTAGATACATTAGCAATTTAATTTTAAGCAGACAAAATAAATAATACACCAACATAAAATTAGATACTTCATTCAAATTTAAATACCGCGCCATGCGCACCATGCATAAGGCTCGATTCGACATGGTAATTACTGTAATAATTAGATTGGATGCCGCGAAGATCTCTAAACGCATTACATACAAGAAATAAAATAATTTTTATCGTGGATGTTACATAGACCCTCGAAAAGATATTAGGAAAAGCACAGTTGCCAAACCAAACACAAAATAAATGGAAGTTGCCCTTCATGCGTTTTAAATGTTTGAATATATACACGGGTTAGACTCCAGCGCACTTTTTGGTGAAATAGCGTGTACCACAATGTATAGTATTATACAAAAAATGGCCAACGCAGCATCCCGACGATTTTCGGTTAAAACAAAGATGGTACCATTGCCGTACATAAAAACAATTTTTTAAGGTGTTTTCAAGTTGGCATCCGTATACTGGAAGTCAACAGGTCTTGGGTGCCACCTTTGCCGCAAATTTAACGAATGTGATGCCATCTTATACTGTGAATATATATATATATATATATATATATATATATATATATATATATATATATATATATATATATATATATATATATATATATATATATATATATATATATATATATATATATGTGTGTGTGTGTGTGTGTGTGTATATAATGAAATATGTTATTTGTAACTGTCTCAGAATACAAAGTAATGTTTAAATATGTATATAAAATATATACATAAATAGTGGGGATGCAATTATTAGGTGGCTAAATTCAATTAAAAATCTCTGTTTTTTATCAAGCTTTCGGAAAAATTTTATTCCTTTCTCAAGATATCTAAAAGTATAGTACATTATAATATTAATATTATATTTTATATATAACAATTTGTATGCCATGTTTTCATTTTTATCTTTTTAATCACGTTTGTAAGTATTATAATAATTAATAATAATTTTTTTTTTTTTAATATTTTAATGTACTGTACTTTTAGATATCTTGATAAAGGAATAAATTGTTCCGAAAGGATAAAAAAAAGATTCTAATAATTACACTAATAACTGACCAACTATTTATTTATAAAATATTTACTGAAAAATAATATATATATATATATATATATTATTAAATATATATATATATATATATATATATATATATATATATATATATATAATATATATATATATATATAAAAAACCCCCAAAAAAAAAATTTAACAGCAACATATTTTAAAATTAGAGCATGAGACTCAGGGAAGCCGGTTTAGAAGAACTGTTTGATAATGAAATTTAAAAAGAAAATAATAAAAACCAGTATGTCAAATGCAACAAACTTAACAATATATTACAAATATCTTGGACAATTACAAAATTTTAATGAAAATTGAAATCACTACTCTACCAAATTAATCACAAATCTTTTACATAAAGCTGTAACCCGTATATTGCTCAGGATTAGATAAGTTAAGGTATTTAGTAGATCCAACTCGTTGGATCGTACATTTTTCTCTTCGATATTGAAACCCCTTTGTGATACACATGAGTAGGGCGAATAGCTGCATATTTATCATAAACATTTAGTGGATTTATTCCATTAACTGTCTCATCAATAACCGTAAAAGTCCTTTTAATGTGGGTCTTTGAATCAGGTACTTTAACAACCAGCATGCAGTCTTTTCTCACAATATCATTAATGGTCATATTGTAGAGTTCCTCTCGACGACAAGCGCCAGCCAAGCCCATTATTAATACAACTTTCAACATTAAAAACTTTTCATCTGGCGCTTCTTGTAAAAAAACGTTCGACATCTGCTCTGTCAAAAACTTTACATTTCTTAGCCATATACCCAGTAGATTGTCTTTTCAAAAAAGCTTTTACTTTTTGATAATTGGATACATCTAAATTATTCTTTACATTCAAAACTGCTTTAAGTATCGAAAACTTGGACCAGGGACTTGAACATTTTAAAGTTTTTGCTTTTTTAGACAGATAAGTCAAAAGAACAGACTCAGCTATGTTACAGTTTTCTGCTTACACCAGTGCAGAAATAAATCATATTCTTTTTCGTACAATTTTCTAGATTTCACTGGTAATAAATCTAAAGTTGCTCCTTGATTTCCGCAGGAGTACCAGGAATAAAATCTTCCTCACTATCACTCATTTTGTTCCAAATAATAATTATTGTAAAGTAGAATGTGTCAAATGCGACGTTTAAATCGTTTAATATTTAGTTTTTATTATTGGTTTCTATAGAAACAGCAATAGAATTTAGTCTTTACGATAAGGTGACTTTGTTAATTTGCCGTATTTTTACAAAATTATACTGTTTTCTAATTTTGAATGGCGATACAAAAAATTTTGTGTATAACTCGAGACTAAAATGTGTTTTTTTACTCTTGTAGTTTATAGCACTCTCCTTCGGTTCATACTATAAACACCCACTTATAAAAAAAAACACCATTTTAGCCACTTGTTATATAAAATACTATTATACATTAGTTATCAGAACAATTTTATGTTTCAGATAAAATACAATACCATAATACATTATAAACCCCACGTTTATCTACAATTTACCATACTTATGGCTTAGACGTCGAAATTTTAACTTGTTGATACATTTGCAATCAAAAGAGTGAGGTTATCTTATTTTACGATAACCTCACTTTTTAGTGAGTACTTCTTTCTTAGGCAGCTAAAAAGAGACTGTTTTCTAACATGATTTGTTATAATTAAATACGAAATTGGGTGAAACAATTACATTTTTTTTAGAAATTTTGACTGACATTTCAAAATTTTAAATGCACCTTTGATACCTTATCCCTGTTAACATCCCTCAATGCTTTATATTTTTGGAATCCTTGTAAAATTAGCTTTAATTTGATACCACATATGTATCACTTTATGTCCATTTTAGAATCGTTAAAATTTCTCCCCCATTACATAAATTATCCTTATAAATGAGGAAAATGACTTACAAATACACCATAAATCGGTTATAGAGATCCTAATTTAATGTTTACTTTTTTATTTAATACAATTTTATGTACATTAATGTTACAATTTTACAATGTTTTTCATTGTATGTAAAGGTTATAAAACCTTGCCTCTTACAAGGAAACCCTACGGCTTTGGGGAAATGGATTTTTTGATTTTTAGTAGAAAGGTAGTACACCATGTGAGTGTAGGTACTACCTGTAAAATAGTAAAGTGCCATACTCAACTAAAGCCGAGAAAAAACGGGCTTAAAATTTTTAGTGCACGTTATATATCAGTTTTGTGGATCATCGACCGAGTGTGCTGTGGCGTAGTGGTAACGCTCATTATTTATTGTATTGCACGAGGTGTCGTGCTTTATTTAAGTTTATTATAATGTAATTAATGTCAAATAAATGTTTTAAATTGGAATTGGAATTGTTTCATAGGCTTCCGTGCTTGGGTTCGAGTCTCGTGTTGTGTATAATTTTTCTTTTTTTTTTTTTAAATTGTTATTTATATTATTCATTAGAAAAATAAATAAATAATTTATTTTTATTCACACAATACTGTAGCACGGATGCCTATGAAACATGAGCGTTACCACTACGCCACAGCACACTCAGTAGATGATCCACAAAACTGATATACAACGTGCACTAAAAACTTTAAGTCCATTTTTCTCGGCTTTAGTTGAGTATGGCACTTTACTATTTTACAGGTAGTACACTCACATAGTGTACTACCTTTCTACCAAAAATCATAAAAATCCGTTTCCCCAAAGCCGTAGGGTCTCCTTAGTGTCTTTATAATTGGATTTACAAACTAACCTACTGTGAATAGCTATGCTACGGAATGTCTCTTTGGAACAGGGCATATCAAAGTCTGAGTTAAAACAGTTTTTCGAGGTAGACTATGTGTAAATGTCACCAGACGTCCATATCACTAGGATTTTGCACCCTAGTATAGCTCTAATTGTATAGAGTCCATAAAATCTATGCTGTGTGTACTCAACAGATACCTATTATTGTAATCACAATAAAATGTTTTGTTCAAATGGTGTTTTAGTGATAGACAAGTCCTGGTTTTTAGTCTATCTTGTGGCTCGCTACTAATTTTACAATTTTACAAAATTTGTACATATTGTATGTTAACTTAGTAAAATTGATTTAAATAATATTAGAATTAGCCAAGTTCTAAATGTTTTTATTCTGTTTTAGTTTTCATACTTTAATGCATATTTAAAATTTTAGGTTTTTCATGCCCACCGAGGGGCTATCACCACAAAAGTTTTATGTGAGCACAATATGTTCTTTTACAAGTAGCGTTTCACTGAGGTATTATTATCCTACACACATTTCGCTGGTTGAATGTCACAAATCAGGTAAAATATAATATTTTAATTTAAATTACAGACAATTATTATACGTTCGTACATACAGTAGTTTTAATCTTTCCTATTTCTAGTTCTGTCCTACTTGACATCATATCCCTGATTTTCTTTCAGTGTACTCATCCCCCTGAGCAAAAATTATATATCTGTGGCATATATTTTGTAAATTTTCAAAAAATAAAAAAAAACAAATTTGAAGTAAAAGTAAAAAAAAGTCTGTTTCGTTTGTTCTATTATATCTAAAATCTTATTTAGGTATTTGGATGGATCATGTTCATACTGGACATTACAATATATATATATATATATATATATATATACCTCAAATATATATATATATATATATATATAGGATATGAACATATATATATATATATATATATATATATATATATATATATATATATATATATATATATATATATATATATATATATATATATATATATATATATATATATATATATATATATATATATATATATATATATATATATATATATATATATATATATATATATTGTTATAAACTGTTGGCTTTGCAATTTGAAAAACGTAGAAAAAAATAAAATTATAAAAGAAAATTTGAAAACTTTTTACTTACTTTTTGTTTACTTATTATCTATATTTTCATAGCTCATATAAAAAATACCATCGGCTAGCTCATGAAAACTCTCTCAAGTTGGGTTCACCTGGTTCTGGTCACTTTTGTTATTGGTTTGGTTTATTATTCTACTTACTTTTGATTACAATATGAAATTCTCAAACTATTACTGGCAAATAAATGAAAAGGCAGCTTTTTACCCAAAGCAATCATATAATTTGCACACAAATAAAATATATAAACAGATAATTACAATTATGAAATCAACAAAGACATAAATTTTTATTATTACTTGGCTACTCCACCAACCTTATTCGCATTAAACGTGGACACTCTATATAGCGCATTCCTTCCTTAGTTCACGTGGATGTCGCTGCGTTGCTTTCTATGCTGTCATCTGGCTGGAACTGAATTTGTTGTGTTGATATGATGAACGGTAACCCGATCGACGCACTAAACCGAAATCTTTGCTTTTTAGACGAACTACTTCACTTTTAATACCAATGAGGCATATTTATTTGCACTTTACGTTGTTGACTCACTGTGACATTACTTGGAATACTTAAATTACTTACAGGTAAGTTTCTGGTGATTACATTCTTTAATACCTTATATGACAATTATTTACTCCTTTGATTTTGAACTTTACACACTATAGATAACTTCCAGGAGCATGGAAAATGATGATTTTTCTTTTAACTTGATATATTTTTTCATTTCTAACCTCACAAAAAACTTCAATGTCAAACTTTAAAATCTAGCAAACCATGCTTCTAATTTTGAGGTTAGGAGCTTTTAACAAAAGAAAGTAGTACACCCTCTGAAGCATCATCAAAAACTGAAAAACTCCGCTCGAAATCGTCCAATTATATGGCTTGATTTCTATTTTTCTTGTCAAAATTCAACTTTTAGCCTACTATGTTTTTTGATTAATTTTTATCAATTTTGGATTTTCTGTGTTCCTGCAGCTATTAATAAACATTATGAAAAACTATTTAGATATTCATTTATAATAAAATTTTCCCCATCTTTCTATATGCAATACTCTGGGTTTTAACAAAATTTTCTAGACACATAACCTAACTTAATTTACAACTATAAATATAGAGATAATGTTTAATATTCAACTCAAAACCTACCTATTTTAACAAATAACACCATTTCGAACTCTAACTTAATTATCCTAATACATTTTAGCCTATATTAACACAATTTTATTCTAATATGACATGTTTTATTCGTAGATCATGTACCTTCACCAGCATTGATGTCTAGCCAATTAAATACACCTTCTGCTGCCCTAAATTCATTTGTAAAACGTCTATGGGATATTATCCTTGCAACAGGCTGTTAAAAGTCTTAAGTTTACACAAAATTACAGAAGCTGTGAGTGGTTTTACATCTCACCGGTACCTCAACATTCACATTCCACCTAATTTGATGGCTGGACACTATCTAACTGTTCCAATCTATGTGATAACCCATGACTAGGTAACTCTTTCACCTTTTCTTACTATACAACTAATTTTTGTTGCAAAACGAGACATTAATTTATAAAATGTAGCACTGTTTAATGTTCTTGCCATTACTACTTAATAATCTCAATGTTCTCGGTATAACTTATACTTTTAGACCTAATTTAACAAAATGTTTATACTTTATATACTTTTCAGATTAATAACTGAAGAATTTCACCTCAGCAAGCGTTTCCAGGCCTGTCTACGGTTCATAAACACCACTTTTGCAGTTCCTTATCTACTGTACTCTGACTAATAGATTGTACACAATAAAATACTCATAGTTTGGTAAGTCTATTACATTTTAAAGCTACACAGTTTATTTTCACCATGAAACGATGTGTGTTTCATATTAACGTCTCACTTTTAATTAAATTTTACCTATTTACGTAACCACTGTCCATGTCCTATCTCCCATAACCTAAACTTTACCTATTTTACATACTAGTTCTAATATTTGATAATTTTTCAGCTTTCTGACTGTCTTTGGTGCCTTTCTACTACAAATCCTCACAACATTGGATCGAAACCATCTATTTGGGTTCAACAGAGTTGCTGTCCGAAATATACACTACGACACCAGTTTTATCCATCGTCTATGTCAAATAACAAATTTTTATCATATAACAATTTATGTTAACCTATTCTAACCTTATATTGAAATTTTATGTTTACTTTTATCACAATACTACCCATATTCATTCACCTACCCGCAAAATTTAAGAAAATCATATTTTACTGTTTTCAAAATCATTTATTACTCATACATTGCACAATAATATCTTCCAATCTATAAATTGTCTCTGCATATGGCTTATAAACTCTGTTTCTTTCCAAAATTCATTTTATAAAAGTATATTTTTACTAAATTATATAACTAGATAAGTCGATATTGTAACAATAATATATATATATATATATATATATATATATATATATATATATATATATATATATATATATATATATATATGGGAGCCCTAATTTTATTAAAATTAAAATTGTACTTACTTTTTTTTTTGTTTTACTCTTATCTCTAAAATTTATTTTTCTTTCAAACTTTTTATTTTCAAAATTTTTTTTTATTCATTTACTTTAGATATAATATATTAAATTTTAACATGCGTTCCCTTCGACGTTCAAAAGGTGACTAAATTGGCAATTTTCTTAGCATACTATGCCAAATATTGACAGATTCAAAAATGATCCCGCTGTCTAGATAGGAAAAATTTTAATTACAAAATTTTAAATTACTGTTCCTGGACTTATACAAGATTAAATTTACTTTTTAATATGATTTCCTGATTCTATACATTTTTAGCTATATATTAATATGCCTATCTCTTAGTTACGTTAAAATTATTGTTCGGTGAAATTCTGATAGCCTTATCCAAATAACTTCTTAAACTAATGTCAACAACTCTAAAACTTACTCAGAATGATTATCAGGACAGACTTTTACTTAACTTACTAATTTTCCAATGAAATTATATGCTAAATTTTATATTTTAACCAAGTTTTGTTTCCAGTACTGGCTTACCCGAAATCTAGAGCTGTCCTTTTAACATCTTACCTGATAACTACATTCCATTACTTGGAAATTTTAGCTAAGACCATTGTCTATCAAGATAGGATTACATTTCCTGGAAATAAATATTGGTTTTGGAATTATTCAAAATCCATCGTAGAGAAGATGTCACCTGGCTATTTTATTTTTGTACATAAATATTAAATACTGCTTTTAAACCCAGAGCTCTACCACAGAATGTCTTTATAAGGTAGGTTTCTCACTTTTAATACTTTTTATAGTCAATCTTTTTCTGCTGTATTAGCATAATGTCTAATAATAGTTTTGTCACGATTCTAACACAATATTTTGTCTTTGTTACTATTTATCACACAAAATCACTGTTATTTTCCCTTTTAGGTACTTCACTACACTGTGTCCATGAATCAGTGTCCAGGTTAATATCCAATCACATTTTATAAAAGTACATTCCATAGATGTCGGAATCTTACTACGATAACGGGTTACGATAACTATTTTATAATTTGTCCTGTCGTACAGGGTGGGCTTGCCACAACTGGAATTTAAACATATTATTTATTTACAAAAAACCTATGTTAATTTCAAATTACCATTAATTTGTCCACAATAAAGGTCATTTCATTTTTTTTCTAAATTCTTATTCTTACTCTGCAAAATAAATTTCTTTTCCTGTATTTACATCATTTTTTATATTCTGTCTCACCTAGTAGTATAATCTCATATCAACATTATTTTAATAAAATATCATTAATTTTCCAAAATTATTTAATCGCTGTACAAACGTTTTACTTTTTTATTTTACCTTTTTGTTTTTTTAAGTGCTACTATATGACATTGTTTGTGGGCACTATAGTAATATACATATATATATATATATATATATATATATATATATATATATATATATATATATATATATATATATATATATATATATATATATATATATATATATATATATATATATATATATATATATATATATATATATATATATATATATATATATATATATATATATATATATATATATATATATATATATATGTATATATATATGTATGTATATATATAGCCCAGGTGAACTAATCTAATGTTATTAAATATGATTTGAAGGAAACAACTACTCAGCGGGCAAATACCCCGACCTGCATTGAATTACACCTTCAAATCATGATAGATGGAAAGCCAATATCATTTGTCAATTCCTAACCAGACATAGATCGATTTCGAACTTATTTGTTCTCTTCAGTATGCCATAGGTTATGGAACAGACAAATGATAGTGGCCAACCTGCTAGTTATATACTAACTAAGGTGAAGTGAATAGTGGTGAGAGGTATGAAACTTCTCATATGGTCTGAATGCTACTATCCGACCGACATCCTAGATGTCTCTGTGGCGGATAGCGACTTGCATCACTTGCCCGCTGAGTAGTTGTTTCCTTCAAATCATATTTAATAACATTAGTTTAGTCCACCTGGGCTAGGGGTCGCCGCTCTCGGTACTTGCTGTGATGCAAGTCGCTATCCGCCACAGAGACATCTAGGATGTCGGTCGGATAGTAGCATTCAGACCATATGAGAAGTTTCTCATACCTCTCACCACTATTCATATATATATATATATATATATATATATATATATATATATATATATATATATATATATATATATATATATATATATATATATATATATATATATATATATATATATATATATATATATATATATATATATATATATATATATATATATATATATATATATATATATATATATATATATATATATATATATATATATATATATATATATATATATATATATATATATATATATATATATATATATATATATATATATATATATATATATATATATAGTTGAAAAATATATCACATAAAATTTTCTTTCATCAAATTTATTATTATTTCTGTATGTTTTTATAAAAAAAAACTTAATTAACTATGTAGGTAATTTACATGCTATAGGTGGAAGATATATATGCTCGTAGAGTCGTAAAAGTGTTGAATAAATAAAATTTTTGATAGAGTAACTAATAATGCTAATAATCTTTCTTGACTCATGATGGAAAATCGAAGAAATTCTTAAAACGCTCGTTCATCAAAACAAAGTATGTGCAATAGCTATAAATGATATTATTAAATATTAAAAGCACAGATACCGCCCGGCACAAATAAAGGAATAAACCAACGCGTAAAAGGGTAGGCAATAAAACAATTATCTATTGGTTACATTGTACAAGTGTTACGGTTTGAATATAAACAAAAATAGTATACGCTTTCTTGGCAATTAAATCAAATACCAATACCGATACATTGCAGCAATGCTAACAAAACAAATATTTTTAATTATTATTCAGATAATTTGTCTTTTTATTTTTTTTAGTGTTCACTGTGAAACAGATGTATTTCTAAAAATTTTGAACACGACGTCCATGATAATACAAATTCACATTTAGATGGTGCTTAATAGTTTTTAAATACATAAATATAAACTTTTAAAAAGTGTTAATTAAAGTAACCAGTCAATAATAATTTTTACAAATATTGTCCGCTGACTGTTAAAAAATTTACGGTCACAGTTTTATTACGGACAATTTATTTTAACTGTTTACATGGTATCTCATAAAAACTGAACAATAAATTTATTAAAATGAAAACTTTAACAGCTCTTGCCCAATTTTCCAAGTTTGTTCCATTAAAGAAAGTAGTAGTATTTTTAATAGTTGATTTTTTTATAATTTTACTGCTAATATAAGCAAGTAAGTACTGATGAAACTCTATTCAATTATATATAAGGTGCGTGCTTAAAATCTGAAATAAATTCGTTAAATTATAATTGTGGATGGATAAAGGTGTTAACTGACATTGTTTCAAAAATTGGAATAGTCTATTTGATAAATGTGTTGTGATTTTACAACTTATCAGGGGCCTTATTTTCGAAACCACACGAATTAGTTTCGTGTACGATTTTTATGTACTTTCGGGTAAAACGTTAAATATTGTATTTTCTAAATGTGTGCATGAATATACGAATATTAGCGGCCAAATTAGAACGCATGGGTCAACCTATACGAAACGTGATTTTATCATATGAAAAGTGACAAAAATACAAGGATACATAACCTATAGCAACCGATATACGAGGCATTAACGCATAGTTGGACTTGTATAGCAAGATGGCATTAAACGAAATAATAAATATCGCAGGTTTAGCTGCTCTACAGGAAGCAAAAATTCTAGCAGAGAGGCGGCGAAGAATTTATAATTTTGTATATCCTTTCGAGGATATGAGTGATAACCAATTCATAAAAATATATCGATGTCTACTAATTAATTTGACAAATGCATCTTGCGAGAAAATATGCGCTATTTAGTTATTATTTCCAATCTTTATTAACTCCAGGCATTGCATTTAGTGTATGTGTTATCACAATCCACAGAGCTTGGGCGTCATTAACAGTGAAATTACTGCTAAATTTCCCACTCTTAAGATGTGGATGCTTTTCTATAAATTCCACTAACTCTTTCTTTTGCTCAGAAGTTAAGTTTCCGATACGTTTATGGATTGATTTAAACACAACAAAATAATATAAATATAACCTAGATGTCAAAAATTTTAGTTAGATTAACATGGTTACGCTCTCATTGTACGACATTGCATGATGAAAGTGACCATCATGCGAATATTCACATCACATGAAAAGTTTAATTCGCAGGGGATTTGAAAATTACAACTATTTCCTTTACTCTTAATAATTTCGTATACTGTTGATCTTGCACGAATATGTTCGATTATATTTGAAAATATGGCCCCAGTTATTACCAATGTTTCGTAACTTTTCTATGGCTAGATGCTTAGATATCGAATGCATAAAGAAGCTAAGAAACAATATAACTCCGTGTCTCTGGTAAATAACGGTTGGTAAAAACGTTGTACTGACAAATTAGCAATTTGCTAATTAACACCTTTATCCATCCACCCCTTCAAATCACTAAATAAATTGTTATTTTCATAACCAATAAATTACATGAGCAATTGGAAATAGGTTATCATTTCACATACATGTTTATGTCATTTCCTAATTTAGCATAAGAAATTAGATACAGTTATTTGAAAACCGAAGAATGGATGCAGAAAACTGAAAAGATCTTTGAGGATTTGTTGTTACTAATTTTATTGTTAAATAAAAACGTTATACACTCTAATAATACAAATGTTTGTAGAATATCCGTGTTAAAATGCCTCCACATAGATATTTAAGAATATCATTTTAAATAGTCCTTATAATACATTTTTAATTCCCCAAAATAATATTTTATATTTTAGATGGGAGTATACACTATACATTGCCAAAATAGGACAGACCTAGTGTTTGTCCACATAGACGTTACGGTTAAGTATTTTTATTGTAGCATCTCGAGGCTAATTTTTTATACAGCAGATCGATATAATAATAATAAAAAAAGGTATTTATTTTCCAGAAAAACAGTAAGAACAAAAATGTAATCTGTAATAATAAATAGAATTGTTATATTGATCTACAAAAATGTCGAAGATCAGGTGGTCATGACCTCTGAATTTAATCTTAAACAAAAGAACAGAGCAAGATGGCACAGGGAATATAATTATTGTAGGAAGTCGAAATATACACTATGTGTATTAAAGTATTAGACATAGTACATTGAAGAAAGACTGAAATTTGGCATCGTATCGAACGCAGTGTGCACTGTTGACCGCATGGCGACGACGGCTTGATGTAAAATAAATTGACCACTGACGGCTTGTCCACCTTTGGTTTACGTTGCAACGTTGTAATTTGAGAGCACCACCACAGTTTTCCCTACAAGTAAGAAATTACTTGAATGAAGTGTTTCCAAACCGCTGAATAGGTCGTGGGAATCAGTTTTCCTGGCCACCACGTAGCCCGGATTTCAAACCAATGGATTTTTATGTTTAGGGTTATATGAAATCTCTTGTTTACTCCAAAACAATAGATACTCGCGAAGAGTTGTGGAGAAGAATTCAGGAAGCTGCTGAAACTATCTGGACTAACCTAGCCACTTGCTTTTCTGTAAGAAAATCATTGAGCAAGCGACTAAAACGCTGTATTGAAGTGGGTGGTTGCCATGTAGAACATGTTCTCTGAGAGATGTAACAGTTTTATTTGTAGTTTCAAAATATTTTGTTTTTACTTCGTTCTCTCTATTCAAGTTGATAAATAAATTATAATTTTATCTTTTAAATTGTTTAATTTATTTCCGCCATTTTTTACATTTTGAAAATACTCACATTTTCTCAGTTCTTCAGATATTTGGTATTAAAAGATATTTTTGTTAAAATGACGAATAGAATACTACAAATTATGCATTTTGAGGAGGAAAGAGAGGATCACTGCAAAAAAGTAAAAAAAAAATTATGGGTGCGCAGGATTTTATAAAATGTAAATATCTCGATAAGGGTTCATTTTATGAAGATAAAACAAGTATCCTTTTTTTTGTTTAAAAATAATGGTTGAATAAAAAATTTGCAATGAGATTATAAATGAACGAAGTACAAAAAAAGTTATGACGGATTCTGTTAAACCAAGATAACTTACATAACGCCCTCTATGCGAAACACCAAAAATGATAGCTTATTCGATTTTCTCACGTCAAAAAACCTAATTTTACTAACTTTTATGTTTATGTGTGAAAAAATAACTGAAATATAACAACATTACTGAATTATTTTTATAACTTTAACACCCTGTCATCTCTGTAAGTATTAATATTTGACCACCAGTTATTAAAAAAAAATAATATTTTCCGCTATAGAATCGGCAGGTAAAATATTACCCATTCCTTATAAATCACCCAGTATATACTGGGATGCTCTGTATAACAGATTGAGCATATTTTCATTTTAGTATTTGATATTTAACAATGAGCGTGAGGAAGACACTACAATGCTGATAAGTATAAGTGTAGAATAGGGATAGAAACAGTCAAAAAATCAAATTACATGGGTCGAATATGAGTTCGACCCCAGACATTTCCCAATAGGTGGAGGACGTGGTTAAACTTTTTTAGAATATGATATGACAAATACACCGATTTTGCTCATATTTATACAAATGGTTCCAAATCTAATCAAGGTACAGGCTGTGCTTTTCTAATACCTAACTCAAGTGTACACTCAAAATTCAAAATTTCTCGCAAGACGAAAATTTTCTCCGCAGAGGCGTATGCTATTGTTAAATCATTAGAGCATATAGCAAACAAACAAATTAAAAGACGGTTATACTAAGTGACTCCAGGTCAGACTTTTGGCAATAAATAATACCTACAAACCTGTATCTAAAAAGTGTCATCCTTTTATTAAATTTATTAAACACTATAATAATTTGCTAAAAACATCTGGTTTTGAAATACACTGTATATGGGTTAAAGCTCATACTGGCAGACCTAATTTAAAGCGTAGCAAATTAGACTAGTGATGCCCTAAGCAGTTATTTTGTCGTAACTAGTTATAACCGTTACAGTTACTGCTCCATAACCGTTATTTTTAATAGTTACTGGTTACTAGTTACTAATATTTCTATACAATACCGGCCCGTGACTCAAGTAGTTACACAATAAGCAGCAACTGAATTTCGTCACATTTAGAAATTGGTACTACAAATTGGTAAACAAATTTAATTTTAAAACAGCCTTTAAAGGAAACGTGATGAGAAAAGTGAAATAAAAACTGGAAAATTCGAAATAATTTATAAATGAATTAAAAACTAATTAGAAATATTCTGTTAAAGTAAATACATAACGTGGAACGAAATATGGGAACTAATCAAGTTTTCTCAGAATAAAACAACAAAAAAATAATTTCTCTAAAAGCAATTAATTAAAAAAACTACAAAAATAAAAAATAAATGTTTTCTTAAAACAAATGTTATAGAATAGAAATGCATACGTAGGTAAGGTACAGAATTTGACAGAACATAAGTATCGGTAATCATCGGTACGTTGAATATAGCTAGATAACCAGCATAGAGAAACGAATAAATTTTATTCGGTTGTCTCTGATAACCGATAACCAGTAACTGGTAAATTCGATATGGTACTCAGTATCAAACGGTTACCGCCCAGTAACTAGTTACTTATAACAGTTATCAATATATCGCCCATCCCTCTCAGTTACATCCCATGTCACATTCATATGTAAAATGTCATTATACCACTTACTCACTCGCATACCAGAATCATATTTTAGAGTTGGAAATTTATTTTGTACATTATGAATTACATGTAAGGGACTTCCTCTTGGGTTTGTCGTCTCGTCGACTGTTATCTATTGTTCATTTTTAATATACATTTAAGTTTACTTTTTATTAAGCTTTTTATATGGTTCAGTTTAGATCGGCTGTTCTTCTTGATGGTAAATCCAAGTTCGGTACATATTTTTTCCAAAATGCTGTCCTTTCTTCAATATACAGGCTAAGTAAAATTCAATTTTGGTATTTTACAGTGCGAGGAAGACGATGCAATGCTGGTACTAATGGTATAAAATAAGGATAGAAACGACCACGCCCTCCGTCAATTGCGAAGTGTGTAGGTCCTGCGCTCTTGATCGTTTCTATCCTTATTTTATACTTGTAATTGTCAGCATTGTGATGTCTTCCTCGCACTCATTGTTAAAGGTAAGATACCAAAACGAAAATATGCCCAATCTGTTGCAGTGAAATATTTATTACATACACGACACATTAACATAAAGTCGCATAAAAATGTTGCATACAAAACTTTTTTCTTATTTTATAAGTGTGTTGCAGATTTTGTATATCTTTTCCAGTTAGAAATGGTCTGTCGTTATATTGCATACCTGACAAGAGATCGATATGCCATTACACTTTGGATCTTCGTATTTGTTTATATGTTTAAAAATGTAAGCAGACTATACAAAACAATTTGTATATTGTGATGTAAGACTCAAATCTTAAGGTGGCACGCCGCTGGCCGTTGCATTGTCATTTTCATCAGTTTATATTGTCGCGACGTAATATTTGGTCGCTGCAGACTGGAATACGGCTCGCTGAGATTTCAATTATATCTACTACATACGCGCATACATATAGTGTTGTTTGCCTACGTAAAGACTAAAGAGTCATCACGCGAAAATGTCCTTTTTGAAATAACTTGGTTATTTTTGCAATTATCAAAAATGTGTAAAGTAATTTTTTTCGAAAAATACAAATTTGTAATTAAAAAACCAATTGCACACCATCTTTAAGAAATATGAAATTTTCTTTGTTTTTTTAAAATATTTAGATTTTCCTTATTTTTGTCATTTCAAAAAATACCATCATGTGTCACGTTATGTCAAAAAGTTTTTGAGATGTTTGGATTTTGGTATTAAAATAACGTCAATGATTTTGTTAAATATAGGGTCCTTTGAAAAGAAGAAGAAGAATTAACGATGACAGATACTGATTTTTGAAGAATATTACTTTGACGAGTAAACTACATCTTTATTTCAGAAATGCAGCTATTTTGTTATTAAAGGCAACTACGTTTAGCAAAATTATTTACGATATTTTAACACCAAAATCCAAGTATCTCAAAAGGTTTTTGAGATAACATGATATATATGTTAGTTTAACACACACACACACACACACACACACAAATACGTACGCACGCACGCACGCACTCACTCACTCCGCACTCAACAAATGTTAGTTGTTTGATGGCTGTCGATGCGTGTTCATGATATAACCTATTGTAAAATGTCACGCCGGTCGAGAGCCTTGTTATTTATGAGTAAATCTACAGATTTCTTAAACGTTTTCTTGAATTACGTTGCAATGGAGCAATAATAAAGTGTTTTATGTGCAAGACAAATTCGGTGGGTTGGAATTTCAGTAATTGTAAAAGACATATTCAAAGCAAGCGTCATAAAAAAGCGCCTGCTATAGGTTTCACACTGGGTGTTTCTGTATGATCTCATTATTATGTTGAGTGTGTGTAGCATTCCGCGGCATGTACGAACAATTTCGGTTATTTTGAAAAAATATATAGCTAAGTGGCCATTACCAACGAGGAAAAGACTACCAGGTCATGTTCCTCATGTAAGAGAACAAAATGGGAAATTGAGAAAAACATAGGGCCAGTAAAAGGTTACAAAAAAACAACGTTGCGGTAATTCAACAGCTAGTAAAGTAAGTTCTTGAACATTTTTGCATACATAAGAATAATATTTTAATGTTAGTGACAGAGGGGGCTGCGTATATGGTTAAAGCAGCTACCTGCTACATCACTCAAAAAAGTCTTGTGCTAATTTGTTGCACATAACCTGTTTACTAGGGTGAAAAGAAAAAAACTTATTTTTTAAATCACTCTGCCGTTGGCGTCAAAATGTGCCTTTAGACAAGTGAAAAATAGTCCCCGAAGCTGGTTGACCTATTTTAATATTTTCAGGTTCCTCACGGGACTTAAAATTTTTTAAAGTTTTCACGATTTTTAATGTTTTTTGCAATTCGCGGCGAAAAATATGAAAAATTGTTTGTCTAAAAAAATCTCTAAACGAAATTTTATTATATCAATATCTTCTGGTTCCTCATTTTTTATTAAAGTTTTAAAATTTACTGTATATAGTGTAGTTTACATAATAAGTAGCGCGCTCGGGCAAAGTCAGTTAATTCTTACCGTTTGTCGACGTCGCATATGGAATTAGTTAAAAAAATTTCACCAACGTTATAAACAGGTTCAAAAGAATTTAAAACCCAAAAAAAGCACTGCAACCGTTCAGCTTAAGGTTTTTCACCAGATATCCAACTTACAAATCACTGTTAAAATATTTCTGTTAGTAATATTGAAAAACGAAATCATATGTTTCATCCCAAATACCATATAGATTTAATATACAAAATTAAAGGCATTACTGATTCGTATTTGTTTTATTTCTAGGAAATACGATTATTTAGTTTCATAAAATATTACAAAATAAAAAATACGTACCTATTTCTTATTAATAAAAAAGAAAATGTGCATCAGTATTGCCTATTATTTTACATATTAAATCTATATAGTATTTACGATGAATCATGTCATTTAGTTTTAATTTTTCGTTTTCATCAGTAACAAAATTTTAATGGCGATTTAAAGTTTGACTACCCTGGTTAAGAGGGCGTGCTAATAGTGCCTTAACTTAACATCTATTAGAAAAAAAGCCTCTAATTTATTTGACGTAGTTCTACAAGTGCAATCTTAAAAACTGCAAAGAAGTACAGAAGTACATTGTCATCGTTTGAAAAAAAAATTAGATTGTTTTAAATATAGATAAATGAAAAGAGTATAGCAAGGTAAGCATGGGCCAGATGCTCCTCGGGAATGTTGGGTGGATATTTTTACCCTTGACATCACGCTACTAAGAGAAAATATTTTGTAAGTTATCAGTCACACCTCTGCGCACGCTGGTTTTTGAAATAAATTAATTACTTGAATTTTGAAATAAAATTTTTTTCTTTAATAATGTAAAAAATCTTTGTTTTGCTTTCTATATGTGCTAGATACTGCAAAGAAGTATTAAATGACACATTATTGAATATTTTTTGCAGTAAGTAATATACTAAAATATTCCAAATTAAAAAGTTTCAAAAATATAAAATTACACGTATATTGAGAGACACTATCACGGATTTTTTTTATAAGTGCCCTTATTATGGTCTATAACATATATTTTGTTCAAAATTTTCGGAACGGTAGACCAGTGTTAAAAAAATTATAATTACTATCTATATATAAATATTAGGGATGCTATGCATGTGCCTAAGTGACGGAAATTCTACAAATGATTCCCAGCAGTATTATTCGTATGTGAATAATCGATCTCTGGACGGAGAATTTTCGTTTTCAAAATACTGTGCGATATTCACAGAGAAACGTACATGTTTAAAAGAGACTACTGTAGAAGGCAACTTAATGATGCAGACATTTGGACGGCAGACTCAACCTATACTTTAGATCAAATAAGACAGGAGTAGACTTAGGGAATTTACCTATATGTCGACGGAAATAACAGAATCAGACTGCAAAACAGGGGCAGACACTACAAAACAGTATTTACCTTATAAACTTCTTTACATAACATCTCTCTATTTCACCGCCTTTTTCTCCGTCAATCAACATTTGGTCTTTTTCGACCACACATGTTTCGCCACAGCGTATTTACTAATAATCGGACTGTACTACGTACGACAGTCCTACCCTTTACATAACAACACACAACCACTTTCTGAAAATGCAGACTGCCTCGCCATTTTTACATCCACTAACTACGAACTACATTAAATAGAAAATATCGAATAAATAAAAAATGTCTTTATACTCGCGCACAGACAACAGATCTCTAGCTTGAAAATTCTTGAACTGAACAAAATTATTAATGATGTAAACAAAATAACCCTCTCCTACTAAATAGAAGGTAGTCAAGCACATAGCCGGCTAACAATTTGCTTTGTTTATTGATTATAACTTTCGGCGGTTGATGACCGCTCATCGGTGCCTATTTTATATGCAAAAGATTAATTACTATTAATGTGTAAGTACACTGTCAAAAATTATAATTTAATTTGATACTATTATATTACGCGTTTTTCGGAATATAGTATTAGGTTTAACAATCCGGTTCTGGGATGTCATCCAAACTCACTAATTGTAGATATGAGTAAGTCTATTTAATTATCTTTAAACAAGTTAATTATTTCATACCACTACGGTAACGCCACTGGAATTAATACCAAAGGTCCAACTTTAATTATGATGTAGCAGAGAATAGATTAAATTAGATACATTAAATACATGAAATTAGAGGAGAATATTTTTATCAGCAATTTATTATTTAAAGCTCATGTAAGAGAAGGAATCGTGTTATTCTTTATAACCAATGATAAAGCATTATATATTTTCGTGATACGAAATGAAATGAAATGATATGAAAATGTGACTTTGTATAGTTCAAAGCATTATTAGTTCCATAACTTAATAATACAACTACTAATGTTACGTCAAGAATTTTGCAGTTGTATTAGAGGCTTAAAACATGGAAATATAAAGAAAAACAGCTATCGCTAACGTCTTATTTGAGCTTAAAATAAGGCAGTTTATTTTCTCAATGATTAATAACAAATCATGCGATTTAAAGTATTTATTTGATACCTCAATTAGTTGCTTTATCACATCTACTGTATTGAAGTCAGGACGGAATAAAACTAAATTCATGTTGCCTGCATTTTTCACAAGAAGATATTAAGTATTAATAACAGTCAGAGAGAAATTATTTATATATAACAATAACAATAATCTTTATTGAAAGCAGGCAAGCCTAATATACAGATTGAATGTATGTATGTATGTATGTATGATATATACTTACAAAGGTTGTCCCAGATTTAAAGTGACATAAAGTAATTGGAAATAAAGCACATTTAGCTGAGTTCAAAACACCTCCAAACTTAACCTTGAAAGGTAACCGTTTTTGAGATATAGGGCGTTTTATAGTTTTTGACTATAACTGTAGTCGGTCATATTTCTGGAACAGCCTTAAATATTTGAATAAAATTTGGTACAAATATTATACTCTTTTAGTCCAATCAATAATATATTTCACTTTGGAAAAATTTCAGGACCGGACTCAACTTTTATAATGTTGCACTAAGTGCAGGTAACATCACCCTGTGTATCATTTTTTTGTGAATATTAGTAAACGTTTAAAAAGTCAATGGATCCGTGTATAAAATAATGTCATAATATTTGATGACATGTTTAAGGTTATTCCGCAATAAATTTTCAAAATTATTGATTTACCAAATTTTAAATTCTATGTTAAACAATCAACTAACGTCATTATTTTATTAACTTTACTTAAATACTTTATACTAATTAAGCATCTTTATTTTTTTTGGACAAAAATTACACATTTATTGAAAAATTAATCGTGCAGAGCTAGACTTGCATGCATTTTATTTAAATTTGTTAATCACATTATGTAAATCATTTTTGAAATTTAGTAATAAGAGACTGAAAAGTTAATATTAATAAAGATCTTTTTATTTGCATTTTTTATATGCAGTTTCTAAGATTTTTTAAGTTTAAAATTCCCATTCAAAATATAGTATATTCCATTTCCTTCATGAAAAAAAAATTATATTAATAATGAGGCTTGTATTAGCACACACAATTAAAATTAGTTATTAAATATCTATAGAAAATAATATTAAAATATTAAAGACGAAGGTTGGCAAATTTTTTTGACAAAATGAAATCAAAATTATTAAGCAACAACTTACAATACATTCAATTAAAAAAAACAAATTAATTAACAGAACGATGCAATTAAAATTAGAATAGATTTTCAAAATAATCACCCCCAACGTCAATAATTGTTGAGAATGCTTTCAAAGGTTCCTCACTGATCTGTCACTTATTTCCGGGTTATTTCTAACGTTATCACATACATTAATTTTTTTTAGTAAATATTCCAGTGTATCGAATTTTTCGTTATATATCTCTGATTTGAATTGGCCATATAAAAAAATATTCCAGAGATGTAAGATCAGGACACCTCGGTGGCCAGTTAACCGGATCTCTTCGACCGATCAACCTATTAGGATAATGTTGAATCAGATGATCTCTGACTGGTACAGGAAAATTGATTCTAGCATCATCATGCTAAACCACATAATCCTAGAATTGATGCGTTGAATTAATCTGGCAAAACACCTAAGAAAATTTAAATAAACTTCTAACCTTCCTCACATAACTATTACGTGGTTAATATAATATTTTTCCAAATTGCCGTATTCCAAACCAGACAACATTTTCAGGTATTCCAATTTAATTAGTGAATATTCATAAATTTCGTATTAATGTATTTAACAAATTATGTAAATAATCTGAATATCAAATTTAAATAAAATATACTTAATCATGGAATTTTAAGGGAGTTCAGTCTTACACGAAAAAAATAATTTTTCAATAGTGCATATCTCTTGTCCAAAAAAAAAACGAAGATGCTTAATTGGTGTGGGGTATTTAAGTAATATTAATAAACAAGTGACGTTAGTTAGTCGATTGCCTAATTTATAGAATGAAAAATTTGGTAAATCAATATTTTTGAAAATTCATTGGAAAATAAACTTCAACATTTTATACACTGATCCATTGACTTGTAAAACGTTTAATAATATTTACCAAAAAATGACACAGATGGTGGTGTTATCGGCACCCAGGAAAACATTATAAAAGTTGAGCCTAGTACTGGAATTTTTCCAAAATGAATTACGATTAGAGATCGGGAGGCAGCGATAAATGACGGCAATTTCAGGGTTGCCTCTAGATGATGTGTTACCGCGTAAAACGTTCAGTCATATATAACACAATTATCTTACCCTGTGGCTATTTTGGCGAGTTCGATAACATCCAAAGTTAATACGAAGTGGGCGCAAGTATTGGTGAATGTAACACTAACACACATATATTTTTAACTAGCAATACAAGTGTAAAAGTATATTATTAATATTTGTTGTAAATGTTCAGGAGTTAATCTCTGGCGCCTCTAATTAAAATCCATTTGTATTGTGAGAAGGACCATTCAACGTCGACAGATCTAATTGGCGCATATTTAAAAGATATGAACTTTTTCAGAGACTCCAAATTTACGTTTTGTGCAGAAAAGTCCATTTCTTTGCGATTTAAAAGGTCCACTATACCTGACATCGTAAGAAATACGGGATTGTTTTACAAAACAGTTTCAAATTTTTGTTTTACCGCCTCAGCAATGTTTCCCGATAATTGAAAAATGTACGTTGCAGTACAGTGAACTGCATCTGCTATAGTGCTAGAATTTGTAGTTTCTAGTACCTTGGATGAAATCAGATGTCTGCGTATTGAACAATTTTCCACCACTGCACCCACTAAAACATTTGCCATCTTCCAGCCCCAAGCATTGGTAGTTTCTTTCATCCACTCTAATCCAGACATATTTGTCATTCAGTTTGGTATAAGTTTTTTGTTTAATATTGTCACATTTTTGTGATAATTATTTTTTTCTTAATGTAGTTTCTGATGGCACCTGATCATTGCAATATGTTCACCACTAATATATTTTTACAAAAATTGTCTAAATAGTCATAATAGATTATGCAGTTTTGTTCACAATATATTACACCCAACCATAATTTTCGCTATATCTAAGTTAAAATTTGTTTGCCTGTTACTATCAGTAACGCTACCACTCACACACTTTTTATGATTGTCTGAGGAAATGTGTCTCTTAATGTTTGCTTTGACATTGCACCAAAGCACTTTTTTATAGCTTGTGCAATATAATTCTGTGCCGTTAAATTGCAACCCCGGGAAACCACTAATCCACAAGATCACTTTATCGTCTGACGAAATTGAACAAGACAATTTAAGGTTGTCTTAAATTTCGCACTGTATACATGTTATCCACAGAAGCGCATTATAAACATTATTTATTTAGAGGTATTTATGGGCCGTTTGCTTAAACGTGATTGACAAGCGACCTCTTGAGCGGGCGCCTGTTGTTGGACTCTTGGCGATACGAAGTATTCCTTTCTCAAGGTGACGTTTAGTAAGTGTTTTTTATAGCAGCAAACCGTCCAATTACCTGATAAAAATCTTTAATGTATTATTCCCATTTTTATAAAGAAAACAGATCTATTGCATCATACCTACATATATTTTATCATTTAATGTTGTTTGGGAATATCTCATTAGGTGTTTACAACATAACATTCCACTTATATACATATGTAAATAAAAGTCGTCTCTGGAATTCATCGCTAGCTCCCGATCTCTAATTAAGATTTTGATTGAATTAAATGTGTATAATATTTGTACCAAATTTTTTTGAAATATTTAAAGCTGTTCCAGAAATGTTTCCGACTACATACCATAAAAACCTTGTATCTCATAAACGGTTAACATTCAGGGGTAAGTTTAGGGGTATTTTGAACGTAGCTAAGTGTGTTCTATCTCACACCAAAGTAATAATTTAGATACCCTTTACATTTATTTAGGTTTTATCAGTGCTTCATAATGGCCAGCTCATAAACTAGTGATTTATTACAGATTTATTATACGCTAAGTACACTTAAAGATAGTTTTGTCTTAAAGGAAGTTTTAAAGAAGTCTTCAAGAAGTTATATGAAAACTAAATTATCTTTTAGTCTTTATTTGCTTATGACTGACTTATCAAGGCATTTGTCAAGCCGCCAATAAAACTTTATAGCTGTTAAATCCAAGTTAGGAGTATTAAGTGTTATAGAGAATTTAGAACGTGTTGTGGTTTTATAATTACTTTATAATATTATCTTGGGGTAGTTGTTAATGCCTGGTTATAAATCTAAAATGTTTTGATATCACTAAGTTCCTGGTCGAACCTTCATAAAACCAACTACTTATTAGACTTTTAGTGAAGCAGACAAAAATCTGTAATAAATTAATCTTAAGCATGAAACAGTTTGGTTCCCTTTTTCTAGAGTATAATGTTTCAAAATATCAGTATAGTTAGGCCACTATGTAAGATTGCAACTTTCGTCTTAAAAAGTCAAAGCCATATTCGGTTCAATTATCAGCGGTACTCAAACAATATGAAACAAATTTCAAAATTTTACGTAGGTCAGGTGTTCGCTGTTGTAGAGCTCGAATAGAAAACAGGGATCACCATTTCATTTTTCGCGGGTGAAATGCTGTTCCACCATTAATATAAGCTGATGACGTTCATCTCGAGTCGAGTCTCGAGTTAAATGTTATCATTTTGATTGATTTATGATTGTTTTAATATGAATATTTTCGAATGAACAAATTTAAAGTTAGCATACTTGTTACCATTTTGGTTATTCTAAGTTAAGGAAAAGGTAAAATGAAGAATTTATTTATGTTTTTCAGCAAGAATACATTATTTTCTTAAAACTTTTATGTCTTATCCTGTTTATGTAAATAATTTTCTTTATCAGGGATGCAAAATTTTACCTGCTCAAAATTTTTTCAAGTTAAAAATAGTTAATTTTAATAATTTCGTTACATACGATCCTAATTTGTAATATTAATTTTAGGAATAATAGAAAACACGAAATAAATGGTTGATTGAATTTCAAAATAAAAGCACAAATATATTCATTTACTGTTTAAGTTTCACTGTTCACCAATCTTAGCTACAATCATACAACAAAACAGTTGCAAATAAGTCGATTATGTGTATATACCCATGCACAACTGGTACCATAAATCCTATAGACTTTAAAGTGGTTGTGTTATGTGTTCAGAGGGTTTAAAACGAGTTTCAAGATAAGCCTACAAGTTTCGAACAATGTGATAAGGCCAATGAGGCTTAAAATATCCTTCTACAAGAACAAATCGATATACTTAAAGAGCAATTGGTAATTTAATATTCATTTTAAGACAAAACATGTTTGAGGTAGAATTGTTCAAGACTAATAGGGTTTATACGAACTGCCGCCATTATTTCTAGCGGCAAGAGATGTATAATGGTCAGGCATATTGGGAATGTTCCGGATTGAACAAAAAAATATAATTTATACAAATGTTTTCTAAAAATAATTTACTAACATTGAAATATGGGCGGATGCTACCAATTTATTTATTTCTAAGTTACCGAGAAAAAAATTACCCATGTATTTTTTAAAATTTGTATTTTTAGAGGGCGCATGAATTTTTAAGAAATATCTAACTCATGTTTTACAGCAAACTGGGCGTCGTTAAAAATTTTAGTCCACTTATGAGAAGTCCCAATACTCCATTATAAGTATATCTATAAGCTGAATTGCTCTCAGTTGTCGCCATATATTCATTTTATACTGTCTGATCGGGGTAAGAAAACACCATGCTAGATTGTGACTGCTGCATTCCATTCACAATTAAGTGTAAACGAAATAAATGAATTAGGTGACAAATTTTTGTGATCGTCTCCATCTGCACCTACTCATTGGGAAAAATATTATATTCTTAGTATATGGATTCACAGAAAGCTGGCGACTTATCGGCAATATTCTTCAGATATTCTGCGAGTATAGATTTGAAAAATTCGTTAAAACTTTAAAGTTTTAATAGTAGTCTTAAAAAATGACATGTAGGCCCTTCTGTAGTTAGGCCCTTGTACTATTATAAGGGTTTTAAACACGTTTCATTGAGTTCCTTGAAAATATTAACGTTTATAAGTAGTCTTAAAAATAAGTTTTGAAGATATCTTATAGAGCATTTTAAAATTGTTACTTGGGCATTACTCTATGTAACTTTAAAATTGGGACCCCTGTATAATGAATAATAACGGCCATAACATATTTCCCTGAGGAACCCCAATGTGAATTTATTGTTCACAATAATATACAATATGAACTCTATTAATAAAATATTATTTTATTAGGTTAAGACTATTTCTTCTTACTCCATGTAAAGAGTTCATGTAGCAATATGACATGGTTTATGTAGTCAAAGGTCTTACTGAGGTCTAAATGTACCAGAAATAAATGAATTATTTTCAGTCTTGATATATGTTTTGTGTATAATAAAATAAAAGCACCATGCTGACATTTACTAAACAAATAAAATTTACATAAAAAAATTGGTAATTAGTGTACTAATCGCGATTTCAAAATTTTTTGTTTTTGTTGCTCTTTTAGTAAATAGGTAATGCAATTGCAGATATCAGCTGCTCTAGAAATACACTTTTACCCAAACATGTGTTAATTAAACACACAAACTCAACATCAATAAACTAATAATTAGATTACGCCAAATTTCGAGTAATTCAACGATGTCGCAGAGAACGAACCAGTGTTACATATTAAGTGCGCGTGAAACATACGAACGGATATTGCATTGTATCAAGCAGGTAAACGATGACTGTACGTCAAAAATTAACCCCATTCGGAAAGCTACACTAACAAAAATTGGGAACAAATTAAAATAAAAAAAAATGGATAGCGGTGGACGAAATGACGGACGCAATAGGCATCATATTACAAATGTGATAGTACGAATTCTAAGTCCTAGTGGACCGTCGCCTGCATTTTTGCTAGCTGGTAAAACAGTTAATATAAACACGTAAGAAATTAAACAACCCCCGAATCCAAAGCCGAAGCTGCACGGGCGAGGGTTACACATATCGCACACGCGGGCAACTATAGCTCTCATACAGAGCCATCCAAGAGGAAGCCACAAAGGTGCGACTGGCTCCCTGTCAGTGGCTTTCCTTTAGTGTCTTATTTTGAGTTTTGTCCACCATTTTAACTCAGCTACACCGTGCTGATGAAGACCAATTAGTCAGAAATACGTGTCCACGTTTTGCATCTTTCTGCCATTTGCAATTTTTGCATTTTCCACCGTGCAATTTTTTTTCTTTATGCGGGCGTACCCGTTAACTCATATTGTTTGTTACTGTAATGTAATTAAACCCTCGTCAAATTCCTTCTCTGTTCATATACATATATATATATATATATATATACGTATATATATATATATATAGATATATATATATATATATATATATATATATATATATATATATATATATATATATATATATATATATATATATATATATATATATATATATATATATATATATATATATATATATATATTTATATATATATTTATATATATATTTATATATATATATATATATATATATATATATATATATATATATATATATATATATATATATATATATATATATATATATGTGTATATATATATTTATTCCAAACTTATGACCCATACAGTGAATACAAAGATAATCTGGCAAGCAGGCCGCCATGAATTTATAACGTCCTTGTCTCGTGAATTTGCATGGTTTTCTGACGTTACTGTTGCAAAAGCATTGTAAACGTAATCGTAAAATCCACGTGAGCAATGTGGTTATTGAGACAGAATGGAAAATTCAAGTATAATTAGGGCAGGATCGAGCTCAACTTATTCGATATTTTTTAATTTTAATAATTTTTCTCTTACTAGCCCTTGTATGTAATCAAAAGCCTTTTGGTTTTATGTTTAGTCAGAAACATGAATTTTATATGTATATTACTCCATTCAGATTTATAAAAATTTTAATAAACAAAAAATATTAAATCTTTCACAAAATATAAAACGAGTGAGTCTATAAACAATAAAAGCTAATTGTACTACAACAGTAATTTTCTTGAAATTACAGCTACAAGGTTTTTATGTTTTTTTTTTATGTGTATTGTAACGTAACGAATTAAAACATGAGGGACATCTTTAAAGACTAAAAATATAAACGATTTTTCAAACACTTTCAAACTTTAACCATAATTACTGACTATTGTGTTGTGAACTGTGACTATTAACAAAAAATCCAGTAGTTTTGTTTGAAATAGGAAACTTCTAAATAAACGGAAAATAATAGCTCGTATGGATCTTTTAAAAGAGACGATTGAAAGCAAACATTAGCTAATAGCCATGAAGAAAAATATGGTAAACACGTTAATGTTTAAAACATGTGTGCAGAACTAATTAGAATGGTTGACGCGTATTTCGGTAGCGGGTAACGAGGTTGCTTCTAATCATTGCTAATTGTATGTTTTGTAGCTTGCTTCCCTTTGCCCCTCTTTTCCACAGGTAACTGAGGAATGCATCACTAAGTTGTTACTTTCGAGCAAAGGTGTCAAAAGTAAATGTTGCGGGTTTGTTTAACTTTAGCGGCCAGTAAATGTTTGAGATTTCGTTATATGGATCTTGGTATCTTGTCTTATTACTATACTGACAATGACGAGACAATGCAATGATATTCTGAAATCATTTCTTTAACTTTTGTTTATTATAAAATACTCTATAACTTATATATTATGGAAATTAGTCTGAAAAATTGGGATATAAGAAAATTAATAATATTTTGAAATTTTTTGTGACAATATCAGAATGTAGGTAAAAGACTAAAAAGTTCCTTAATTCGTAGCTAACGCAAGCTCTTTTTTAATTCTATAATTTCCACTTATAAAAATTAATATTCTTTTAAAATTTTAGTGACATATTTGTGAAGTAAGTAAATCTCAAAAGACAAAGGATTTTTCACCCGTTAGGGGTATTTTTTCGGCTTTCTGAATTTTTTAGCGAAAAGTGTCCTATACCTAGGGGAAGAAGTGTAAAAACAGAACATGACAGAATTTTCCATAAAGAAAGTCCTTATCATATTTTAATACGTTCGAGTTGCAGGCTGCTGAAGTAGGAGTATGTTTAAAATTAATTTTCAATTATTGAGTATCAAAAGGAAGATTATTTGTCATTCAATTATATTTCTATTTTTATTCGAGTAAACGAAGTATTTGCCTTTACTGTCGAAAAATTTTGTAGGTGCGCTAAAAGCTCTACCTCGATAGTGGCGTGGAAATGAGCTTATACTGAGAGAATATACCTATGGAAAATATTATAAAAATAAATTTGTATAGAACATTTTTTAAATAATATTTTGCTTTCAAAACAATTTTTCCAAAGGATAGAAGAAGTATAAGGACACTATTTCACTTAAAAATTCGAAAAATAGAAAAAATACTTTTTTTTTGTATAAAGGTAGTGCTAAAAGCTCGGCCCTTAGGGGTGGCAACTTTTTAACTTTTAAATTTTACTTACTTTCTAAATGTCACTAAAGTTTTCAAAGATGATTAATTTTCTGAAATTGAAATTATGGAATTAAAAAAAAACTCGGAATGCAATCGCAATTAAAGGGATAATCAATTAAAAATGGTAATAATAATAAAAATACAAAGGAAGGTACAACCTTTTTATAGAAGAAAAGTGCTGTATTAATTTAGCGTAGGAAAAATCGTTTTCGAGAAAATCTAGCGCGAATTATAAATTTTAGTTGAGATTTGATACATCTACTTATTTCTGCAGCCTCTAACTAGAAATCTATTAGATTTATCGAAAACATAAGGAATTTTCACTGTTGAATATTCAGTGTGCAATTTTTCCTTACTGTGCAATTTTCAGTTGTAGTAGCATAAAAATTACCGGAAATTCTGAAAAAAATCATATTGCATGAAAACTGCATGAGTTTATTTTCTTCGTTGTTACAAAGTTAAAATCGCCTGACTTCGAAGGAGGAGCCCAAATAGCACACCGAGTATAATTTGGTCGCGCTAACGTTGTGACACCTGTCAAAACATTGGCGCAACCAAATTACAACTCGGTGTGCCACATGAGAGGGCTATTTTTTTGAAACAACGATGAAAATAAGGGGTTTTCCATTATAGGCAACATGCTTTTTCAGAATTTTCTTTTTAATTTTTATGCACAAATGATATTCGGTAGAAAATTTCAAGAATAAAAAAGATGAACATTAATTTTATTTGTTTTTTTTTGCTCTTTTTATTTATTCTAAGTAATAATACAGTTATTGTAATTAGATTAATTTTCAAGTATGACATATTTGATTTAGAAATTAATTCTAATAAAAATTCGTTTTCACAGTTGAATTTTCAGTGTTTCACTGTTGAATTTTCACTGTGCAATTTTCATCTACTGTACAATTTTCAATGTAATTTATCGAAAATCGCACATCTCTTATGGGCATTTAATAAATGAGTGAAATGTTCAGTGTAATTTATCGAAAACTGCACATTTCTTACGGGCATTTTTATACATGAGAGAAATTTTCAGATTAATAATTTTTAGGTGTTTTTTTTCTTTATTTCATCAACATTTATTCCACAATATGCTGAAAAAAAACAGTACACAATAAGATTTGTTGTGTGTACAATTGGAAAATGTGGTTAGGATTATTATCCACTTTCACTATTTCCCCAAGAAAAACGCGGGGTTCACTTATATCGCCAATAGCTGCGGTATCGTGGAGAAAATAGACAGAAGAAAGAAGAATGCTTTCTCCTATACTTCTTGTATAGGAGAAAGCATTATTGATTGGAAAAGCATTAACATTGGCAAGGCGTATACATTTCAAGCCAGAGGATTATAATGCAAGAGGCATGTAAAGTTATAAGAGTAGGAAATTTTAAGGTTAGGCCCACCTACAAATTAGCAAAAAAATAATGCAAAATAGGTTAAGCTTATTAAATTTATTTACCAACTTTCGATTAATGCAATAAATATATTAGATTTTTTTAACCTAAGCGAGAAACCACAAAAGCAAATAAAAGGAATGTAAACCAACTACGAATCAGGTTCCCAATAGACAAAAACAGCTTTTTCAAAAGCCATGCTCTGACTAATTCTTTTCGCGCAGAGATTTAGTTTACAAATTTTTTAAATAGTTTATAGGACAGAGGTTTAATATCCAAAGGAATAAAAGTATATTACTAATTTCTAGAAAAAAATAATAAAATAATTATTGAGTATTACATAAGCATTCTTTCAAACCTAACATGATAACAATAATAAATACCTATAGTTTTTTATATTATATACTGTCGTTCTTATCTGAATGCGCTAATATAAAAGTTTTAGGTAAATAATAAATCAAACAAAACACTTCCAATACACTTTTTCATAGAAACTATTAAAACAACTATTCAATCTATGAGCAAGAATTGCATTGAATTAAATAACAATATTCTGAGTATTAGAAGCAAAAAATATTGAAATTAAAAATATTTACCCACCAAAATGAAAATTTTTTATACTTAAGAAATGATTTCCTCCAGTTACAATACAAAAACGAAAACCTCTAATTCGATATATATCTACTTTCATTCTTCCTGAACTCCTTGGGAGACTGGTTCACAAACATATTATTTATAAAAATATTTAAATTACAAAAATCAAAATATGAACATTAAATAAGCCCGGGTCGGGTCGGGTCGGGCTTATTTAAAACCCTAACTGGGTTTAACAAGGCCAGAGATAGGGATGGGTGGCCTGAGATACGTATAAAAAATACTAATACAAATTGGCGTTAGTATTCACTTTCACACAGGCGCGAATCCAGAAGGGTTCACACGGGTACATGCCCCCTTGTCATTCATTTAGTTAAAAACTTGTGACACTCACTGAAATAAGAGATACGACGAAATCCTATATTTTTTAGTAGAAATGTGTGGTGAGACAAGTCCATTAGAAAAGTTTATCAGGAAAAATGGACGTTTCAACGTGGAAAGTAGGATGTGCATGCGCGGTAAATCTCGTAAATAACGGCTGTAAAGTTTGAGAATGGTTGTCAAACTGTGTCCATTTATAGCCACATTCAAGAAAATATATATCTTGACGATAAAACTAAAAGAATTATTGGATAAATATATGATGGCTGTAACAATAACTGTGATTAATAAGTTCAATATGTTAATGGCTTTTAATATTATTTAAAAGCCATTAATATTAATAATAAAAATAAAATCCTGAATGAGGTTAACCACTTATACAATCTGCAATACTTAAACTTAACACTAAGAGCACATAGAACAGCAACATATGTTTTGTATATTTGTTAAAACTGCGTAATCATAAACTAAAATCGTGCCAAAATATTTTTGCCGAGAAGGAAATAAGACTTTAAGCTTTTTCATTTCACTTTTAAATTCATTTAATTTTAAATTTTTCAAATATATCTAATTGATGGTAACAATAATTGCTGTTTTCAATATATTTTTATTTTTGAGGTTAAATATAACTTTTACGACTAGTCTGGATATGTCCGTAGCAACGTGATCAAATTTTACTTTTCTTCGAAATCCGCATCTCATTTTTTTTCAGAAATATTGCCTTCAGTAGTATATGCACTGGATGAGCTAAGTAGTAGTAATTCTCATATTGTAAGTAAAGTCTAATCTCTATCCGCGGCAATTTGCAAATTTGAATTTCGGTTAAGCCTAAAAATTTTAAAGAACTTTTTCGCCATACACTTCCTCTTTTAATTCAGTTACAAATCGCTAACCTTGACCACAGTAAAGGTATGTGACAATGATTGATATTATAAAATTTAGTTTAGACCGCAACGACATTAACAGAGGAGGCGGTGTGGCTGTACTCATAAAAACAAATATTCCACATGCTTACAGATTTATACAAAACACCACTATAGAAAACATTAACATTACACTATACAATGGTACATAAATTACTGCAGTATACAATAGACCACAAAACGACTTCACAGTGGGTTGTCTTGATAATTTAGTGAACGCGGGTCCTTGCAGTCTAGTCATCGGCGATCTAAACGCTAATCATCACGCGTGGTGTAATTGCCAGCGATTACGCTGGCAATTACACCAACATAAACGGCAACATTTTGTATGGCTACATTAATAACAATAATGTGACCTTGGAGTATACGAATGTTCCGACTCATTTTCCAGATATTGGTAATACGCCTATTATACTTAACCTTATAATAAACAAAAGCATTGGCAACTCCACTCTCCCTGAAGTACTGGAGGAGCTCACGTCCGATCATAATCCAATACTCTTAAACAACATGACACAAGAAGACACACATGTACCCATCACTTCTTACAAAACCGCCAACTGGCAGCATTACAGACAATACTTAAACACACATATACACTTGAACAACAACATAAACACAGTTGCGGATCTGAAAAATGAGGTGGAAGTATTCACTAAGGTACTGCAAGAGACCATACAAGGTGTTGCTCAGACCATCCCTATTGATCTAAACAAAGACCAACTCATTAACGCTATCAAACAAGACATACTCACGAAGAACAAACTAAGACGATGCTGGTAAAGACTCCGGGACGTCCAGGCAAGGATCGAAATGGTCAGATTGTAAGATAAAATAAGAACAGACATAAAACAATCAAAAATGTGGCAAAAAACTCGAGGCACTGCATCCTCAAGGCAACTCGCTGTGGAGGCTTACAAAATCACTTAAATACAACAACACACGAGAGGCCATCCCCGCCCGTCAATTTCGTACATAACGAACAAGCAGAAAGCCAATCATCTAGCTGACACTTACCAACTAAAACATAACAATGATGCACCGAACACCCTCGAACAAGATCGCAGCGTACATGATACGAAGGACCTTATGGGACGTAAAAATATTATAACTAGACAGCAATTTTTAAAAATAATCACAATAATCTCAGAAATTGTGCAACATATCAAATCACTAGCTAATAACAAGGCACCAGGTAAATATGGTATCGAAAACAAGCTATTAAAAAATTTACACCGGGACGGCGTACTGCAGCTTGTTTATATCGTGAACGCGATCCTGCATTTGCAGCACTTTACCTGAGCATGAAAAAGAGCTGTTGTGGCTCCGATACCCAAGACGGTGAAGAATTTACGGCTTGCGTTAAACTATCGTCCTATTAGTCTTCTATCGACAATTTCCAAACTGGTGGATAAAGTCATTTTAAATCTTCAAGAGCACGAGATGCTCTGGGTGTTCACGTCGATTATCAGTTTGGATTCAAATGGGGTCACAATACTACACAGCAAGTCGATAGGATCGTCAATGACATAAAACTGCAGTACAACCATAGTAAAACACGACTATGGTCTTGTTGGACATTGAAAAGGCTTTCGATACTGTCTGGATCCCGAGACTTATACACAAGCTACATATATACAATTTCCCAATATACCTTATAAAGCTATTACACTCATATTTGAAGAATAGAATACTGCAAGTCATAATCAACAATACACTCTCTTCATCAAAGAGCATTGACGCAGGCGTCCCACAAGTCGGAGGCCATAATATTTACAAAAAAAATTCAAAGACAACAAAATTCTGACGCTTATAAATATTAACGGTCGTTCAATTGAAACTAAGAACGACGCCAAAAATCTAGGAGTACATTTGGACAATGGACTCACTTTTAGAAAACACATAAACATGCCAATACGTAAAGTCTATTCTTTGACCAAGAATTTATACTTCCTTTTGGCAAAGATAGTAGACTAAACAGGACGAACATACAGGACTATAATAAGATCGGCTCCTGTGTTCGCGGCTCCAGTGTGGTATTCACCAGCCTCGACAACGATACAATTACAAATTCACCAAAATCAAATATTATTACTCCGAGTACAGCAATTCTTAGGACGACCAACTTTACCGAGTAGTCTGGGTACAGCACTTGGAGCTCATACTGGAACTTGCGATATTTGGCCCATTACTCCTCCTCCTTCAAGGTAATTTTTTTCACGTCAAGGGCCGAAAATACATACATACGTCACCTCGATTCGATGGTCGAGGAGGACCATGTCAGGCTTATTGGCTTGGATTAACCTGACAATCAAGATCGAGTAGTTCCAATAAATGCGATATTTCTCGTTCTCAACAACGGACTCAATATCTCCGAGGAAGTAAGGCAACACTGGTGTCTGTTCTACCCCGTACGAGTGCCTTATGTGATAATATAGCACTAGTAATATTTCGTTATGTCGGTGAATGTAGGCCGAAATCGCATATATGGGACATGCAGAAAGTATGTGCATGAGCGATTCCGGCGCCTGATAGCAGGTCCTGCAGTAGGCATCAAGAACCTCTACACGCCACACGCGGCTATGGTAGACCAAGATGTTGATAACACCATCCTGGCAGGCCATAATGAATCCCCCGGTTTCCGACTTGAGCCCAGCTGATATCAGAAAAGCCTCAGCCTGATCGATAAACCCAGTGTTTCTACGTTCTTATAAAAGACCCCATGTTGGGATTTATTGATGTGCTACTAAAATAGTTTTTCCTGTTCAGCAGCGCTGATTCGGGTTTTCACACTATTTGGCTGAAGCTCAGTAACTGACTCTACATTAGCACCTTGCGAACCTCCTCGCTTGGTGTCGAATGCGGACATTGTAGCTATTTTTGCTGCCTTCAACTATCCTGCTCCCAATCCTACAATCTTGTGATGTTTTACAACCCGCAAGAAGGGATCGGATCTTATGAGGATGTTACATGTCATACTCAGTACTACTCTGCAATTCGTACACTCCAGGCGCAAGAGTCCTCGGCTCACCCATTGGCGTGGAAGGTACACACGAGGAACGGACGATCTAGGATTAACACCTCTGTGAATATTCATCATCTTGTGGGTATCTCTGTCTAATTGGTGCAGTTCATCAACAGTCTACTTTACTACTCCAAAGGATTAGAGCAGAAGCGGGACAGCAAGCATGTAAGTGGCAGACACCTTGTTCTTCCCCGAAAGTTCGGAAGACCTAATCTTTCGCAGTTTGTGTCTGTGCCGCGGAGAGAATCCATTATTTGTTTTATATTCTGGATGTACCGTTGTGATGTGTGTCCGGCATCCAGATGTCTTAGGATGCTTCCGTCTGCGAGCTGCGCATCCTCAAAGAGTTCCCGCAATTTCCTCTCATGAGATGGACGGCTGCATATTTGTTTATGCCGAACTCCATACCAGTTATCAGTGTGTAGTCTTCGAACACCCTAAGAGTGTTTTGCAGTTTGCGCTCTCCAGAGGCATAAACTCTAAGGTCACCCATGTTAAATAGATGGGTGGATTTATGCTGTCAATCGCTTTGTTTTCCACATTGATATCCACTGGTTTGACGGAGTACAACATACAGCAGCAGTAGTGAGATGCGAAGGAGGAGAGAACTCAGGGAGTCACCCTAGAAAACTTCTCTTCAAAATGCCACTTGCTCTGTTGTGACCCGTTGTACACCTAATGTTATGGTGAGGCGAGCCTTTCAAAGTTGGAGCAGTTCTTCTAGTGGTGCTGATACCGCATGACATTCGAGCAAGTGTAAAAAAAGCGCTTGCGATTTTGTGTGAAATGCCTTGCAGTAATCAATACGGGCAATCGATAGATTCCGCTTGTATTGCAACCTGTCATACCTTTCTTGCCACCACACTGTTCGTGTATCTGCTGGAAGATCGGATCAACAAACCTCAGTATCCTAATATACAAGATACGTGTAAATATCTTTTAACAGGAGTTGAGGCAACTGATGGGCCTATATGGCCGTCCAAAATGTAAACGCGGTATCTGCACAAAATTCAATATTTTAGTTTTTGGCGTATATAAGCTTGTTAGAAGGTATTTTATTACGTTAATAACTTTCGAGGCGGTATATGCAATTTTGGATAGTATATACCACATAAACGTTTTGCTGTATATTTAAAATTGAAAGTGTTACTTAAATAAAATGCAGTATATGCAAGTCACTTAATGATAAAGCGGCAAATGTCCAGGCGCTAATTCTATAAATACTCTTTTTTATATCCGAACTTATCACAAATATCAATAGAAGATTAATAATACCTGAAGAAATTGATGATAGATTAGTTATATTAAGAAAAAATTACACCGATTTCTCCCTGTTCTCCCATAATTGTCGACGATGGTTTGAAATGGGATGTGCATGTAGACCAACTATGTAAGAAGTTATGGAGCACAATATTTGTTATACGGAGACTAAGTAAGATAGTAAATGAAGGTACTCTATTATCAGTTTATTTTGCCCTGTTCCATTCACACATGAGTTACGGGGTAACTATTTGGGGCAACTCTAGTTACTCGTATAGAGTTTTCATGTTACAGAAGAAAGTTATAAGAATACTTTCAGGTGCTTCTTATATTGAACACTGTAAACCATTGTTCATTTACTTGAAAATAATGGCACTGCCAAACCTGTACATCTAAAATAGCTTATTAGAAATTCATGACAAAAAAAGTCAACTGCAGACACACTCGGATATTCACGCACACAACACTAGATGCAAAGACAACCTATATAATTCTAGATACAGGTTGTCAAAGTTCAAGAAAAACTCTCTGGTTCTAAATTTATACAATGAATTACCGAGTACTTGGAAAATACTTGCTAGTGGACAGTTCAAAATGAAAATTAAATCCTTTTTATTAAAATATTGTTTTTATTCTGTGAATGATTATTTTAATATAGATATAGTGTGATTTAGTATAGTCTATGTATGTATGTATCTCGCAGATTGTGACTGTTCCTGGATCAGTGAACATATTTGTATATTATTGTTGACGATGCATATTGCATACCGTAAATAGAAAACATGATGGGTTTATATGTTGCTTGTATACTGGTATGCTTTTTGTACCACATTTTCGTTTTATATTTTATTATTTAATATCCCTTTTTTGTTCTTGTACGTATAATATTTACCTTTACACGTTTAATTTTTGATATGCTATAAATGTATGTAAATATGTAAAATGGTTAAATAGCTATCTATCTATCTTTCTTTCCTATCTATCTATCTATCTATCTATCTATCTATAAAAGAGTACAATTAACAGAAAATAAATGTTCTATTATTATTGATGCATATACGGTAATGTCTTTTTAACACAACTATATTGATTATGTTACTTAACAAAAAAGAAATAATTGATTTCTTATCTCTAAAAGAAAATATATTGCAAAATCTACATGTTCAACAATATGCTATGTTACTGATCTTTTAAACACATTCTTTTGTTAAGAAAAAGACAGCTACAAAGGTTCAGACCAAAAACTTTAACTCGCAATTTCTCGATTTTGCTGTGCCTGCAAATACCGCTACATCATTGTGGACGGCAGTGTAATTCTTCGGGTCGAAAAGATCGTTTTTTTGGGGTAAGCACAATACGTCCTTCGACGACCCAGTTCGGAATCTGCTGTCCCTGGCAGCGGGTGAGTGGAAGGAAATTTCTTGCACCATCAGTTTTTAATCCCGTTTAGGCCCGGGGCAGCGAAGTTCTTGCCTGTTTTTGCTAACTTTTTTTTTGAAAAACGAAAGCCTTCTAGAAAAGACTGTTTTTTTTTGTTAACTATACTTTTGACATGTCACTTTTGATATAACTAAGGAAACCGAAGGACCGCCTGTCACGCTTTTACTAAACCTAAACTTTTTCTTTTAAATAATTTAACAAGGAAAATAAAACAAAGAGAATAGAGTGAAAAAGTAAAGAAATTTATCCACTCAGGTGATTATGTTTTAGAAAGATCATTATGAATTTTTGGCTCACTTTAGTAATAGCTTGGCGCTGCTTACTTAAAGAAACCCCCGGTAAACTTAAACTTCTATTATAAAATAATTATTACACGAGAAAATTAAAACAAAGATGAATGAAAATGAGTTGAAAGAAGTAATAGAATAATTTAATCCACCGGATTATATTTTAAAAAGAATTTAAATAAGCAAAACTATCGTTAATGAATTTATGTGTAACCGTATCAATCATAGGTTATCCTATAATAATAATATTATAACTAAAATTAATATAATTAATTTAACCTTACTCTACTTCTTGAGGAGAAACACCTACAAGGATACTTTAGACTTTTCTCAAATAGAAAAGCATCGGGAAAAAGACGGAAGATGACTCACCTTGTATATGAAAGACGCGTGGGGCCGTGTTATGTGGAAGGTATGGATCACTTTACAACGTATAGTATAAGTTCGGAGTTATCGTGGTGTACGCGAATATAAGAACACTAATTATTGTAACACTGAATTACACGAGGGTAACGCCGAGGATTTACTGTTAAAATTCGATAGTGACTTTTCGGCCTACACTGAGGGAAAAGATAAGACTAGATACTTTCAGTGAAAATTGGCTTCTATTTATATTAAAAGTTGAATAGATCGTAAACTAATTTTCAATCAGGCTATTGTCTGGGTATTTCCGCTCGACCCTATCGTCTGAGCTTTGTGTTCATTGTGATTAGGTTTTAATGAATTTTCTAATTTTTACTGGGTTTTCGATGTTTTTGATGGTACGATCGCATTCAGTATGAAATGCACGTCCCAGGAGCAAAAAAATTGACCTAAGTCTTAAAATGAATTTATTAAAGCCATTTTAGAATATCTTGCTCTGTCATAAATGATTTGGCGGACAACGATTGGCGCCGTTACTTAAAGGTAGTTAACCGATGCCTAGGAATTCCCTAATTTAACAGGAAATAAAATTTAGACCCACGTGTAGATTTTTTTACTTTTGTAAAACCGAGATATGTCGTTTTATAACAGTACCAACAAGTGCTTCTTGGACTTCCTCTGTACTGATTGTCAGGCACACTTCTTCTGGCTCTTCAAGATATCTATAGTACAGAGCCTCGAAGTGTGCAATTGCTGGAATGTCTCTATTGATTGAACGCGTTGTTTCATAGATTCCCTTCCAGAAGGTTTCGGCATCTTCTAGAGTCAACAAATTATCGACAATACGCTGTGGCTCTTGAAAGAGTTGGGAAGGATTCTCATGGAACCACGTGTTTTGCTTAATACTCCTCACCCGCCTCTTCAACATTTTCTTTATAGCCATGAATATTCGGATCCTATCTAGAGAGTGATGCTTCCTATCAAGCAGCACTGTCTAGATAGGATCCGAATGCTCATGGCAATAAAGAAAACGTTGAAAAAAAGCGGGTGATGTGTATGGAGCAAAACACATTGTTCCGTACGAATCCTTTCCGTCTATTTTAGATTTCAGATTTAAGGTCTGGGTTATTTTTATTAATATTTTTCAAATCACCCCATAAAAAGCAATCTATGTGAGATAAGTCTTTGATTTCTCCAGGTCATAAATTGTTTCCCTTCAAACCCGGGGGCCAAAAAAACTACCAAAAAATGCACAGTGATGGTACTCCTCACCATCTTGTTGAATTTCCAAATTATCCTTAAGATAATGCTCATCGATCTCGATAATATCGGTCGATACTGATTCAACAGTTTTCTAACAAATCCAGTCAAATACCAGGAAGAAGAAATGATCCGACAAACATGATTACGAAAAATACCTGACCAAATATTTAATTTATCTGAATTATGACCACATCATGGAAATTCTTGGATTGCAATCGGCCCGATAACAACAATTATGGTGAATGACTGTACTATTTTTAACAAATGAGCATTCACAAAATATCAAATGTTAAAAAGAAAGTTCGGATTTGCCTCTCAGCTAAAAAAATTGCAAACGCCGATCATTGTCATCTTTGAGTTTAAATGAATTTTACAGGGATGGAATATGTAATGCTTTAAAATTCTTTGGACAGTATATTGCAAAACACACACCACATTAGACGATTTTCCTGTAAGTACTCATTATGTAGTCCATAGCGACATAGCCTAGAACAGCCACTTGCATTGCATAATTTCTTATAGGATTCTTAAGATTCTAATTTGATTTGCTACAGAGAGTGTGACGAAGTTTTGCCACTTATTCCAAAACGTAAAGATGGACATATTTTTCTTTGTCTCTTCGAATAAATTTGTTGTCGTTCGTGCAAATTCTTTATTTTTAAATATGAAATTTTTTCAAATCTTTGGAACAAACCATTTTAGAGTTTATCAAAAAATTAAATGAATAAGAACGTGTTAATAGCTCGGCAAAGTTACAATTCACAATGAATAACAGAGTACCAAACACTGTACTGAAATAATCATTATTACTTTGTAAACATCGTTAAAATAGTCGAAGCGGTTTTCTAACATGTTTATATTTTAAAATGTAAAATACCATTGTAAATAAAATAGAATTCCTTAGAAGATTTACTGCAACGTATCAAGTATCAATTCCGTCAAATTACGCCAGAAATGCTGCAGAATATCTGACGACATTTTGAAAAAAAGCTTCTTTATTGAATGGAAGTTGGTGGGAGACATTTCGAAACATTTAATCAACCAACACGTAAGTGATCTACTTTATTAGGGATGCAAATTCAATTTCTCGAAGAGTGATAGCTCAATTATAAAAGTAAAATGCCATTGTAAAGACAATTTAACAAACTTTAAAATTATCTGTCACTTGACCTCTCTTGCCGTTTGAAAATTTTAGAGTTGATATCACCCCCGTGAACTTGGTACCTATGAAAATAGTAAACTTAAGTGTGTGTCCCTTGGAAATAAAATCGACCTAGTCAAACGTTTTGTCTAAAGTTTGACAAAATGACATAAACCCGGGTGGACTGTTTTGGCTGGGCCACCTTATATAATTCTGTGATATATAAATCAATATCATAAACTTAACTTAATATGTATACATAAAATTTTTCTTAACACAATTGAAGGATGTAATTTAATGTTCGCGAGTGTGTAGGAGGGAACTTACCTAGTGAGTTCAGACCGTAGTGGGCTTGATAAACAGTACTTGCTGTACTTATAGGCAATGCGGGACTTAGCCCCGAACTTTGATTTAGTTGGCCCAAAGACTGACCAAATCCCCCCATTGAACTTTGACCTAACTGTCCTAGACCTGTAACAAAATAATATCTGATATCATGGTAGGTTTAGTGTTTTTGAAAACTATTTTAGTGATAAATTTAATACTGCTCTCCATTTAATTTAAAACAGGCATCACAATTTCATAACTTTTTACTGCAGACAAAGAAGTTGCAAGTTCTCATCAATAATTGAAACGTGTACTTTAAAAGGCTTTTGGAAAGATATGTGAGATATATAAAAGTGGCACAAATTTACCCTGCTCTTTCACTGAAAATATTGTAATTTGTTAGGATTTTGCCTAGCATTGTGCTCTACCGGGAGGAGGGAGAATCCAAGGAGTCAGAGAGCCTAAGCATACACATATATCGCACCCCCGCACCCAGACACACACGCACGAATGCACGCCCGAATGCACGCACGCACGCACACACGCACACACGCACACACGCACACACGCACACTCGTACACACGCACACACGCGCATGCACCCACACGCACGCACACGCGCACGCACCACGCGCACTCACGCACACACACACACCTATACATGTCTTCAAGTCATTGTGGGGACACAGGATATTTACAATGTTGTGGGGACTTTGAAAGTGTATACGTAGCCATGTTGGTTACGTCATGCTGATTACGCAGGTATTTTTCATTTTACAATACACTCGCTCGTTTTCTAATACACTCCTATAGTTATTGTAGGGACATCTTATATGTAATATAAATTGTGTATACGTGTACCCACTTTAATTGCCAAATAAAATTTGTGCATATGAGTCCCCACAATAAATTTAAAATGAAATATGTTTAAGTTCCCGCAATAATATATGAGTCTTACTTTTTGTGTATACGATGAAATATTTAGTTATTTGTAGTTTTTCACTTTTATTTTAATTACTTCTAAGATAGCGATAATCGGTCAGTCATTTTCAGGCAGGTATGAATTTATTTACCTATTTAAATTTTTTCTAAACCTATGACATGCATGCGCGTCTTGTAGACAATGCAGTAGCTACCAAACAATCTTCTTTATTCTATTCAGTTATCGTGACGTCACAAGAGCAGTGTCGTAGGTTTAGACAAAATTTAAACAGGTAAATAAATACATACCTCCTGAAAATGATGGGTAAAAAAAATTTCAAAAGCAAATATTCAATATATTAAATGATGAACAGAATGGTATAAAAAAATTCGTTTCACCGTTTAAAGTGATTTTGAAATTGAAAATAAAAAAAATTAAAATTGTTATACAATTTTTATTAACAATTTAAAAAAAGAATCCATGTCTCTGAAACGAAAGTTTATATTTTTCTGAGTAAATAGAAAAATTTTTTTTAAATTCAGTACGCTATGATTTTTTTAAAGTTGTACATATCATCCCTTAACTTTTAGCTACCCTAACTCTGTTAGTTTTAATAATAGCAAAAAAAAGTCAAGAAATCATTTTTATGTAAAATTTCATGCTTTACAATTTCTATCTGAAACCTTTTTTTACTAGCTTTTACCCATATTAAGTAATTTTGAAAAAACATTTTATTATATTTTTTTTCACCCCTTCTCGGGTGTTGAAAAGAAAATCTTTCATTAATCGTGTTCAAATACTTCAAAGTAACTCATATCAAAAATTCAGGTATTTACCTCAAAATTTTGATTTGTCAAACGATTTGGTTGGACTATGCTTCAATACTATATCATAACCCAAATTTCACCACCCACCGGTGCAGATTAAAATTCAATTGAAATATTTCCAAGAAAAGAGCATATTTTTAATTAAACTACCTACTAATATGTTTCTTTGTTTCCATCGATTTTTTTTAAGGTATAGAAGTTACACTAAATATTTTAATAAAAAAAAATCAATACTCCAACATAAAAGTTTAATAACCCAAATTAAAAGTGTATATTCTACAGACATATATGTATGTATCTCAACATAAAAATACATTCTAGGCATTAACAAAAAAGTAGAATCAACGTTAAAAAAAGGTAACAAATAAAATACTAAGATTTAAATAAAAAAATAACAATGCAAATAAAGATAGTATATTTTTTAAGTCATAGCAAAATAAGGTAAAACTGCATTCTGATTTTACCATTACAACTTAAGTAAAGAGATTATAATTCCTTTCATGGGCATATATCATTTCTTTTGTTATATGCAATGAATTTTTTTCTGTGTCGTCCTACTCGTCCTCTCGTTGCTGAACCTGATTGTTTTTCTGTCTCCACTAAATTCATCTCAACTTCGTTATTTGAAGTATTTTCAGCCTGAGCATCAGGCTTACATATAAGAGAATAATTTTCTTTATATATTATATTTGCGTTATTACATTTGATGTACCTTCACCTTCTTTTCTTGGTATAATGCATTCATTAGTAGACAACAATATTTTAGGCCTTATGTTGACCTTTTTTCCAAACATTTCATTAAACTCATTTTCGAATTCAAAAACTTTTCTAACCCTTCTAGTTTTATTATTATTATCAATTACCTTTTTTATAGGTTCCTTCTAAAACTTTGAATTTATTTTCACATTTAACCGCACTTTTGTAATTTTGTATAAACTGGGCATTTCCCTTGTTATTAATTCCCACATTCTTTTCATATTCTTTACTTCGAATATACCAATTATTTTGGTTTTGTATTTTTTATAAAAATTTATTAGGGTCGATGGTCGTTCTCTATTAAAAAATGTTTTTTTTTGCAGAAGTTTCTCTTAAACAGATAAATTCATTTAACTCTTCCATACCTAAAAAAATACGTATTATTGTAAATTTGTTTCAAAAGTTGAGGTGGAATTGTTTCTTCAATAAGGAGGAGAGAAAGAGAGGAGTGTACTTACTCATTGTGTTATTTTCTGAAAATTGAACTAAACTGAAGTCCAGGTCTTTTGTTCTAATCTATAACAAATATAGTCAAATAACAAATCTAGCAAATCAAACTATTTAAAATTGACAAACGATAGTATCAACACCAACAGAAGTTGTCCATCTATAGGTGGACAGCGTAAGTTAATTTGAAGCGTTCGGGTTTCATGTAGAACGGTTCGTGGATCGTTCAGAACTAAGAGAAGTGAGCACCAGGTTCTGCGCAATTTAAGTATCGTCCTAGAACTGTTCATATAAACTGTCACAGAAGCCATAGAGAAACAAACCAAGTCTATGACAGCAGCCAAGAATCTTGTGTCGCAGCTAAGAAGCTCAAGTTAGTTTAAACTTCTTGCATTGTAGTCGCAGGGGCGTGCTCAGATTAGACACTCAAGGTTATGCAGTTACTATGGCGCTTTCATAAATGTTCATTTAATTACATTTTTTAAGTTATTTTTGATATTTTGGACACAAAAAAGGAACTAAACGGTCACTAGTTATTTATGTAACTATTCATAATCACGGTATTATACTGTGCTTTCATATCCATAGTTTTGAAGTCAATTAGGTATTGAAACGGAACTAAATAGTCACGTGGTTTCATGAAAGCAAGTGTGGGAGGTGATACAAAAATTTCTTTAGATGAAAATGTATTTTTTTTTTCATAGAGTTGAAATTAATTCGAAATGCAAAGCAGAGGCTATATACACAAGCTCGCGACTTTAGCACTTCATGTTTATTAAGAATAACTCAAGTATATAAAATGTTATGATCGTTTTCCTTTTATTTTATTAATACGTTATTTGTTTAATTTTTCTCTTGGATTTTTTTTAACTGAACAAAACTTTTTGAATTGTTTGAAAATTTACTATAAATTTAGTTCTACTCAAATTACTTTATAGACCTTATTTTTGCTTGAAAATGTTGGTAAATCATTTATTTTATATACACTGTCTCCCTGGATTGATGCAACAAGAGAGATGTGCTGGACCAAACATTTTTGAATGTTATATTTTGGGATAAAGCTCGTCTGATTTAAAACTAACTTTGAGTATGTTTTCGTTTTTGAAAATCAAGAGCATGTTAACAGCTAATAAGAAAACAATTTTTTCTACAACCGAGCGAAAAGTGCAACTTTGCGCTTCCAAAAGAAAACGCAAAGTTGCACTTTTCCGAGGAGCGAGCGCTTTTTTACTTTGTCGCTCACCAAGCGACAAAGTAAACGCTTAGTTACCACGGAAACCATAATAAAGAAACGTCTAGTGTATCTGTGACTTTTGACACAAAAATAAGCATTGAGGGTATTTGACAGTTCAGATTCCAAAAACATTTATATTTTGTTATACATAGATATAAATCATAAGTATTTAAATAAATAATTAATAGGCACTAAAGCAATTTTTTATTTAATTTTGCAGTAAATACCATTTTAACAAATATTTCTACAAAAACATTTGTAGCGCAAATTGATACTCACGTTTTGAAATCTGAACTGTCAAATTTGAGGTTATCAATAATTATTAATTTTTACCAAACATTTTTATAAAAACACCGATTGTAGAAAAAATTCTGTGTGTAATTCGAACATAAAGTGACATTGTCGCTCTCGCGAGATAGCCGTGCTCCGCTACGCGTCGCGCGTCAAACTTCTCGCTCAGCTGCGCTATGATCTAATCGTCATGCGCGATAGAAGTTTTCTATTCTGTTTAGTTGGTTTGTGCATGATTTACTGCTCATGCTTATTTGTTGATAATTATACCCTACGAGTTGAATTGTTTGTTCGTTATTATAGTTTACCTCAGATTTACTGGGCACATAAAAAATGTCGGCGTCTTTGATCTACACTTCGCTGTCAAACACGCCGACATTTTTTTATGTGCCCAGTAAATCTGAGGTAAACTATACTGCCCTCCTAAGGAAGACCCCCGTATCTACAAAAATTATAAAAATTGTGTTGAGTGCGAAAATTTGTTCTAAGTGGCTTATATTACATATTTACATAGAAAAAACATAGTATTTGAAGTCTTAAAATGTATTATTCAAAGAAAACTATAACCTAGCAAGTTACAAAATGATGTCCTAAACTAAATAAAAACCCCGCCTCTACAACAATACTTAGAAGATACCCCGCATATACATGTCTTAACCTGCAGATGCTGTGTTTATTCTAAGTAAAACGTAAGCGCGGTGTTTTCACTACGTAATTGGCGCGTATTTGCTAATCCTATTATTCAGTTTCGTTGTATATGTTATGATGAAAACAAGTGTTCGTGCTCTAACAAGAATTGTTTAAAGAAAAATATAAAAATTTCTGTGATCTTAAACATTTTAGGTAAGTCTAAATAGTATGTACAAATTACATTCGTATTATTATTATATAACTTCTCTTTACCTGACTTAAAACAATGTTAACTAAAAAAATAAATGTATAAATTCTAGCATTACTAACTGTGTAATTCTAATTTTTTTGATTTAAGAATCAATATATTTGTAATTAATATGTCCAAAAGAAGTAGACTTTTAGTTAGCATGGCACAAGATAATTACAATTATCCTAAACCTGAGCTTACTTCGTTACAAAACGTTGAGTGGTTTGATGGTAAGCCAAAAAATGGTGCTTCTGTTTTCGTTCAAAATTCCAATGTAAATGAAGATTTAAGCTACAATCAAATTGAAGAATATCCAATTTTTACCGAAGATGGGATAGAATTAAACGGCATTCGTACAAAAGATGTAGATTCAGGTGTTATTATACTTCAAGACGTGTTATTATCATCATCATCAGAAACTGCGGTTCACAACGCGACTGAACCAATCCGAATGATTAATGTTGAGAAATTTATTAGACTTGACAAGAGTTTTTCTATTAAGCCAACTGAGAATCCATCAAGTAATAATAATATTATTTTAGCAGACGACACGGAAAATTTGGACAATGGACAAGAAATCATATATTCACAGCAGCAGCAACCACATGAACCACACCAAGAACATGAAATATCACAGCATGATCAGAGAGGAGAACCTTTAGAATTAAACCACGAAAATGGAGGTAGGGCATTAAAACAAATAGGTATTATTAAAATCTAACATTTATTTTTTTAAAAGGTTTTAAAGGGTATACTAAGAAAGGGGAAGAAAGAAAAAGACGAAAAATTGAAGATAGTGTAGAAAAAAGGAGAGAAAGGAAGAAAAAATGATAGCCAAAGAAAGCATTATTTAAAACCACCTTGCAACATAGAAATATGTAAGACAAAATGTATAAACAAAATAAATGAAAAAATAAGAAAAGAAATTAATAGCATGTATTGGAAATTAAACTGAGTTGAGAAAAAATCATTTGTTCTGAATAGTTTGTCACGAACAGATGTAAAAAAGGAGAACGATCGAAGCCGAATTTTCGCAAAGAAAAAAACACTTTTAAATACTTTCTGACTAATGAGACAGGCGAAAAAATGTTGGTTTGCAAATTTTTTTTTTTTGACAACCCTTGGTTATAACAAGAAAAATGATTGGGCAATTCAAACATTTGTAAAACAAAAATACGTTTCAGTCATCTACTCCTATTTATCCTCAGAAAGATGGACGAGGAAAAGCTGCTTGTAAAAACAAAATTCCTACTGCAAACATTGATATCCATGTCGAAAGCTTCAATCCAACTGTTTCACATTATAGACGTGAACATGCCCCCAATCGCAAATATTTGCCTAGCGATTTGTCCATAGAAAGAATGCACAAAGATTATTTAGCAACTTACCCTCATAATCAATGTTCATACGAAGTTTATCGTAAACATATAAAACAGAAACATATTTCATTTACGAACCTTGGTCACGAAGAGTGCGAATTATGTGAAGGATTCAAACTACATAATAATAACGAACACAATCCTGAAAACATGGATCCAGACTGTAAAGAATGTACTAACTGGAAAGAACACATTGAACGAGCTAAAGACTCAAGAAATTTGTACCGTTTAGATGTAGATCAAGAACATGCAGCATCAACCATTAAGGTATCTGTTGATCTACAAAAAGTTATAATGCTACCAAAACTCGAGATGTTTAAAAAAGCTATATTTACTCGAAGACTATCTGTATTTAATGAAAGTTTTGTACCTCTGGGTAAAGTCAAAAATCAAAAGGCTTTTGCATCTTTATGGCATGAAGGTATTGCTGGGCGAGGCAAGGAAGAGATAATTAGCTCATTTTTATGCGTTTTTTTACACTAGAGGGATGTTAAACATTTTGTTCTTTGGGTTGATAATTGCTCAGGGCAAAACAAAAACTGGGCTTTTCTATCTTTTCTGGTGTATATTATAAATTCCGAGGCAATAGCCGCTGAAGATATTTGCATTAATTATTTCGAACCAGGGCATACCTTCATGTCCGCCGATAGTTTTCACCACCAGGTGGAATTGTCATTAAAAAGACAAAAGAAAACTTTACGATTTTGACGATTTTGCAACTGCTGTTAGAGAAGCCAATTCGGGAAAGGTTGATATTAAAACTATGCAGTTCTCAGATTTTTATAAGTGGCAAGATTTTTCATCCCAAACAAAAATTAAAAAGATAGAACCTCGTCCCTACATAACAGAAATAAAACAAATTGTGGCAAACAGAGGATCCTTCTTCTTAAATTACCAGCTAGCAAACGACGACTCTGAACAAATGTATGAAATGGATTTTCTCCAAAACAAAATATTAAAGAATGGAACTCCAAGGCCTAAGGAATTTACATCACCATGTGGGGTGCCTAAAATTAAAAAGGATAATATTTTAAAAAACCTTCAAACTATAATTCCTTTAAATAGGACTAAATTTTGGAAAGAACTTGTCGAAAAAGATGAGGAACAGTAAAAAAAAGTTGTTTGTTGTTTTTATGATTAGATAAAGTTAAGAAACCGTTTTCATAGAATATTTTTGTGCCATTTTCATAAAGCGCATTTTTTCTATTTTTAGAATGTACTAATTTTCAATAAACTATTCAAAAACTTTTTCTGTTGTTTGTCATTATGTATAAAAAATTTAAAATAATAATAATTACTCATTGATAGTGTGTGATCGTACTAAGAAAAAACATCGCAAGTACCTAATTTTAGTAGATACGGTGGTTTTACTTAGTATTTTTCTGATATAAATATTAATAATAATTGAAGTTGTTTCCCAGTATCTACTTTCATTAAGTCAAAATTAGATTAAAATTGCTGTTTATTAATGAAAAGTGGATGTTATTGAAACATATATATATATAAAGTAAAACAATTTTCATTTGCGGAGTTGTAAGAATTTGTGCACATTTTAAAATTTACCTAAATTTGGCGCTCGATTTACACAGTTTAGATAAATCTGAAGATGCGGTGGTCTTCCTTAGGACGGCAGTATACATGGCAGTGTGTTGATATATCGAAAATCTGCCGATATTAATTGATAATTTTTCAGACAATAAAGTTGGAGTTGAAATATTTTGAAACATATCGCCTTCTCTTCGTTACGTCGGCATCTTTAATCATTTTATTTCTGTCATAAAAGATATAGAGACTTAAAGTAACATCATGCAAGAACGTAGACGTAAATGCTTTGACGTAAACGTGACAGAGATGATACGGTCGTGGCCTTAAAAGTAGTTATAGAGCATCGTTTGGAACATAATAACATAATTATACAGGCAGGTCGCACGAAGGTCGTTTATTGTTGTTCTGTTGAACTGTATACTACGTAGTTCATTTCTGTGCATTTTAACTTAACCTCACTCTTTTGGATATTTATTAGAATTTTATTTAGAAAATAATAAGGTGCCTATAGGTATGGAAGAAATTGTTAACACCTTTGAATGAGGATAGTGATGATGATGATGTGGATGAAGCAGTGATCTTAATTTTTTTCGCATCCTGTGTTGTGAATGTCCCTTTTCTGCTTTTAAATTCACTTATTATGGCAGCAATGTTCCTAAAGTAAATCATCTAACTCATTTCAGTGACCGATCTGTAAATGCAATAAAATAACAAATAAAATTTATTGAAAGTATATATTTCCAAGTTGCAATGTGAATGTTATGACAATCTAAATGGAGTTCAATGGGAGTAATGAATTCAGTATTTTACATTTAAATAATTTATATCATAAACTTATTTGAACTGTTGGATTTTACCAAATTCTTGATTTTATCTTTTAAAGTTCTAATGGAAATTAATTTTCCCGTAACTTGTTAGTATATTATTTTTCATTTGGATTGAATTCCATCGTCCAGGGTTCTCATATGGGTTATGGCACACGATTTCCCTTGTAAGATGTAAATCGTTCTCACTTGTAAAATGAGTTCTTTTATTATTATTCATTACTTATATAATATAAACAAGTTTATATAATATAAACAAGTTTATATAATATAAACAAGTAATGAATAATTATTGTTAGTCTTTGCTGTTACTTGCGTTTGGTTTCATATTTTGAAATTACCAGTTGTTCGGGTCTAAGTGGATGTTTCCGAAGTCACACTCGGCATGATATCGCTACGTTCACGTCGGACGTAAGTATAAACGTACGAAAAATTGCCACTACGCATGCGTAGCTGTCATTCGCTAAATTTACGTTTACGTTCTTGATGTTGATTTAAGTCTCTATTTATTTACACACGATAGTTTACCAAACAAAACCAACTGCGCAAGTTATTTTATATTGTCCAACTATACAACTATAGTTCGCCCGTATGGTTCATTTACGTAGACATATTTAACAAAGCTTCCATTACCGTCGAATGCTCTCCTAGTGTACAGTTCAACAGCATGCCACGACATGAACTGTGCATCTCCATCTCTAATAGTTAGCTCAAAAGCCTAGCAGCGCTACTATAGCCACAGCTCTTCACAAATAATCGACCACCCTTTGCCGCGCACCTCTTTCCAGCTTTAATCAATTGTAAGAATTCATATTTAATGATACGAATGCAAATTTTGTTTCGCGCATGTGCATTGAGCTTCCATTACCGTCGAGTGCGCAGATCCTGCCGTAATAGCATTCTACTGCGCATCTCAAATGCCCTACTTGTGTACAGTTCAACTGCATGTCAAGATACGAACTGCGAAGCTCCATCTCTAATAGATAGCTCAAAAGCCCGCTGCACTACTGGTTAGTGGCGCAGTGGATTTAATGTGGTTACATCAACTAGTCACAGCTCTTCACAAAGAATTGACCTCCCTTTGCCGCGCATCCATTTCTAGCAATAATCAGTTGTAAGAATTCATATGTAAAAAAACATATGCAATTTTTTTTCGCGCGTGCGCATTGAACTTCCATTACCGTCGAGTGCGTAGATCCTGCCGTAATAGCATTCTACTGCGCATCTAAAATACCCTACTTGTGTACAGTTAAACTACATGCCACGATACGAACTGCGCAACTCCATCTCTAGTAGTTAGCTGCGTAACTAGCCACAGCTCTTTACAAAGAATTGACCTTCCTTTGCCGCGCATCTCTTTCTAACTTTAATCAGTTGTAAGAATTCATATTTAATAATAAATTTTGTTTCGCGCATGTGTATTAAGATTTCAATACCGTTGAGTGCGTAGATTCCGCAGTAATAGCTTTCTAGTGCGCCTCGAAAATGCGTTACTTATGTACAGTTCAACTGCATGTCACGACACGAATTGCGCAACTTCATCTCTAATAATTATCTCAAAAGCCCACGGCGCTACTAGCCACATTAACTAGTCACATTTCTTCACAAAGAATTGACCTTGCCACGCATCCCTTTCCAGCTTTAATAAGTTGTAAGAATTCACATTTAATAATACGTATGCAAATTTTGCTCAGCCCATACGCATTTTGTTTCGCGCATGCGCATTGTTTTCACATGCGATTTATGGAATGACTTACTGACCTTCAATAACCTTCAGTGATTTCTAGTAATTTCCTCCGTTAGTTTCCACGGATTATATAATGAACTCAATTTTCCCCTCGCGTCTCTTCCATATTTGTTTTGAACATTTAACATTCGTAATTAAAAGACAAACATTCGACCTTACCTTGAACATTTTCCATACCATAATTTAAATGTCCACACAATAAATGGGGACTATGAATTTCTATACATAATAATGTACAAAATGCTGAAACTGCGTTAAAATAATAAACTATGTAGAGGGCGCCACTTCCCAGTAACAGCAAAGTGCCCATAACCATAGGTGAATTAACTTATGTATAGATGTGTATACAACAGTTCAATTTACCACATTGTGGGGACTATAGTAATATTCATATAACTTTCGTAAAAGAAGAGATAAAATAATATAAAAAAAATAACCGACATAGAAAGAAATAATAGAATAGTGATATTAGAACGTGGTTTAAAGATTAATTAATATACAATAAAAAACAGCACTTTCAGTGAAAAATATAGTGAGGACGCGTTTGTGTCCCCACAGTCCTGGTTTTTAGTCGATGAAAAACTCCACAATAAATGCAAGACATACGCATACACACACACATGCACACACGCACACACGCACACACGCACACACGCACACACGCACGACACATCGAGACACACATACGACATATCTAGACACACACACGACACATCTAGACACACACACGCGCACACACACGACACATCTAGACACACACACCCCAACAGCAGCAATGGAAGAAAAAGAAAAAAAGGAGACAAAGTAAACGTACCCGTTGAATCAGAGCTTCCTAGCTCAGAAGAGAAGATGGTGACCACCGTGCCGCTACCTCACCAGGAGCAAGATCTTCTGAGATCTCCTAATGACGAGTCCGAGGAGGGACCGAAAGGTTCTACCGCGGACGAAGTCATCGAGGATGCCCTCAGAAAAAAGAGAGAAAAGAGAAAAACTTAGAAGAAGAAAGTCAGAAGAAGGAGGAAGGAGCAGAAGGCCAAAAGTTCAGTGCTGGGCGATCCACTCCGACTAGTGGAACTGGAGGACTCTGTTCCAGCCTCTTCTGCTTCGGCGAGCGCCAACCAACCAGCTCCGAGTTCTAGGCTTACCGCCAAGGAAAGCCAGGAGCACCGGACTGGTACGCAGGCGTATGGAGACCGACCTTCTCACACGAGGGGCCCTAAAACAAGGTGGACAAGAAGCGAGGCCAAAAGGCAACCTATATCACTCCCTTCTGCTCCTGCCTCGGTGAGGGAGGTAGAAGAACCGGGGAGTCGGCAAAGACCCCCCAACCATTCAGCCTCCGACCAAAGGCTCCAAGCGGCAGAGGGTTGCGGAGAAGACCACCCTTCCAGAACGGCAGAACAAGGGGCCAAGGCGATCCGAACACCTCGTGGCCAGCCGGGGGTTCGGTCCATTTTTCCCCCCTTCCTTAGGGGAAGCACAGGGACTGCAAACCTGTGGGCTTCAGGGGCCGAGCCACAGCTGGCCAGCTATAGTTCTGCTGCCAGGAGATAAAATCAAGTCGTTATAATGTCTAGCCGCGAGGCTGGTATTATTACACCTGAAGAGGCAGAGCGCCTGAGAGGACACCTCGTGGGGAGATGTTGTGGACCATAGCGGGCCACGAAGGGGGTTCTCAGGGTCCTGAACTTTACTTCAGGAACTCGGGCCGGGTAGAACCGGGCTGGTTCTTGATATCTGCCGAGGATGAAACCTCCAGGCGTTGGCTTCTAGAGGACTAGGCAACTCTGGTCGAGGAAGACGTCAGTTTCCGCGCTTTGCGGGCGGCTGATGCCCCATAGCCGGAGAGGGTTGGCTTCTGGCTGAGAAGCCAAGAGGTGGACCTTAGCCGAGTCCTTAGAGTGTTGGCTTTCCAGAATCGCTTCCTCAACATTGAGGCATGGCAGTATCTGGTTACTACAGGAGATCCTGGTGGGTGGCACCTGATCTTCATGGTTAGCCAAGACACGATCAGACACTTGGAGGGCGCCGGGTGGATGCTCTACTGTGGATGTCTGTGAGCTGGTAACTTTGACAGTGCGCAGGTTATCGGCTTGGGGTGGAGCCACTCGCCTTCGGGGGTCGACATGTCGAAGCCGGCCGAGGAGAAATGGAAATAGGTCACCCAAACCCGTACCATGCAGATCTCCCCATGGACCTATTGCGGGTGAGTCAAATAAATCTCCAGCACAGTCAGGATGCCACTGGGGAACTGGTGAACATCTTGACAGGTAAAACTGTAGAAATTGTACTAATCCAGGAACCCTACGTTTTCAGTGAGTTTCGAGTGAAGGGATTAGGAATGCCCGGTTACCAGATAATAGTCGGAAAGGAAGGAGGGGACGACCGACCAAGAACGTGTATAGTAGCCTCCAAGGATCTACAGTTGGTGCCACTGCCCCAACTTGGAACCAAGGATACTACAACAATCGTCCTGGAATATAAGGTAAGAAATATTAAATATAAGGTAGTAGTTAGCAGTAGTTATCTTCCATATGATAACGCGCGACTACTGCCTACTCAGGAATTAGAAGATATAGTTGCATTTGCAAGGAATGAAGGTCTTCCATTAATAATTGGATGTGACGCCAATGCTCAACATATAGTGTGGGGCAGCTCCGACGTCAACACCCGGGGCGAGGCTCTACTAGAATACCTGGCGTCGACGAACCTACAAGTTATGAACAGAGGAAAAGAGCCAACGTTTATTAAACGTATCCGCCAGGAGGTGATAGATATTACGCTGGTCTCTCAAAGTTTGATGGAAAAAATTTCTGACTGGAGATAACTCAGGATATCTCGATGTCTGATCATAGAATGATTAGATTCAAGATTGGGTCCGATAAGGACAGAGGACACCCTCCGAAGAAATCCAAGGAAAACTGATTGGGAGAGTTACATCCTTACCCTGGCAAGTCTCCAAGATAAACTGGCGGGGGGAGGATAATCTCCCCCTGAGGAATTGGATATAAAGGTAGCCACCCTAGAAAGTCATATAGTTTCAGCATATGAGGAAGCCTGCCCACTCAAGGCGATGGGAGTACGTAAGGCCTGATGGTGGAGTAGGTCGCTTGATGACCTCCACCGGACGGCCAGACGGGCTAACAATCGAGCTGTTAAGAGAGGGACGGATTCCTCATGGGACGACTTCAAGGAACCTAGGATAAATTTTAAAAAGGAACTAAGGCGCACCAAGAGAGAAAGCTGGCGAAAGTATTGAACCGCGAGACTGATGCAAATACTCATCTGCGAGACAAGGGAGACAATAGGATCACTACGAAGGTAAGATGGGACTTGGACTACTTCTGGGGAGGAGTCATTAAGACACCTCTTAGAGATTCACTTCCCGGGCGAAAGCGCTGCCATTGCAGTACCCTCGGATGCCACCAGCTAACTGGCGGCTTGCCGAGAAGATTCTAGAGGACGGAGCGGTAGCCTGGTTAGTGAATGAGTTCGAGCCCTTTAAGCAGCGGGGCTAGACGGGATCCTCCTGCTTCAGAAGGGCCTGGATATTCTTCTACCGCATTTAAGAGGAATATTTGTGGCCAGTCTGGCACTGGGATATGTTCCCCTGACCTGGAGTTCAGTGCTCTTTATCCCCAAAGTGGGAAAAAAGGACTACACAGCTGCCAAATCGTTTGGAGCGATCAGTCTCACGTCCTTCCTGCTAAAAGCACTGGAACGGATGGTGGACAGATCTCTGCTGGAAGGGTACCTAGCCAGGTACCCATTCCACAAAAATCAGCAAGCATATAGGCAAGCGAGGACCACGGAGACAGCCCTTCACGTCGTCGTGCATAAGGAGGAAAGGGCCCTCCTGCATAAGGAGGTCACTCTAGCAGTATTTTTCGATATTGAGGGAGCCTTTGATAAATCAAGGACTACTACTATCTGTGATGGCCTTCGGACTAAAGGTACTGCTCTAGTATTGGTCAGATGGGTGAAATCTGCGCTGGAAGAGAGACGATTTAGTGCTGCCTCGGGAGACTGTCAATTGGACGTCGGGGTGAGGGGCGGATGTCCACAAGGCAGCTGCCTATCACCCCATCTATGGTGTCTAATAACAGATGGTCTCTTGGAGCGCCTAATTTTGGAAGAATTTTATGCGCAGGCATTTGCGGACGACGGGCTGGTCCTAGTGACCGGCCGCTTCTTAAACGTCGTTTGCAACAGAACGCAGGTAGCTTGTGGAATAATAGAAAGATAGTGTGGCGAAACAAGTCTCTCAGTCAATCCATCTAAGACTGAGATGATCCTTTTCACCAAGAGAAGAAAAATAGAGTATTTTAGGGCACCAATCAGGTACGGTAAACCTCTCGTGCTTGCGCAGGAGGTTAGGTATCTAGAAGTCACCCTAGATATCAAACTGTTATGGGGGCCGTAGATCGACAACGTCTTCAAAAAGTCGACTACAACCTTCTGGCAATTGTGCCGAGCGGTAGGTAGGAACTGAGGCCTCAACCCACGGATCCTACACTGGCTGTACACGGCGGTCATCAGGCCGAGGCTCCAGTATAGATCTGTGGTCTGGTGGTCGAGCGTTGACAGAGCGATTACGTCCCAAACGCTGGCAAAAGTCCAGAGACTAGCCTGCCTAGGGATCACTGGCGCAATGAGGACGACACCGACAGCTGCTCTAGAGGCTCTGCAAGGCCTGCCAATGTTTCCCTCGTGGATAAAGTGGGAGGCTATGACGATCTATCTGAGAATGCAGGATTCTGGGAGCTGGCAGTGTTCAGGCAGAGCTGAAAGTCACGCAGCAATTGCTGGACTGACGGAGAGGGAAATCCCTCTCTCTGTCCTGAAGGTGAGGAAGCGAAAGATCAGCTCAGGTTGGAAAGGAATTACAGTAAGGAGGAGTGGAGTGAATGAAGAATTGACTTCCGCCCGGACTCTCTGGTGTATTACACAGATGGACCTCGGGTGGCCACTAGACCGTCTTCCAGGAGGTTTACGCCGGCGGGTAGGGCTGAGGTTAGGAATGGGGCGGAACAGATAATATACATCTGTTCCGATAGCCAGGCTGCTCTAAAAGCAGTGTGCTCCCCCCAGGACGAGAACAATTCTCATCCAGCAGTGTGGGGATGCCCTAGAAGAGCGGGCTAGGCATAAATAATTGAGACTGGTATGGCTTGCGGGACATATGGGAGTTCCAGGCAACGAGAAGGCCGATGAATTGACTAGACTCGGAGCCGAGGAACCCTGTCACGGGTCTGAGCCTATGTTAGGCATTTCAAGAAGGCAGGTCACAACGCCCTCAATGAGTGGACCCACGAGACACTGAGGACGTACTGGAGGACCAACAAGGCCTGCAGGGAAACCCGAGATTCTGTGATGGGGCCAAACAAATCGAGCTCGGCCTGGTTGCTGGTATGGAGTCGGAAAACTCTGAATCTTTTAATCGGAGTTCTGACAGGCCACTGCAGACTTAGGAGGCATCTATCATTGATAGGTATTGAGGAAGACCCTACATGTCCAAGATGCAGGAGTGATTATGAAACATCTTACCACTTTCTGGGACAATGTAAAGCGTTTGGGCGCCTGAGACAAAGTATCTTCGGTTCTGAGGCGCTTCTAAGGGAGGAGATGAGCTGCCTCGCAATAAGTGACATCCTTACCTTCATGAGAAGGTTGGAAAGATTCGAACACATGGCTGAGAGGACAGCTGGGGGTTGGTAAAAAGGGCCCGTCTGTGACCTACTTGCCAGGCGTCAGCCTCCCCCACCATTACCATTACCATTAGGATTTTGAAGGTTGAATGAAAGTAGAGATTTGTTTTTAGTTTCTCGTCAATATTTAAAAAACCAAATGTAACAAGATATTTAATTTTTCTTTTAAATATTTGTGACCTGACAATGAAAACCTACTTACTTTCATTGTTAGATCACAAATTATAATTATAACGAAATTTAATAACTGAAATGACAGCAGTGTTTAGCAGCCATTGACGCCATTGACTAATTCTTTGAACATTAATAAATAGTTTTTATTGTTTTCTGTTTGTATGGAGCCTTACTTTGTTAACGCTAGTAGCGAAAATTTGCTAGACGTGATTTATATTACGATGTAATAGTTCTTTGCTAAAAGTATTGACTAAATTAATGTCGAATTAAAAAGTGTGAAAAAATACAACGTTAGTTTTATTATAGCATGGAAAGATGTTGAGTAAATTCTGTACTGTAATTACTTGATTCAAATAGATATTTTCGTTTTTCAATTATCTGGGATATAGTTGAACATACGAAGAAAAGTAGTCTTGAACGATAATCCTTACTATGTTCTTACTGTTCTAATTATGTTATAGTGAATTTTCCTATTGACAAGTACTTCCATGAACATAGAGTCTGAAAAATTGTACAAATTTTAAATATACATCAGTTTCATCTGTAGACATTCAGAAATCGTTTTTTAAACTTACGTGATTATTCACTGATAAACGCAGAAAATTAACTACGCAGCATTTGGAAGCAATATTAATTGTATACTTTTATAACTAACAGTAGTTATTAATTCATTGCAATCATAAAGATTGCATCTGAAGTAATCATTCCAGTTACGGACTTAACTCTTGTACACGATTTTTTTAGAAATGAATTAATAACCTTCTCTCATGTTATATTATTGTATGTAATTAACTCTTTGCAAAATACAACACATTTATGTATTCACATAATTAACAGAAACAGCGAAAAAACAAAAAAAGTGGTATTTTAAATGTGGGTGGCGTCATGTTAAAAAAGATAGGCTGTATGTGTTATCTTTTAAATATAGAAGATTTTCCTTAATTGAACTCATATGAATTACCTAAAATTAAATAAGAAATCACTAAATTAAACGTCGGTTTTGTACGATCGCAAAAAGGTCTGTTATACCGTGATTTCATTTCAAAACACTACATAGGAAAGCACTACATGGTCAAGCTCGTGCAGTTCCCTAGATACAAAATGTGACTAAATATTGTGAATTTGCCACAGGCATACAGTTCACAGAACAGATGCAGAATCCATGCACTCCTCTCTACTCCAAATGTATGAGGTGGAAGGAAGTTGCTTCCCTGTATGCAAATAGGAAATCACGGTATAAACCGAAGGTAAATACCTAATACTCTGTTATCAATTAATATGAGCAGAAGCCATTTTGGGATTAGCCACGCCTCATGAGCTTAAATTTTGTTCTAATACTGGGTATATAGTGTGGACGTTAAGAGCACATCAATGGCATGTGCATACTTTGCTGTATATTTGCATAAACATTTGAATCATCGAGGCGTTGCATCTAAATAAATAAACTGAATGCAGAAAGGGAAGGGATATGATGAGGTGTGCCCTCGTTAGTTCACAAACACAACGTACTCAAAGACAGCAGCGATATATAAGACTCATTCTGTCGTATACATGACTTCGCTATTGTTTCCTTTATCCATACATCTAAATCAGGCTGTCTAATTAAATATTTTTTCATTACTGTATGTCGAAGTTGAAATAAATAAACAAGCAGACATACGTGTGTGATTTCGCGCTCCTGATATTCGCGAAATTACTATCTAAGATGGTAATCAAATTAAATAATTACAAAAACTGTTTCTTTGCTTGTCTAATTTTTACTTTATTTTTGTAATTTTACTACTAGTTTCTTTCTATACGGACATTTTCAAGTAACTCAGAGTTACTTGAAAATATCAGAATACGATGAAACTAGTTGTAAAATTATCAAATAAAGTGAAAATTAAACAAGCAAAAAACAGCGTTTTGTAATTATTTCATTTCAAAATGGATTTTTACAAATAACGTCATCTTCAATAAACTTTTTGATATCATTATAATTATCTCCTGATGACACCAACTTGATTGGTGTTTAACGTTCTTTTATACTATATAGTAGTTATATGTTTGTGGAAAATTATTTCAGTGTTAGTGTTACACTAAATTTCCAACCGTCTTGAAGATGCATGTAACCATTATCTACAAGAAATCTAATCTTTGGTTGAACAGCAATTAAAATATTGAAGCATTAAAATATAATGTATGAAATGAGATGTGAATGAAATATGAAAGTTTTTGGACGTATAGGCCCGATTATATTGTTTTTCACAATAATTTTTGAGTTTTATAATTAAAAAAAGATGTAAATACATATGTAAATAAGTAAAATTTATTTCAATATAGGTACTGTTTAATTACAAAACTTAACTTATTTTCCTAATATATGTACAATACAAATTATTGAAAAGCACTTTAACTGCGAATGTGTTTGATTAAATAAATTGTATGCTTTTCCTATCTTGGAACTGTTTTGCTGTCTGGTTCTTCTGTTTAAAATTTTCTGAAAAACATGTTTGTGTTAAATTTCATGTTATGACTGTTTTAAATGAGTAAAATTGCGAGATCTAATTAAAAAAAAAAGCAAAATCGTAAACTGTGAATAAAATTCAATAAATGGTTACAGTCGTCCATGTGAATGTAATAAATATGTTATGTGGGACAGTAATCCAGACCTCTTAATGGAAAGTTAAGTGAGCACAAAAATTATATTAGGAAGGGTGATATTTAGAAATCGAAAATTTGGGAAAATGGACATAAAATAAACTAGGATTCGGCGAAAATTTTAACAAACGAGGCGGACAGAAAGAAAATAAAAATTTAGAAATCAGCAATGGGCAATATTATAAAACGAAGAGAAATGTTTATCCAATGGCTTTGTAGATTTTGACACAACGTGGTTACTGATGCTAAAATAGAATTAAGCAAAATTAATATTGTATAGTTTTAAGTATCGACAGTTCTATGTTCTGACTGGTCCTTTGACGTAAAGTCACATGTGCAGATGCTTTTTCTTCCAGTATAATACTGGGTAACTATATTTTTTAGATAACCAAGTTTAGAAGAACTATTCATGTGGAAGTAGTGTGCCAAGAAAGAAAAAGTAAAAATAAAAGAATGATACACATCACATTGACAATATTTAAATTTCAGAAAAAAGGTTCTAGAGCTTATTTTTCTAAAGACAATTTCTGACAAAATGTTTATTGAGATATAGATGGCATTTAACTCGTTTTAATTAGCTCTTTTAAAAACCATATATTTATTTTTAGCAAAATGCAGTTTCAGTAATTTAAAATAAATGATAAATATATAGGAGATATATTTTTTTAGTTATAGAAAATTTTGCAATTACTCCTAAAATAGTGTTCGGCAGAAATTGCGTTTTGAAAATAAGCTCCTAAAATATTGAATTATCAAACGCAATATAACTATTTCTTTCTTTCTCTATTTATTTAAAATGCTGTCATTAATTAATCGTTCATATGTTTTTAAGTGTTTTCCGGAGTTTTTTTAGTTAATTATGTTAATATTCTAAAAAGAATTTTCACTACATCTCTAAATATAACAGAACAGGCACGGTGGCATATTTTTGTAAATACAAGGATTTCGGGCAAAAAAAAATTAAATAATTGCCATATATATATATATATATATATATATATATATATATATATATATATATATATATATATATATATATATATATATATATACAGGGTGTTCCTAAATATAATGTACATACGCAAGGGGTAATTCTTTGGCTTATTTCATGACTGAAAGTTTATATAAACATAGGTCCGCAAACGCTTCTTTACTGATCTACAGGGTGTTGAAATTTGAAGATTTTTATTTTTTTTTCTTTATAGCTCCTGCAGTTTTTGAGATATTTAGCTCAAATTTGGAATATAGGTTACGCTGTAGGGCTTACATCATTGGGCATGCCAAATGTTTGTGAGAATCTACATGAAGATTTTTTTTCAGGGGGTTATGCCCTTTTTCTCCCCTGAACTTTGTTTCTATGCGCCGCTGGTAGATTCTAAAATACAACATAAATTTTTTGTTTTATTTAGAAACTTTTTTGCTCTCTTGTAGTTTTTCCGTATATGCGAACGTTACCGAGAAAAAAAATAAAAACTATTTTCTGTAATTCGCTAGATAAAATTGAAATTTTTTAAAATAGTCTAGTAGGCTCCAGTTTTATTTGATAATCTGTTGTTGTTATTAATTCTGACAGGTCGCATTTGAAATCGTAACTTGTATCTGCATATGTGTTTTAAATACTCGTTATAATCTCGTAAAAAGGTCAAAAAAATCTTCAAATTTCAACACCCTGTAGATTAGTAAAGAAGCGTTTGCGGACCTATGTTTATATAAACTTTCAGTCATGGAATAAGCCAAAGAATTACCCCCTTACGTATGTACATGATATTTAGGAACACCCTGTATATGCATATGCATATATATATATATATATATATATATATATATATATATATATATATATATATATATATATATATATATATATATATATATATATACAGGGTGGTCCGAAGTTTACCTGACAAACTTCGACACGTGATAGAGGGACTTAAAATAAGCCGAAAAGATCCTATCAACTTACATCCTTAGGGGATTGCTAACAAAGATACAGGATGTTAAAGTTTTGTGAAAAACAAACAATTTTTTTTAATAACTTTAAAATTACGAAAGCTATCGACTTGCAGTTTTAGGGGCGGTGATGATATTTAAGTCTCTATTGTTTCATAAAATCTTATCTTTGTACTGCCTCCAGTGGCGCCGCCAGAGGGCGGGGGAGATGAATTTATCGCCGAAACTATGTTACGCCACTGTTTTGTGCAGTTGATTTTGAGATTGTTCGATTCAGTGTTCAATTTGGAAGAAAGAAGGTATCTTTTAGTTTTTTCGTACAACGCTTACTTTTCGAGTAAAACGGCTATTTCTGCTTTCTCTACTAAAACAGTAAAACCTTTCCTACATTAATGATAAAATTAATAATCCTAGTTGCCTTTGGTAAACAATGAAACAGTGTTGTCAGTCAATGCTTGACCTGTCAAAACTAGTGTTAGTGTTGTGTACCAAGCTACAAGATGCCAAGACTGTTCAGCAATGAAGAGTATGCTGATATTCATTTTATTTATGGGTTTTGTGATGGCAATGCTCAACAGGCAGTTCGAGAATACCGAAGGAGGTATCCAAATAGGAGACGACCAAATGTTCAAGTTTTTACAGACACCCATCGCAATTTTTGCGAAAGGGGATTGCGAGATAACCGACAAAATAGAAATGAAGATCGAAGAAATATGGGAAGAAATGGAAACGGAAGAATTCTTAGAGCTTTTGGCGAAAATCCAAGTTTAAGTTCTCGCAGGGCAGCACAACAATTAGAAACATCCAAGTCTAAAGTGCTATGAGTATTACATCGAGACCACAGAAAAGCTTATCATTTATATCCCGAACAAAATTTACATCCCGGTGATACAGAGAAGCGTTTAAATTTTTGTCGTTGGCTAATTAACTCTGTAAGGGGGGAATCCCGAATTCTTAAGAAAAATATTATGGACCGTTGAGGCGACGTTTACCAGAGCTGGAGTAGTGAATCACCATAATATGCATGTTTGGGCACACTCAAATCCTCACCAAACCCGCCTTCGATCATTTCAAAATGAATTTAGTGTAAATGTTTGGTTGGGTATTATTGGCAACAACATTTGTGGCCCACACTTCTTGCCGCCTAGGCTAAATGCAGAATTGTTTCGGGATTTCCTCACTCATGACCTTCTCGAAATAATGGGAGATGTTCCCCTTGATGTACGAAATGTAAGTTGGATACAGTTGGATGGAGCACCGGCGCATTTTGGATGGTTGGTGCGCGAATGGTTGGACGCTAATTATCCTGAGAGATGGATAGGTCGTGTAGGAAACAATTATAACGCCCAGGAGAATATTGTAAGAGGTCCGGTGGCCTGGCCACCAAGATCACCTGACCTCACGCCTTTAGACTTTTATATGTGGGGTTTTTTAAAAGAAAAAGTTTATGCTACACCGGTGACAACGCGAGATCAGCTACTTGAGCGTATCCAACAAGCTTGCAATGAGATGAGGGAAAATCATCATCAAGTATCCGCCGCTGTCAATTCCACAATTATTTAGAGGTGTCACAAATGTATTGAAGTGAATGGGCTCCAATTTGAGCAACTTCTTTAATTTCCTGTGTTTCACTGTTTGGTAATGAGTTTTATTTAAGTTCTTAGTTTTTACATAAATTCTGTAATTTATGAAATAAATGATAAACTTTCAATAAAGTTTAGTCATGAAAATGATTTTTACTATTTTACTCGAAAAGTAAGTGTTGTACGAAAAAACTAAAAGATACCTTCTTTCTTCCAAATTGAACACTGAATCGAACAATCTCAAAATCAACTGCACAAAACAGTGGCGTAACATAGTTTAGGCGAAAAATTCATCTCCCCCACCCACTGACGGCGCCACTGGAGGCAGTACAAAGATAAGATTTTATGAAACAATAGAGACTTAAAAATCATCACCGCCCCTAAAACTTCAAGTCGATAGCTTTCGTAATTTTAGATTTATCAAAAAAATTGTTGGTTTTTCACAGAACTTTAACATCCTGTATCTTTGTTAGCAATCCCGTAAGGATGTAAGTTGATAGAAACTTTTCGGCTTACTTTAAGTCCCTCTATCACGTGTCGAAGTTTGTCAGGTAAACTTCGGACCACCCTGTATATATATATATATATATATATATATATATATATATATATATATATATATATATATATATATATATATATATATATATATATATATATATATATATATATATATATTATATATATATATATATATATATGTATATATATATATGTATATATATATATGTATATATATATATGTATATATGTTGTTTTTCAGGTTTTCGCGGGTGGTGAATGTTAAATTCGTTTTCCGGGTATACTCCCGCGTAGGTGATAGGTCCCGAGAGGGACCGTGGTTGTCTGAACGACGTTTCGGCAGAATCTCATCTGCCATCTTCAGGTTCTAACAGATAACTGCTTACTGCGGCTTCTGGTAACTCGAACTGAAATGACGTTTTCTGGATCTGGCAGTTCCTTATATACTCTACCTATGTTACGCTCTGTTGCTCTCGACCACTCCGGGCGTCATGGTCTGCTGCACCCATCTCCTGATTTCGAGCGCGGCTTCGTGTAATCGGTCCTGTTCGGGCGCGCATGCGTGTATCTGTGCTTATGTCACGGTCTGTTGCACTCCATCTCCTGATTTCGAGCGCGACTCCGTGTACTTGGTCCTATTAGATTAGCTCTGGTTGGTTCCTCTTCGTGTGTTCGTTGCGTTATGTTTCTTGCTTCCTCATGGACAGTAGCATGCAATATTAGAGCAGGCTTCCATGTGGTAGGTAGTCTTTGGGTGTCATCTCGTGTATTTAGATTGTGTGGTCTTTTCTCATTTCTATGGCCTCTCTGATGATTCTTGACTTGTAATGCTCGATATTGGCTAGTGTTTTGGTTTGTCGAAATCAATCCTATGTCCTGTAGTTTTGACATGTTGAGCTAAAGATGATGTTCTCTCGTCTTTTCTAACAGCGTTTATGTGTTCTTCCCGTCTTGCACTTATTTTTCTGTTGGTCTTGTCCTATGTATGATTTGTTGCAATCTTGGCAAGGTATTTCATATACCCTTGACTTTCTAGAGCAATTTTGGTCTTTGGATTTCGAAGAATGGTGCTGATTTTTCTAGTCGGTCTTAAAAGTTGTTTCTATTTTATGTTTACGTAGAAGTTTGCTTATTTTATCCGTTGTTCCTTTTATGTATGGCAGATAGGCTTTTGCTATGGGTTGTTCGAGTCCCTCTTGATTTCTCGGCCGAGATGGTTTTGACAACTTCTGTATTCTTTGTTGTGTGAACTTATTCTTTCGCAGCGCTTTATAAAGAGTTGACATTTCTTCTTTGAGGTTGTCTGCATCTGCTAGTCTCTGCGAGCGTGTGACTAATGTCTTTACTACTGAGTTTTAGTTGTGCTGGATGGTGGTGTGACTGTGCATTTAGGTATCTGTCAGTGTGAGTGGCTTTTCTATAAACTGTGTGGCCTAGACTCCGTCCTGCTTCTTCTAACCAGTACGTCGAGAAATGGTAGCTGACTGTCAGTCTCTACCTCCATGGTGAACTTAATTTTGTCGTGAATACTATTCAGATGTTCTAAGAAGTTAGTGAGATTCTCTCTCATGAGTCCAAATCACAAATGTGTCGTCGACGTGACTTTAGTTATAGGCTTGGTTTTAATGGTTGCAGATTGAAGTACTCGAGTTTCTAAATCCTCCATAAAGAGATTCGGCAATAACTTGAGATAAGGAGTTCTCCATCAGGGATCTTCGGTTTGTAATGTAGTGTTGTCATTGTAGCATAGGTAATATTTAGGCAATGTTGAGTTAGCCTAAGAATATGATTCGGCTGGATGATATTTCGCTTGATAATGCCGAGCGACTCTCTGCAGGTAGTTGCGCAGAACAAGATAGACATCGAAGCCGCTCAGAAGATGTTCTCTGTTTGGACGGTCTCGATTTCTTAATAACTCGACGAAATGGTCTGCATTTTCATCGTAGTCTCGGCAAATGTTGTAGTTGTTCGCTAGTGTCTTGTTAACTGCCAGGGGGCACTTACTAACAATTGGTCTTAGATAGTTCTCTGTGAATCTGGTGCAGACCATAAATCTTGTGACAAGACTTTCTCGTGGGGATCTGGATCTTTGTCGATTGACTCGGCTTGATTTCTTTTTGTCGTCTTCTCCAGGTAGCAGTAGATCTGTATCGATACGCGGTGTCTCCTAGTAGACTTCTCTATTTTTGTATGATAATGTCGCTGTTCATCACTACTTCGCTTCCTTTGCCTGCGGGTAAGATCATGATGTCCCATTTTGTCGTGCGTCTTCAGCGCTTAATCCCGTGTTGTAGATTTCCTCTTTTAGTAATACGGGCTGTGCTTAATATACGTGACGGTCCTGGCGTAGGTTTCGCATGTTTTTAACTTATTAATGGCCGACTTACACCAAGATTTCTTACCGGTAGATGTGGAAAGGGAAGTTAAATCCCTTGGCTAACATTAAACGTTAGCCAAGGGATTTAACTTCGCGATAGCACCAGCACGTCTACCGGTAAAGACATAATCTGTGGTGTAGAATCGGCCATTGGCAATTTAGATAAAACATAGCGGAAACTATACGCCAGGACACGTCACGTATATTAAGAACAGCCCGTATACCAAAGAGGAATCTACAACACGAGGAATTAGAAGCACTGAAGACCTTACGACAAAATGAGGACATCATAATCTTACCCGCAGACAAAGGAAACGCAACAGTAGTGATGAACAGCGACGATTATCATACAAAAATAGAAAGTCTACTAGAGACACTGCATATCAGCTTATTACCACAGATCCTACTACTTACCTGGAGAAGACGACAAAAGCCAAAATCAAAGCCAGTCCAATCGACAAAGAGACACAGAACCAGATCATCCCGCGAGAGAAGTCTTCAAGATGTCCCAAATTTTATGGTCTACCAACGATTCACAAAGAAGGAGCTCCTCTAAGACCAATTGTTAGCTCAATAGGGTCACCCACACAGCAGTTAGCAAGACACTTAGCCAGACAACTACAACCATTTGCCGAGGAAGTTAAATCCTACGTGAAAAATGCAGACCATTTCATTGAGTTATTAAGAAATCAGACCGTCCAAGCGGAACATCTTCTAGTGAGCTTCGATGTCATATCCTTGTTCACCAACGTACCCGTAGAGGAGTCACTCGACATTATTAAGCGAAAATATCATCCAGCAGATCATATTCTTAGGCTAACTCAACATTGCCTAAATAATACCTATTTTACATACAATGAGCAACGCTACAGACAAACCGAAGGAGCCCCGATGGGCTCCCCTATCTCCAGTTATTGCCAATCTCTTTATGGAGGATTTAGAAACTCGAGCACTACAATCTGCACCATTAAAACCAAGCCTATGGCTAAGGTACGTCGACGACACATTTGTGATTTGGACTCATGGAAGAGAGAATCTCACTAACTTCTTAGAACATCTGAATAGTATTCACGACAAAATTAAGTTCACCATGGAGGTAGAGACTGACAGTCAGCTACCATTTCTCGACGGACTGGTTAAGAAGAAGCAGGACGGAAGTCTAGGCCACACAGTTTATAGAAAAGCCACTCACACTGACAGATACCTAAATGCACAGTCACACCACCATCCAGCACAACTAAACTCAGTAGTAAAGACATTAGTCACACGCTCGCAGAGACTAGCAGATGCAGACAACCTCAAAGAAGAAATGTCAACTCTTCACAAAGCGCTGCGAAAGAATGGGTTCACACAACAAAGAATACAGAAGTTGTCAAAACCATCTCGGCCGAGAAATCAAGAGGACTCTGAACAACCCATAGCAAAAGCCTATCTGCCATACATAAAAGGAACAACGGATAAAATAAGCAAACTTCTACGTAAACATAAAAATAGAAACAACTTTTAAGACCGACAAGAAAATCAGCACCATTCTTCGAAATCCAAAGACCAAAATTGCTCTAGAAAGTCAAGGGGTATATGAAATACCTTGCCAAGATTGCAACAAATCATACATAGGACAGACCAACAGAAAAATAAGTGCAAGACGGGAAGAACACATAAACGCTGTTAGAAAAGACGAGAGAACATCATCTTTAGCTCAACATGTCAAAACTACAGGACATAGGATTGATTTCGACAAAAACAAAAACACTAGCCAATATCGAGCATTACAAGTCAAGAATCATCAGAGAGGCCATAGAAATAGAGAAAAGACCACACAATCTAAATACACGAGATGACACCCAAAGACTACCTACCACATGGAAGCCTGCTCTGGTATTGCATGCTGCTGTCCATGAGGAAGCAAGAAACATAACGCAACGAACACACGAAGAGGAACCAACCAGAGCTAATCTAATAGGACCAAGTACACGGAGTCGCGCTCGAAATCAGGAGATGGGTGCAACAGACCGTGACATAAGCACAGACACACGCATGCGCGCCCGAACAGGACCGATTACACGAAGCCGCGCTCGAAATCAGGAGATGGGTGCAGCAGACCATGACGCCCGGAGTGTGTCGAGAGCAACAGAGCGTAACATAGGTAGAGTATATAAGGAACTGCCAGATCCAGAAAAACGTCATTTCAGTTCGAGTTACCAGAAGCCGCAGTAAGCAGTTATCTGTTAGAACCTTGAAGATGGCAGATGAGATTCTGCCGAAACGTCGTTCAGACAACCACGGTCCCTCTCGGGACCTATCACCTACGCGGGAGTATACCCGGAAAACGAATTTTAACATACCTGTTAATATTATATATATATATATATATATATATATATATATATATATATATATATATATATATATATATATATATATATATATATATATATATATATATATATATATATATATATATATATATATATATATATATATATATATATATATATATATATATATATATATATATATATATATATATATATATATATATATATATATATATATATATATATATATATATATATATATATATATATATATATATATATATATATATATATATATATATATATATATATATATATATATATATATATATATATATATATATATATATATATATATATATATATATATATATATATATATATATATATATATATATATATATATATGTATATATATGTATATATATATATATATATATATGTATATATATGTATATATATATATATATATATATATATATATATATATATATATATATATATATATATATATATATATATATATATATATATATATATATATATATATATATATATATATATATATATATATATATATATATATATATATATATATATATATATATATATATATATATATATATATATATATATATATATATATATATATATATATATATATATATATATATATATATATATATATATATATATATATATATATATATATATATATATATATATATATATATATGTATATATATATAGACTGCAAAGTTTTACATAAAATTAATAAGTTATTTCGAAAAAATGACCACATTGAGTTTAGTTATCACTTTTCAAGTCTAAACATAGTGCCTTTAAATATTTATCTATTTTTTTTATGTATCCTGTAAAACAATATTTCGTCATAAGTTATGTCAACATAATATGTACATTTAAATTTCAAATAGGTACAAGTTTAGATTTGTATAGAATAAATATTTTTAAGTAGGTATATGTCTCTCACCTGATGCCATACCAGCGACACCCCACCTTGACTCTGAAGTACTAAACATACTAGATCCACACAGACCATCACCCATTGCACCAAATGGAGGAAGACCGTGGGAAGGTAATAGAGCACCAGGTGTACGGAAAACATTTGTGGTCTTCTTCCTCTTCTTCCATTTAGCTCTTCTATTTTGAAACCACACCTGAAACAATTAAAAGCTATTTAAATATTATTTAAAATTTTGTGTAATCAAGAACATCATGTTTCGTTTGATATATAGAAATATTCTTATTTTTTCCTCTTTTATTACTGTCTTTATAATTGTACTAATTTTTATAAAATAATTTATTTTAAAATGTACTCGTATTAGAAAATATATAATCGTCATAAAATAATTAACCATTTTTTAAATTTTAAATTATAGTTTTTTAATTTGTGTACTATAACATGTATCAGCTATAGCATATTGCAAATCTATAATTTTTTTTCATTTTAACATTAGGTCAATATGCATAGGATTTGGACATGTTTTTAAAGTTAGGGAGTCACTAGATGTTCTGGGTCACTCGGAGACTTGGCTTTTCTAGTGATATTAGAATCCAGAACTACAAATTGGTGATAAATGATTGTAATAGTAGGGGCAGGGTGTTGCTTTTTCTATTAAAAAAAATCAAATATAAATTTAAAAAAATCCGGACCTACGAGGAGAGCCTTTGGTTGTCAATTAGAATTTCAGTCAAAATTTATGATTGAGGACCTCCTAATTCTAATCTCGGACCGTATTTAGATCTGGAAAATATAATATCAATGTTTCTGTCAGAATTTGACCATTTAATTTTTGGAGGGGATCTGAATGTTGACTTAATATAAATAACAACATACGTATGTTATCTGGGTTTTTGAATAACTACAGGTTGCTAAAATAAATTGAACTTCCTACTAGAATTACGGACAATTCAAGTACGCTGATTGATATAATCATTACATCCTCTGATAACATAATAGTTGAAACAAATGTTTTAAAATGGATGATATCTCTGACCACCCATTAGTATCAAGTAAATTAAAAGTTAAAAATGATAAACAACACTCTAAATTTTATAACCTTCGAGATTTCTTCTAAATTTAATTATCAAGACATTCTCTGGAATTTGTGTTCCATATGTATACTGGGCCCATATTTACTCAATTAAAAATGTTGATGAAATATTAGAATTTTGGAATAATAATTTATTGTACTTATTTATTTAATATTCACGCACCTTTTGAAATGGTGAAATTAACTAAGCAACCTACTTCCTGACTCACTGAAATATTAAATATATGATTAAGCTTAACAATACAGCTCATGTTGGGCATAATAAACTTAAATCTGAAAAGCCCTCGAATGGCAATAAATAAATGCGTAATTTTAAAAACTATTATCTATTAAATTCAAAAATGGCTTACAGTATAAATTTAAATTAAATCCAAAAAATAATTTTGCGTACTTTAGAAACTCTTAATATTGAATAAAAGTCAACAATATTTTTTGTGAAATTATTGAACCTGACAATCAATAATTTTTTTTCAATAATTTATCATAAGTTCAGGATAATGAGGATTTAATTATCGTGAAATATGATTTAATATTCCCAAACTTTGTATGTGAACTCACATTTTTTCCCTCCCACTGTGTAAAAGATAAACATATTAGTACGGTCATTCTCAAATCTTATGCCATGGATTCTAATGGTATTAAAATTAAAATATTATTTATTGTTTTTCCGTAATTGTATAAATATTTTACACATACAGGGTGAGACAGAATTAAATCGGGAGACTTAGGCAATCGATAGAGTATGCCAAAATAATATGAATTTGTAGTATAAACTTATAGCTAAAAATAATTAGCGAGATAGAGAGCGCATTTCTCCGGGAAATAATTGAAACATTGTTATGAAGTTCAGAAGGTGCAAATTGCGTACACCTTGAACCATAATTTTCATCTCTCCACTCGAAATTGTAAAAATGAAAATGCAAAACCATGTAATTTTTTAAACGTTGTTCCGTTTTCTCTCCTATTTCAAATGTTTTTCTCAGCAGGTGCCGAGAACTCGATGATATACATTACCTTGAGTTGAAGGTCGTTAGGCTTGTTGGTTTGGAAGGAGTAATTCCAGTAAATCCAGCATTTCTCGTTCTCGACAACGGACTCAATATCTCCGGACAAGTAAAAAAACACTGGTGTTTGGACTACTCCGTACGTTAGGTGGTAATATAGCACTCATAATGCCGTTACATCGGTGGATGTATCTCTTATATGGGACATGCTGAAAATAAGTGCATGAACCATTCTGGCACCTGATGATAGCTCCTGCAATTGATATTAGGAACCTTCTCACGCCACAAACAGCTACGGTCGATCAAGGTGTTGACAACACCACTCTGACAGGCCACAACGAATCCCTCAGTCCCCGACTTAAGTCCGGCTGACCTTAGAAAGGCGAATGTCAACCTTATCGAAAAACCCAGTGTTTTTGCAGCTTTTCTTCAGGCTCTCAGTAACTGAATCGGCATCAGCACTTGCCGTCGTGCCGATATGAGATCGATTTATGTGCGGCTCCCTTTGCTTCCTTAAACAATCCTGCGCCCACTCCTGCAGTTTTATGATGTTTTACGAACCTTAAACTGCGGATACGAGCTTCTGAGTATGTTATATACCACACTCAGTATATCTCTACTATGCATATAATTCAGATTCGAAAGTCATCGCCTCCCTGTTGACGTGGGAGGTACACACGAGGAACGGACAATCTAGGATGAATATTGTCATATAGAGAATATTTTATATATTTTATTTAGTATTCATAAATAGACAAAATATCAATTAACAATTTTCCTATAAATAAATTTAATAGATAATGATACACTTAAATAATTAGGTTAATATAAAATCTAAATTAACTAGTAATCTAAATAACATCCAGTATGCATTATTACCTATTTATTAAAGACAAAGAATAATGCAAGCTTTCATATTTCATTCACAATAATAGACTGCTGGACCTAAAGGAAGTCAACCTCAATATGGAAATTGCTGATTGAGCATCTATTAAAAATATAAATAAGCCCAAAGAATGATGGGTAGGGATCATTCACATCATTCGATTAAAGAAGTTTGGTATAGACACATCTTCTGAACATGTTGTATTCTTGGTAAGATATCTATTTTTATTATTTTATTGTTTCCATGTAATTAACTATAGTGTTAATATTTCGTTGATTAATTTCAATAAACTATGTTCTAATTAATTCTTGTTTGTATTATTTTCTATATTATTTTTGAGGCACTCAAACTTCCTCGCATGCCAAGCAATTCCATGTCATGATCACCAATAGGATGGTCGTGACAATATTTCTGTGAATATTCATCATCTCGTGAGCATCTCTGTCTAATTGGCTCAGCTCGTCCACCGTCCACTTCGCCACTTCAAAGGAATAGGGCAGAACAGTAACGGCAAGCATGATAGTCGCAGACACCTTGTTCTTCCCCGAAAGTTCGGAGGAACAAATCTTTCGGAGTCGGTGTCTGTACTTGCTGAGGAGGAAATCTTTTATTTATTTTACATCCTGGATGTGTCGTTATTGCACACCCAGGTATGTATAGGTCTATCCACCATTCAGATATCGTAGGATGCTTTCATTTGTAAGCTGCGCTTCTTCGGAGATTTCTTCCTTTCATCGTCCTCTCTTGAGGGGAACTATTGCCCATTTATCCAATCCGTATTTATTTTTTTCAATTATTTATTTTTATTTTACCCAAACGCTGGACAGGGTTAGTGCCTCTAAATCCCAGAATAATGTGACCTAAGCAGACGGAGAGAACCCAAAATGATCGCCTTCTTCACTTGACCTGCCAGTCACTTGGTCGATTTTTGGCAGGCCGTTATGGTCTTTAATTCCGAGAGTAGCGTAGATTTTATCTCTTCGAATACACCGATTATTATTAGAGTGACCGTCTCGATTGAGTAGCCTGAGTACAGCATTAGGAGCTCGTACCAGAGATCGCAATATTTGGTCCGATTTTCCTCCTCCTTCAAGGTGATGTTTTTCTCGGCAGGCGCCAAAAATTCGATAACATAGGGTAAAATCCCCAATTGTTTGCACTGCATCAGTCATTTGCATCCGGGCATGTTTTCGCTGATTTGCTGTTTTTCAAGGATACTTTTGTTAAATTTAAGTATTAAAGAATTTGGCAACCTTGAATTACCTATAAAGCTAGTGCGCATGACTAAATATTCCAATACGGCTGACATATCAGTGTATGTTTAGTGCCGGTATGCAGAGAGTGTCTAAATATAACGGAATTCTTAAGAAACAGGCAAGCAAAAACTGTAAGTAATTTTTCTAAATGATATTTCTGAGAGGTTGAATGTATTGGTAGTTTGATATAGGATATATTTTCATATATTCTTGCACGTGCTTGTGCATTTCTTAATGAAATATATCAGGCGCCAACAATTAGGTCAGATTTTGTTAGAATTCTACAGGAAGCCAATAACTAGTTTTTGCTAAAGTCAAGGACTCCCAATTATTCGCACTGTATTTTTTTAGTTTCTTTTGCAGTATTTTGTTGTATTATTGCACTACAGATTCAAAAAATTAAGAAAAATTGCAAATATCAGAAAAAATATTCCGAGGAATTTCTTCAGCGAGCTCTACAAAAGATAAAAAAATGGAACACTAAAAAAATACAGTTGCTGCGAAATACAGAATCGACCCTTCAATTTAGATTAGGTGCAAAATTTAATCGAAAAAGTACCATGCACCTACCTTACAAAAGACAAGCAGGATAATTGGTCGATTGGATAGTTGAGAGTTATAAAACGGGATTTCCCCGAAAAAGGGAAGACATACAGGCATCCGTAAAAGCATTCTTAGATTCCGTTCAACGTGAAACTCACTTTAAGAATAATATTCTGGGAAAGCATTGGTGTGATGCTTTGTGCAGAGAACCGCAGAGGCTCTTACAAGTGCTTCTACAAATGTATTAGAAAGTAACATAAGAAAATGGCTCATGGAAATAGAAGATTACTTTAGACAGAAAAATCATTTCGGAATTTTGTAACATCATATACGGGTTTGCAATGAAGACGAGACATGCTTTTTGTTTTGTCCGAAATTAGGAAAAATTTTGGCTTCTTGGAGACGATCGATCAATCTACTGACAACGGTGCAAAAGAATTAATTTCAGAGAGCATGATTGTTGTCAAGATTATATAGCTGAAATTGATAACTTAGGAAACATCAGTGAAAAACATGCTGAAAATATGACTGCTGTTAGACTAGACAAAATACCTAATTTTGAGAAACCTGGACCAGCAAATATCGAAGAAGAAACAAAAGGTAATAAGTCACTAGGTAGGTACCTGTTTTACATATTCCAATGCATCTTTAGATCGGTATTTTACATATTGCAGAATACAACACTGATTTTGAAATTTCCAGTATAGATAGAGTACTTAAACTTCCGGATGAAAATTATCTAGAATATAGAGAAGAAAAAAATTAAAGTATAGTAAACTTATGTATGTGGTTTTTATATACTGTATATTTTATCTAACCAATATTCGTAACACTAAATGAAGTCAACTTTTTAAATAAAAAATGTGATTTAAGACCAGAATGGAATTCTTCGCTAAAACGAAATATTGTTTCAGAAAATTTAGAGTTCGGAAATATTGAGGATGGGCAATGCAGAAAAAGTATACAAAACATAAGTAATAAGAAATCAGAGACAATTGAGCAAGTAAGCGAGAATATAAGATTGGAAGGTTTTTTAATAAAGGCAAGAACACCTGAAGGATTAAATAAAATTCAAGTTCAAAGAACTTCTCTCATCATAACATCCACTGCCTATAAAAAGCAAATGGAAGAAAACAAAAGCGCTAAAGAAGAAATACGGAAACGGGAAAAGAAATATCGGAGAAAAGAAATTAGAAAAAGAAAGTAAAGGAATAAAAATGAATAAATAAACAGATGAAATTGTTGAGGAGTTAACTGGGGGATACCGTAAAATTTGTTAAAAAAAAGACTTACAAAATTTGCTGTTTGTTCGCTTAAGAGAAATATGTGAATCTAGAGGCTAGAGATTGCCTAATAACTTTTTTTTGTGTAATACATGTGTTTTACGTTTAATGTATTATTGTAATACGTTTATGTTTATTTATTGTTTAGTTTAGTTATTTGTTCATTGTTTATTATATATCTACTTAAGTACCTAGGTACTGGTGTCACCGGGTAGGTGTGAAATAAAACAACACCCGTGGACCAACAGGCTTGCACAGAGGGAAACAACCTCTTCAACAAAAAAGTTCTCTGGTGCCCAGTGGCGCGGGCTCAGGACCTTAGCCAAACCAACCAATGATTGATGGCAACGAAAAAAGTAAAAGTTACGGAGCAGGGGAGGGATACCCAGTTCCGGTCGGGGAAGAGAGTAGGAGAGTAGGCTCCACCCGACCGTCAGCCAACGACTACTCAGTACCCACAGTGGGATGTCAGGCTGTGGAGGGTACTAATACTACTGACACCCTTAACGAGAGAAGGCAAGCTCTCGATCTCCAGGAAACTGGAGAACAAATGGAGATTGAGATCAATCCTACTCCATCAGAAATCTCGATTTCATCGGACCAGGAGTGGGAGCTGTTAAAGTCCCCGTCTTTAAGGGCCGGACAATTGAGATCTTCAGAGGACGAGGTATCCAAAAAATTGGATGGACTCAACCTTAAAAGGAAACGACTGAGGGGTGCTGCAAGAAGACGCCTTGGTCATTTACTTAAGAGCGGAATACCATACGAAACCGCCTTAAGTAAAGTGTTGGAGCAGTGGCCAACCGAAGAGCAGCCAGAGCGGGGACAACAAACCCCCTCTGAGCAAGCTGTAACCGGTAAGCGTCTGCGCTCCGACGACAGCACACCACGCCAGCGGGCAAAAAAGGCCCGGGAAGGTGGAGCTGTAAAACTGCTTTTTAGGGAAGCTGTGGAGGGGGTCAGAGTGGGCATAATCCATTCCAACTACCCAACGGCGACCCTAATGAGTACACAGATGGGAGCACTACAGCAGGCAATAATGCAAGCTATAGATGCAATCCCAGACGAAGGTCCTCAGGTGAGGTTCCTAGGCTGCACACAACGGCCTGGGTGGCTTCTTATTACCTGTACGGATGGGACGAGCACCTCGTGGATGGAAAGCGCCACAAAACGCCTCCGTCCATGGGAAGGAGCGCGTCTTAAATTCGTGCAGGGACAGGACCTTCCCAAACCTCATGTCTGTTCGGCATATATCCCGGATGACGTCGGTAACCGGCTGTCTTCTGAGGTAGTGCTGAACAGGCTGAGGAAAATGAACCACGGTGTGAACACCCGGGAGTGGAACGTACTACACCGGGAGGATTCAGGCCCTGGTCAAACATGGACGTTCTCAGTAGATGAAGCGTCCATGATTACACTGGAGGGACTGAATTTCAGGCCCTTCTGCGGATTTGGACAAATCCAATTCCGCCCAAAAGTCAGAGGAGGTAAAGACCCCTCTGATAAGAAAGCGGTGGCAGGAACGCCCTCAAGGAAAAGCGAACTACAATCGCTTCCCAAGAGGAGCGAACAGCCGTGACAAGAAACCTCTGGGAAAGAAAAATCCCTCCCGAATAAACCCCATCTCAAGAAGAGTGGAATTAAACCACCTTCGAAGAAGGGAACGGCGGGGGAACCTAACCCAGACAAAACCACCTCCAGGAAGAGTGAGAAACAATCACATTCCAGGAGGAGGAGGAAAAATCCCACCCCCCCTTAACTTACCTTTAATTATGTGTCTATAGGCGAATCTACAAAAAGCCAGGACGGCCACATACGTCCTCGGCAAAAGATTTCAGGAAGAGCAAATCGACATCGCTCTCCTCCAGGAACCCTGGACAAGTAACACAGGCCGAGTAAGCGGCCTGGGAAATACTGCTGGCAAGGTAATAGAAATCGGCTCTGATGAAAGACCCAGGGCATGTATCTTGATCAGAAATAATATTAACCATTTTGTACTTACAGGTTACTGCACCCAGGACGTTGTAACCGTCCAGGCATCGATCTCGGAGGGAGGAAGCAAGATGGAAATAATCGTCTGCTCAGCCTACTTCCCGGGTGATAGAGATGCAGACCAACCTCCTCCAGCTATACTGCGGGATTTAATCGCCTACAGCAAAAGGAACAATATCCACCTGGTTATTGGATGTGACGCGAATTCCCACCATACAGCGTGGGGAAGCACGAACATTAACCAAAGAGGTGAGTCACTTTTTGAATATTTATTAGGTGAAGGACTAACTGTGAATAACATTGGTTCCAACCTTTGTCACCAGAAATAGGAAGGAAGTATTAGATATCACAATCAGCTCAAACTACTTGAACAACAAGATATCCGATAGGAAAGTATCTTCTGAACTGTCGTGTTCATATCATAAACATATTCTATTCAATATAGAAGTTGATCCAAGACCTGTGGTGACATGTCGGGATTTGAAGTGCACGGACTGGGAAGGGTATAAATATTCCCTCCAGTCTCACCTTCAATCTGCTATCACCACAATCAGGAATCGTGATGAGACTGAAATTGCGGCGGAACAGATCCGCAACGCAATGGTCTCAGCATATGACGAAAACTGTCCACTGAAGACAAAAAGGGACAATAGAGGCACGTCTTGGTGGAACAAAAATTTGGATAAAATGAGAAAAGAAGTTCGACGCCTCCTTAATCGAGCTAAAGCTTGGGCGACTGGGACCAATATAGATCCGCTCTAACGGACTGTAACAAAGAAATAAGGAAAGCAAAAAAGGGATCTTGGAGCAAATTCTTTGAGAGTATAACTGACCTACCTCACAGTACTAGAATCCACAAGATTATTTCCAGAGAGCCGACAAGGGAATTCGGTTCGTTAAGGCGACCGGATGGCTCATATACGGACGCTGGAAATGAAACCTTACAGCTCCTAACACAAAACCACTTCCCAGGGTGCTTGAATGCGGATGACCAACAGCCGTTACCATCAGAAGGCCGATTAAAACGACCTGATAAAAATGATTGGCTGACGGCTAAAAAAGGTGATCACAATATCGGCAATTGAGTGGGCCATCAGATCATTCCAACCATTCAAATCGCCAGGAGAGGATGGAGTTTTTCCAGCTCTACTACAAAATGGACTGGAAATATTGCTCCCACTCCTCATTAAACTATTCAGAGCTAGTCTGGTATGGAACTATATCCCATCCAGTTGGTCGGCGGTTAAGGTAGTATATATACCAAAAATGGATAGGAAAGAACCAAGCCCTAAATCGCTTAGGCCAATTAGCCTGACATCTGTTCTGTTGAAAGGACTGGAGAAGGTGCTGGACGGATATATCAGGGGGAACATCCTGAAACATCACCCCCTCAATATCCATCAGTACGCCTATCAGACAGGAAAATCAACAGAACTAGCACTCAATAACCTAGTCGAGATGATCACCCAATGCCTTTCTCGGCATTGAGGGAGCATTTAATAATGCACTGCCCGACTCCTTATATGCAGTAGTGGCTGCCAGAGGATTTAGCCTACTATAGGCGACTGGATTCGTGCTATGCTATCAAACAGAACCATAACAACGTCTCTACAGGGAGAAACAGTTAGGTTTAGAGCCACGAGAGGGTGCCCGCAGGGTGGGGTTCTCTCCCCCTTTTGTGGTCACTGCTTTTGGACGACCTACTGGCTATTCTCACACTGTGGGAGGTTGAGGTTCTAGCATATGCAGATGATCTAGTCATACTAGTCAGAGGAGTCTCTGAAGGAGTAATATCAAATACCCTTCAAGAGACACTGGATGCAGTGAGTAACTGGTGCGACAGGGAACAGATGTCTGTAAACCCTCAAAAAACAGTAATAGTACCATTCACCCGGAAAAGGAAGCTGGGGGATTTAAGACCTCCCACTTTAATGGGTGAAACTATTCCATTTGCGGAGGAGGTGAAATATCTAGGAATCACTGGATAAATCACTTAATTGAAACTCCCATCTGGAAAAGGTAATCCACAAAGCAAAGCTCTCCTATGGACATGCCGTCGTATTTGTGGCAAATCCTGGGGCATGGGTCCTCAACAAATTTACTGGATCTATATCACGGTCATCAGACCAATGATAACATACGGATCCATTGTTTGGTGGCCGAAAGGATTACAACGGACGGCCAAATCCAAACTCTCTGGACTGCAGAGATTAGCATGCATGACCGTAACGGGAGCAATTAGCACCACACCGTCAGCTGCAATGGAAATCCTCTTGGATTTACCCCTATTCATATATATCTGGAGAGAGAGGCCAGGTGGGCAACCTACAGACTGCAACAAGCGGCCATTAATATGCCGCAGACTAGTATCATGGAGCGGAATAGGTTGTTGGATGACATAGAGAATCACAGCATTCTGGGAATGCCCTCGGATACTATGCCTACCATGACCAACTACGAGCTGACCTTCAACATCCTTTCTCCAGAAAGAGATGAGTGGGATCGGAATAAAGCCGACCTACTGAAGGCAGACAGTTGTTGGTTTACAGACTGCTCCAAAACTCCCGAGGGAACAGGAGCCGGAGTACACAGCTACAGACCAAGGGTGAGGATAGTCTCAAACCTAGGTACTCATACAACTTTTTTCAGGCTGAGGTTGAACTGTGTGTACGAAGGCTGGAATATATGCATTTTACACGCAGATCAATAAAAAATGTTCTCAGATAGCCAAGCAGCTATAAAAGCTTTTGGCTCCTACCGGTGTAACTCCAAAACGGTATGGAACTGTCAGAAAGCTCTAAATCATTTGAGCAAGAACAACAAAGTGACTCTGGTCTGGATACCCGGCCACTCTGGTATGGAAGGTAATGAAATAGCGGACTCCTTAGCCAGAGAAGGAGCGTGATCACGATTCATCGGACCAGAACCAATACTTGGCATATCCTCAAGTACTGCCAAGATGGCTATCTCAACCTGGGCTGAAAGGCAAACTCTCCAGTATTGGCAAGAGTTACCAGGATTAGTTCATTCGAAGGCGTTTATAAAATACCGTTTGAAATCGAGAGCTAAGAAACTTTTAGAGTTAAACAGGATAAACCTGAAAACTCTAACAGGCCTATATACCGGGCACTGCCGACCAAACTATCATCTGCATAAACTCGGCCTAGCGGAAAACGCCGACTGCCGTCTATGCCTGGAGGATGATGAGAAGGCAGACCACATCTTATGCACCTGTCCCGCTGTGGAGAGGATCCGATTCTCAATATTTGGCAAAGAGCAACTGCTGCCAGAGGATTTGGACACATTCTCACCCAATAAAGTTATCAGTTTCATTAAGAGACTGAACTTATTGGGTGAAACATAATTAGGCGTGAGCCACAATAGGCCTGCTGATGGCCGCAGTGGAGGGTCTACTAAGACCCACTCACAACAAACCTAACCTAACCTAAGTACCTAGGTAGTTAGTTTAGTTTGTGCCAATAACTAGGTAAGCAGCGTGCCATTCATTGGATTTTTAATGTCAATAATAGGGAATGCGGCGTTTTTAAAAATTTTTCTAGTTTCTTATGTAACAGTTTATTATTTTTTTGTTAGAAAATATTCTTTAGGTATTTATTTTGTATTTGATGTGTATATTAAGCTTAAAATGGCACATTTTATTAAATAACCTATATATTTTTACAAGCATAACCTTAAAGTGTCAATAACTGGGGGATTTTACCATCCATCACTTTAGCTTGATGGTCGAGGAGGCCTGTCAGGCTTATTTCCTTGGATTAGCCTGACAGTTGGTAATGAGTGGTCCCAATAAATGAGACATTTCCTGTTTTCGACAATGGGCTCAAAATCTCCGGAGGCGTAAGGCAGCAGTGGTGTCTGGTCTAATCCGCACGAGTGTCTTAAGTGGTAATATAGCACTCGTAATGCCGCATTATGTCCGTGGATGTGCATAAAAAGTTAACACCTGTGTAAGTTATCATTTGTTTATCTTTAGACGTTTCAAACATATTCATAAAGAACCATTTTCAGGATTTTAATTTAACGTGTTTCTCGGAAACTAAACACTTCCCGACCCACATTTATAGGAACGTTTTTTCTTATCTTGAAAAGTTCAATCACTTGGTCAAATTTGGCCTATGCAATTCGGGACACCCTGTGTAATAATTTGAATAAAAAAATTAACACTAAGAATTCGTCTAGAAATTTTGTTGAAATTTCCAAAGAAGTTTTGTTTCATTGTAGCTAATAGTCGATTAATATTTGAACAAAATAATTACGTTTTGTGACCTATTGTGTACCTTTTTAATACACTAATTATTTTAGTGCCTTTTGAAATTGACAAATTTGGATCAGTTTTATGTAATCAATCAATTGAGTTTTAAACGCCTTTAGAAGTGTCTAGAATTCGTAGAAGAACCAATTTTCATAAGTTAAGTGACTGACCGAAACTGAATATTCGGTAAGAAGGAAGCTGGGCCTTCCTCAAGAAATACTGCCATTCTAGTGAGCCATAATGTAGCAACGGTATTAAGATGTTGGTACAATATGGTCTGAGGAAGATCGACATTAGCGATAACGTATATCCAGACGCCAGAAAAATACCACGAGTTGGGAAGAACACCAACTACGACTCTGTTTCTATGAGATAGATTTTTCACGAAGCGAACTATGGAAAATGATTGGATAGAAGTATTAGATAAGACGATATCAATGGCATCAGTACATAGACGAATTAGAAGTTTTGGACTTCATTCCTACCCCCCCCTTTTTGTGGTTGGCACGGACCAGTCTCGATTTTTATTTGTGGGCGCCTAATGAACGTAGGAGCGAAACGCCGACGTAAAGAACGCCAAACATTAGAATTCGTTGTTGAATATCAGACAGCATGACCTAGGCTATGATAATTTGGGTGGAATAGGCTATAGTAGTAGGTCACTGCTAGTCTTCATTTGGGGCTACTTGAATGCTGCCAATTACATATCGGATGTGCTGGAACCCTTGCATTGTTTTAAATAAAAGGGTTGAATAATCCCAATTTTCCAGCAGAATAAAGCCCGTCCTTATACAGCAAAGGTTATAACAAACATCTTATAATGTAAGAAGCTTAGGACGAGATATCGCAAACCGACATTGATTATCTCATTGAAAGCATGCAATGAGTGCATTGGAAATCACAGTGAACCCACTCATTAACTTTTTTATTTTCCGTGTCACAATGTTGAAATTTCAATCATTTTATTGTCAAACTAGAGGACAACTTTGATGAATATTTCAATAAAACTGCTCAACGAAATCAATTCAATTATTTCTTAGCAGAACTTAATCAGATGTGTAAAAGTTTGTAAATTTGGAATCCTTTTTATTAGGAAAGACATACATTTCAGCAGAGAATTTCTGAAAATGGTATCTCCAAGGAATAAACATATTAGAGAAATTCATTCCTGCATTGCGTTTGGACGATTTTAACAAACTCTTAAATATGAGAATAAAATATGATATTTTGACTCACGAGAATTACTCAACATAATTTTGCTGCTGTTGTGACTAAAAATTTTTGCAAATCGAAAATCAGGCCAATATTATTTGGAAATTGTACGTGAAGCAGTACCTTTTTATGATTTTCCAGTTGTCGTTGAGGTATAAATATTATTTTTGTTTATCAACGTTACATATTTCGTGGTAGAGGTCACATGAGTACTGTATAATTGAAGCAGGTACATCTTGTGCCATTGGCGTAGAAATGTTTTAACAGGAAAAAGGTGTCATGTGAGTGCAATAACTAAAATATCTGATGTGGCCAGCACATAACATTCTTATACCAGTATATATAATCCTGATGTAAAAAAATCATTCTATTTAATTCTTCATTTACCTCAATTAAATTTTAATAGCGTACCCTGAAATGTTTCATTAAAACTTTTAAATAACTAATTATCAGCCTCATTCGATACTGTCAATAATAATTCATGTCATATATTTTAAAAATCTCTTCTTATTGACATTGACATTTTTGTAACTAAATTAGACATTTCAAATGTCAAACTGTTAAATTTATCTTAACCCCATTTTATGAGGTCAAATTTGTAAATAATTTCAGTTTACATCAGTTTTATTTAAGTACTTCGAAAATATATTTTTTTAGCTTGATATAGTAGACATGATTTATAATCTTTCATCAAGAATATATTGGATCGTGGATCTCCTTTCAGCTGACCAATTTTGCTCATCATCGAATTTATCATTTATCATCAGTTTAGAACATGTGTATCAAATTTGAAAGCTTTATCTCAAAAACTGTGGCTGCTATCGCAATGCTACAGACATGCAGACAGATTTTTTCCATAAAGTTGTTTTTTCATTATAATTCGTCAAGATTCGTCCAGAAATGCAATAAAATTTTTTTTTCCGAAATTGTACCTTTTTTGTTCTTTCATTCATTATGTCTCTGCTGGTGGTACCAGATTCACCAAATATAACGTGTCACCTAAAATGCTGTTGACAATCTTAACTGCCAAATTTAGGAAGTCTCCCATTAGTATTTTTTGAGTTATCGTGGATACACACACACAAGCACGCACGCACGCACGCACCCACGCACACACGCACACACGCCCACACGCGCACACGCGCACAGGCGCACACGCGCATACACACAAGCTTACATTGCACAATATAATGTGCACAATCAAAATATAAAACCTGTTTTACTAGACTAAAATCAAATAAAAATTCATTAAATTCTTAGAGCCCATACTTTATAATCAATTACCATCAAACAAAAAGTCTTCCAAGGAAGAATTTTGGAATAAAAATATATTTCCAATAAACAGTAAATAGAAACACTGGTAACACAGGCACACCATTTTTTTTAATAAGACGCGAGTAGTCATCTCCGACATATTTTGGCTCACTGAATCAGAATTTCATGTCAGAATTACTTCATCACGTTAAATTTTTTTTATGTTTATTATATTTAAAATTCTAATAAAACGCTTCCTCACGAACCTCGCTCTTTATTTGTTATTTATCTGAGCTATAGGCAACCAATAATATCTACCTGTACTCTACTGTGTTTACCTGAGCTATAGGCAACCAATAATACATATCTGTACTCTACTGTGTAAGGCATTGTCATTACCTTTCCGTTGTTGTATTTTATCGTTCATTTGTGGAATCCGCCGCCCGGCAATAAGATCGTGAAGGACAATTTTTTTGTAAGACTAATCAATGGTCACCCGAGAGGGATATGAGGAATTTGCTCAAAAATTTAAGTTCCCTTGTTTTGGACGCAGTGTAGAATGCGTTAGTATTGTTTTAGAAGGGAACTTTTACTGGAAATAGGCTATAATTACGATCTTTGGTAAGGCTTCATTTAAACATTTTGTTTGTCATGAGATGGCACGTTCATTTCTTTATTTTCTAGGCTGGTTTGTAATAAACGCTTACTTAAAATACCACAATATAAATATTGTTTTGAGGAATGTTGTGTTCTGGTACATAACAAATGAGAAGTGAAGTTATGACTTTTGTGGTTCTACTGGAGGAATTGGAAGACACCTGTAAAGTACCCTCTGTGTTTGAGGTAAATAGTTCGTAAAATTATAGTTATTGTTTTCGTTTTGTGTTTAAGTATATTACTGTGTTTCCAGTAGGTAAAAGTTCGATAAGTGTATTATATAATTCAAACGTGTTTCTTCAGAATGCACACCCGGGGCGAAGTATGCATCATTTTGCATGCCTGGGGCGAAGTTTGTATCGTTGCGAATCTGGGTGCGAGGTCTCTACCATTTTTCATGTCGGAAGCGCGGTTTGTCAGTATTTTGGAAGCGTAAGACAGAAGAGAATACGTGTCTATTTAAGCACCGTGTGAAGTTCATGTAAAAGGGGACGAGAAAAAGCGTTTGAGGACTACCTAATATTATGTGCCGCTGGTAGCTGGTAACTGTATATATTGTTTTGATTTTTATGAGAAGAGAATATGATCCCATTTTGTTTAGTTTAAGTTTGATAACGATAACCCATAACCTCGTTAGTCACCAAATATGCTGTGAACCTTCAGTGTGTTCAGGGTGTTAAAACCCTGTCTTAATCACCGTTATACACTCTGTAAATAAGAGTTCTGTTTTTATTAAGTATTTTAATTAACATTTGAGGGACAGTTATCGTAAAGTAATGTAAAAAAGTTTTTTATATGTGTCATTCTCTTTGTTGAAAGTTGTATGAATATAGCTTGTTTCTTAGTGGTTGAATTTGATATTTTATTTTAAAGTACCACCTCGTAATAAAACGAATGATTCATGGTAAGTTAAAGTTTAAGTAGAGTAATTAATTTGTTGTATTGAAATTCAGATAAACTGGGTGTAAACGCCCTGAGATCTGAGCTAGTATTATTTTGTTGTGACACTTATTGACATCCGCGCTAAGTAGTGTCTCGACTTGCTACATCCCCACACCTAGTAGTTTTGTGATCATATACCCTACTCTACAAGGTAGGGGTATGAGGATAAGAAAAGTAGCATAATCTCAAAAAACTCTAGAAATTTTACAAAATTCCACTTTTAATCGTATTATTGGTCTATTTGAAAAAATTTTATGCTATTGTGATATTCTTATGTATTTTGAGCCGTTGAAAATTTTTCTGAAATTTCAAGCTATTTTTGAGGTTGGGAAAAAATGGCGACGTGATGAAGTAATTCTGACGTCAGATTCAGATTCAGCGAGCCAAAATACGTTGGAAATAACTAATCGCATCTTTTGTTCAAAAAACAAAATAATTTTTGTGTGCCTATGTAATGAGCTAGTCTAGACACTAATATATTTTTTACTTCTTTAATATTTATTGCGCTTGATCATAATATGTAATGTAACAGTGCATTTAAAATAATTATTGACATTTATATATTTCATTATTATCATATATTTTACGTTATTATGCTTTTAACAATGTTAAATATAAATAAGTAATTCGAACTTTTATTTCAAATAAAAATTAATATTATTAATTAATTAATAATATTTTACACATTGTTACGATCTTGGTGGTAATAAAATCAAAATCAATAAATATTACACTTACTTCATTTTATATGATTACTATTCCTTTACAAAGTAATTTCAGTGCTATTAAGCCAATAAACAGTTTAAAGCATTTTCTATAAGTAAGAATCATAAAACAATATAGACCACAATATTGCTATTTTATATGTAATTCAGGATAATATGTTAATTAATTTTTAATGGAATGGAATCTTCATCGCTAAAAGTAGCATTATCGAACGGCCTCGCCCGTGATTTCCTGTCGTGTCCTGGTGTGGCAGTTCGTCCTAGCAACCCCTTGCTGTTCCCCTTGCCGTCAACAGTGATCCCTCAGGATACATCCTTCCCCACACCAATCAAAGTTCATGAGTCTACATTCCACGACAGCTGACTCGATTCACTTTATGTGTGCTCAATTGATTCGAAAATTTCACGTTTACGCTTTTGATGTCTTCAGAATCTCTACTACTTTGGAGGATCTTTTGTATAAAATGTTAAAACGTTACTTGCTTGAATTTTATTTCATATGTTATACATTTTTCACAATGTATTGAGGAAAAATAATTTATTTTCTACAAATTACAATAAAAAAAGTTTTGCTCTGATGAGATCCTACTCTATCCATAAGCAAAAGTAGGAAATGGGGCAGATCATTAAGCTGCTAGTTAGTTCTCCCTGGCATCGATTTCTTCGATTGAACTGATTTTTTGGACTTCGTCATTCATATTACTTAAAAATTTGGTTAACATACGTTCGAATTCAAAAATAGTTAGCTGATGTATATGATTCAATTCAATTTAATTCAGTTTATTCAAATATAAACTTTATAACGTATACAATTACAAATGATTAAAATATAAAACTAATTTGTATAGTATTACAGACACCTAAATAACTGAACATTTGAATGTGTCTAGATTTTTCAATTTGAAAAAAACAAGATTTAACATAACTATTAATAAAAAATTAATATAACTAACAATTAAAAAGAAGTGATAAATGGATCATCATAGACAACTAAGAACTTAAAAAATTAGTTACTAATTCTAAGACATTCCCATCTCATATTACAAATGGTTGGTATTTAATTAAACCTCAAGACTTATATCTCTTAGAAAAATGTTTTAAAGGAGTCATAATTACTGCTTATAAATAATCTACATTTTTTAGCAAATCTTTTTAAGTTATTTAATAGTATGATTTCAATGGATAGGAGGTTGTAAAATTTTGGAGCTAAGTGTTGGAAAGATCACAAGCTAATATTTTTATGAACGATAGGTATTTGTAGATTTTGATGGATTTTACCTCTGGTGTTATGTTGATGAGATATGAAATTTTTTAGGATATTATTTTTTTGTACAAGAAGATAGTATAAAGAGTAATCTGGCATTCAAATTATTTTCAGAATAAAGTAAATGAGTAGGATAGAGACGTCTTTTTGTAAATTATTTTTAAGATGAAATTTTGAATTACATTTAATTGTTTTAGTGAGTTATTATATAGACCACCCCTAGCAATAATACCATATCAAATTAGGGATTCGACAAGAGACTTGTATAACATATTTAATAATTTTTTTCCTAGAATTCTCTCATAAGAGAGAATTTTTGTATAAGTTTTCATATGCTTGATGTTAATTTCAGAATTTGCTTGTCCTATTTTAAATTTTGATCAATTATTATGCCTAAGTATTTAATTTCAGTTGTCCCTTTTATTTTCTTAGTGCTATTAATGCTTGTAAAATTCGGTCGATTGGCTGATGTCAATGAAACCGGTATGTAGTCCATTTTTTTATATTTAAAGAAAGATTGATGGTACATATTTAGTAGCCACGCATAATATCTCGGGTGTGAAATTTTAAGTAATATTGTAATATTCAAAATTAAATGTAATTAATTTACAAAATTGTTTTCAATGGCACTTTGGAGAGTTTATAACTAAAAATATACAGATATAGACATCTTTATGACTTATGAAGTCAAAGGATAAAATCATAGAATATGAGATATTCATATCATTCATCTGAATGGCGAGTGAGAGATACTTATTATTGATATTTTAAATAAACAAAGAAAATTTGCTTTTAAATGTTTCAAAATTGTATTTTCACTCTACACGTGTTTTGGCTTTTTAGGCCCTTTTCAAGAGTACAGATGAGAGGTACCTCTCATCTGTACTCTTGAAAAGGGCCTAAAAAGCCGAAACACGTGTAGAGTGAAAATACAATTTTGAAACATTTAAAAGCAAATTTTCTTTTGTTTATTTAAAATATTTAATAATGTTTCACAAGGAGCCAACCGCAGAATCAGTACAACTAATTATTGATATTCCTTTGAAAGTTATAGGCGAAAACAAGAGACGTAAGATATTACTATGTTCTAATTTTATTAGTTAGTGGTGCATGGATATGATAAATCACGGTCGTGACGGTACACACTTGAAAATTAAATTTAAATATGCAAAAAAAGCCAACATCCAAAACACAAAAATACTGTCAATAGCACTTCATTCACTTAATCTAGAGAGCGTAAAACCAAACATTTATAAACACATCCGTTTGTGTGTGAGATGTATATTTTATGTAATATATAAAATTTTAAATAAAATATTTTTTTCTATTGTTTTTCATGCCATGTCAAGAAGAGTTTTATTATGATAATTTTTGATCTTAATAATAATAAATTAGACTGCATCTTTACAGTCATCACTTGGGTACTTCATAACATCTATTAGTACAGTTTTTCCCGCTGCCATTTGTGCAAATGTCACTGCATGAAATTCCATATATTTTGCACTTGCGCTTTCTGGAATGTAAATCCATTTCAGGAGTGTGTTCGAAATTAACTTGGAACTTTTATATAAGCAGGGGTATGCGACTTGTTCTACCGACCTAGCAACATCAGAGATGGAGTGTGTTCATGGGGCATTAAATATATTTCTTAATAGACAACAAATAGTATCAAAATTAGAATGTAAGTTAACTTTTGACAATAAATAGCGTTATTTAAAAAAAAAAATTTAAAGAAGACAACAAATTATAATTTTTCCTGTTAAATAAACCTTGAAAATTTTTGGTTCCAATCCGGAACGCAGCAGTCGGTGGCACCGCTGGCACCAATCACAGACGAGGTGGCGGTCATGTGATAGCACAACCAATTACAAAATAATATTAATTAAATTAGACATTTGACAGTGCATTCAGAAGCCATTTTAAAGAGATTTGTTTGAAATATTTGTGAAATTTTATATTTGTATAAACTCAGTTTATACTAAATAAAGTGTTTATTATATCGTAAGTAAAAATATTTTTATGGTACCTATTAATGTTTTATTTATGTAATATAAAAAAGTCTTAAATTCCACAAAACCTGCAGTTCGTCCATTAGGTTTTAATTTTAGACTCGGTTTTATTATTATTAATTATTGCAAAATTAGTGATTAAAATACACTGTAGTCGCTGACTTAAATAATTTCTTTATTTATATGGTGAATTCTAATCGAAATTGTCTTAAATATTTTATAGGTCATAGAGGTCAGTAACATTTCGTAGACAGAGCCGATGAAGTTTTCAAAGTTCTATAAATTCTGGATTTGTCTTTTTATTTGTACTTATGGGGTAAGTTGTAATATTTTTTATACATGAAACTATGTGATAATTTGTTTAATGAAGAAACTGCATGTATTTACATAATAAATAAAATATTCTATTTAACTTAATTTACATATTATGTGGATAAAAATAATATATTTTAATATTTCTAATATCGATCCTTAGTATGTATAATATATTGTTAATATATTATGTTAAAATGTATGTTTTATACAAACTCGCCTGTGACTAGTTGCAAAGTTACATTTATCCATTAGTATATCTATCATATGAAACAAGTCGATTCACTATTACTTATGTTTGAATTATATTTATTTTTATATTATTATACACACAAATTAACACAGATTTATGTATATTATATTTGCCACACTGGGTAAAATGATCATCCTGATATGATCAAGAAATATTCTCATTATGTAGGTATTGATTTTTTCATAACGTAATTTTATCTCAGTTTTTAAATAAAAAATATTTTCTTGTCATCTTTATAATATAAATAACTATAATGAAATGACCCACTTCTCCACATAATTTATCGACAGACAGAATCAACTGCGGGCAACTGTGTCGGTCATTAACTATGAGGGATTCTATTGTTTATCAGTAAGCATATAAGTAAATTGGATTATTTTGTAGTTGTCAAATTAGGTGCTTAACCTTTTCATTTTTTTGTTTAAGTATGCTTGCATGGTATAGCACAGTCTGACACCTGCACCAATTTCAATTTCATAAAAGATGGTTGCCTTACAGTGATTTTAGACCTTAAAATACAATATTTACTATAATCCTATAAGTATATATTTATGTTGTTTTAGGAAGTATGATACAGGCTAAAGTGATAATGGGGTGAATCGATTTTAGAGGAAGGTAACCAACCATGAAAAGATGTAATTCTACGATCGGTATGTAATAACATAATTTTAATGTTTGAAAATCAACAAGAACTAGCAACATTTAATTTTTAATAGAGTAGGTACCTATCATATCTTGGTATATTAATTTGTCTCGAGTCATATATTGTCATAAATAGTAGATATATATTTTTAGTAAATTTTTGTGTGTATTTTAAGTATTTCTTAAGCAATATATTTTATGCACTCATTTAATTTTTTTCTGTCCATAAAAATTATTCTCAGAAAATGGTGCATTTCTTTTTTTTTTTAATTGCTGCCTGCGATTTCTGATCTAATTTCTTTAACATTTAAAAATTTGTGTTTCTAGTTTATTTTAGATTATAAAATTACATAGTAAATATTGAACATGTCTGAGCTTATAACAGCTTCAGATATCATAGGAAGGTTACGATATTCCTGTTTTAAACTCTTTTCAGTTTTGCAATCAGAGTAACTGTCAACAAACAATTATTGATAAATGCGTCCGATTGATAATTTATAAATATTTGCGAGAGAAAAAAAAGGTTTTAAGAGAATCAGTGAGTCGCATCAGAAAAATTAAAAAATTTAAAGCTACTTAATTTTTAATTTTTTTGTTCTTTCACTATTTTTCGACTTATTTTTGTTTAAATTCTGCACTAAACTTTGAGTATATACCTGGCTGTGACTACCCGATTATGACTAATCTACATATTGATGCTCAAGAAACAATACCTCTTATCTCCAAATTAGCAATTTTACAGGGAACGAAAAACTAACGAGGTATTCATTGAACTAAGTTGTAAGTATCGGTATTAATTTTGGAGATACAAGCTATTGGAAACTGTTGGACCTAGGAGTGGATATCAATTTAAAATCTTAAATCAAGTTCTGGCAAAAATGAAGATATGAGGTATTGTTTCTTAAGCGTCGATATATATATTTTTTGTTTCATGTACAATCTTACGTAAGCAGTCATACCCGAGGAACCACTCTATAAGAAGTTTATTTATAATTTAATTTTGTTATATTTTGAATTCATTTTATGATTTTTGATTTTATGTTGTTTGACATTAGAACAGTGCAGCTAGTCTGCACGCAGTAATGAAATAATTTAGAGTATTACTTTTTTTTACAGGAAGTATATAATATTTATTTTTTGATCTGTCTTAGAAAAAATTTTGATTTTATGATTTATTTCATTACTATGGAATTGATTTTTCTCTTTAGATCAATTATTTTCTTTTTTATATACCTGCAAAGCAAATGATAGTTTTTATCTTGATAGAGTTATGAAATTCATTATTGACTTCTGATGCTACTGTTTGTAGTGATAAATTATTTAGTTACGTTAAAAAAGCCTACCAACCGTTTTAATTTTACCGAGTGATATCAAAAGAATATCTACATATTTAATATTGTGATACTTGTTTTAAGATAAAGTAATAGTCTTTTGGTAGTTCGTTTCACTAAAGTTTATTAATATATTTTAATTCAATTTGTTAGAATATTTGTCATCTAGCTATAACAATATTAATTATAATGTAATTGTTACAATGTGATTCGGCAATAAATAATATTAACTAAAATGGTGTTTATTTTCCCTTCTCTTATTTTGAAATTACATATTAAAAGGCGAAGACGCATTTTTTAAGTTGTTTTGCCATTTACAATTTAAGGACTGGTTTTCCATTTCTTCTTGCATTTATTTAGTAGATAAATTCCATGGAAACAGTAATTAGTAATATTTTAGTAATTGTTTCCTGGGAATTTATTAATTAAATAAATGTACAGGAAATGGAAAAGCCGGCCCTTATAAATGAATAACTTATTATCAGAGGAAGATCTCTGTTTAATCTACATATTTTTAGTTCTTGCCACCGAGGTTGGTGCGCTACAAGCTAAGAAACGTCACAGCTGCTTCTATCCTCCACTATTAACTTGGCTTTCTTTTTTTTCTGTTCTGTGTATATAAGTTTAGGTATAGGTATAGGTATAACATCACGTCCTTTCAATTACTCTGTTTTATGAACCCAAAGGTAAAGTTTGGTGTAAGTTAGTTACTTTTTTTTTTACTGTTTCTGTTCTTGATGTGGCTAACATGCATTTCTTGAAATTTTTGCATGGACGTTTTTTGAAATGTTAGTTATTGTTTAAATATCTTTTGTTCTGATTACATGTTTTGGAGGTAAAACCCTAAAAAAGGTATTTTTCTGAAGCCAAGAATAATTGACTATTACTATAGTCGTCCCTATTTTTATCAATCCAGCTAATGATCTCACAAACTTATTTGCGTTATTCACTTATCATACAACACTATTTTCCTATTTGAATTTTTCACAACAGAGTGTCTACAGGCTGTAATGTTTTACGTATCAACCACAATTATTTTTGCGCCTAATTATTCTAAGCAAGGTATCTAGTGCAAATTTGACATCAGTTGTTATAGGATGTAGTGCGCCATCAACATTGTTCATCTTGATTTTGTTGTATTTGGAACATTACTCTTCAATGATTTCCAGACTAAATTAAACTCGAAGATGGTGCATTGGACATGTTTTTATTTGGTGGCCAATAGGCAAAATTCAACTTATTCATTGTATCGCAGATTTTCTTTAAGGCAGCATTTTTATCAGATGGAAAATATAATTTAGTATTTTTTTTAACCCCACCACAGGTAATAACTCTCTATATTCCTTGTGAAAGATGGGGTTAAATATTTAAAGACAGGAAATATAATATACCCAATACTATGCTAGGATTAATTTCGGCTTTAGAAAAATTCCCAACTCCTCAACCGAGGATCGAACCAGGGACACCGGGGTGAGTGTCAGTGTCATCTCCGCTCGATCACGAAGCTATATCGCTTTTAATTTTTTTCTATTCATGATCATCACCAAACAGAAACAAAAATAATCATTTGAAATAAAGTGAGTATTTAGTAGATGAAGTTACAGTTAAAATTGATGTATATTTTTATTATCTCTACGAAAAATAACTTTCGTGGTAAATTGGCTCTAAATAAAAACATTTCAATTCGTATTTCGATCAAATGGAAAATAATATGTAATTTCACTTAAATATGCATTCTGTTTAAAATAAGATAAATATAATATAAAAATATGCTGATATAAGAAACATCCTCTAATGTTAAGCAAACAAGGCTCAGCTATCACATTATGTTGTATAAACTGTAATTTTACATGCATTGGACATTATGTGTACAGGAAACTGCATAGATTTGCAGGTTCAATCTACCAAAGCGTCAGGAACTATTTTACCGTTTGCATCTCAGATTAATAATATAAAGATAAGTAACACCTATAAGAGATACGCTGATTTTTATGACCGATACATAAACAACAATTTGCATGTTTACATATCAACGTATCCAAAACAAATCAGGGGCGGCTCTAGGCTTCAGCGTTTATTTTAATGCTTTTGTATAACTTAAAACTTAATAGGGTATACAAAATTTGTTTGCTTGATGAATGTATTTTTCAATGCTATTCTGCTGTTGCTATTTAATCTCTGTTGTTTTTAAGTGATTTTAAAATTTTGTGTTATTAGTACTTAATAATCGATTTTTAGTTACTTATAAAGATTTATTTAGTGAATATTTATTGAGAAACAATGTCTAATAAATAAGTAGTGTGTGGCCAAAGAGGAAAACAATGGGGTTGTTTATCTTTTCACATGTAAGTAAACAAAACAAATTAGGGTCGGTTTATTGGGTGAATGCGAAAGTGTGAAAGCTCAAAAATGACTAAAATTAATATTAGCTTTACAAAAAATAAAAAACAACATTTAATTTCAATTTAATTTGAACAGTAAAAATCCACATTTTATTAAAAAAGATACTTATACAAAACTATTTATTTTAACTTGAATGGAAAGGTCATCCTTAAGGTTGCTCACAAACTATAGATGTTTTAAAGTCTGTTTATATTTTTTTAATTCAATTTTAAAGGTTGTTATTATAAAATGTGTTTATTTTTAGATTTCCTGAGAATCTGGTGAGAAGAGAAAGTTGGTTGAAAACTCTCAAAATGGAAGATGCCAATAAGTGGCACTATGTGTGTTCAAAACACTTAAAAAAAGTAATTATACTATTAAATGATCTGGTTTATAAGTCTTGAAAATCAGTACTGATCTATTTTTTCGCTGGCAACACTCTCACCTGGTTCGTCATACGTACTGTCCAGGTTACAGGAGAATTATATTAAAAATTAATAATATTCTGGGTAGTCACTAATTTATACCGCATGAAATAATATTAAGTAGATACCTACAAAGCATCAACTGTTTTGTTGATATGTTACTTTTATTGCAGTGACGTAAATTTGTATATTTTAAAGAAATCTCACTTGTTTCAGCATTGACAATTTAATTCCTTCGCCACCATTAGCACCCAAGATAGAAAGGCTAAAACAAATGAGATTTCTTTGAAATATACAAACCTACGTCACTGCAATAAAAGTAACATATCAACATAATAGTTGATGCTCGGTAGGTACATATCTACTTGATATTAATTCATGAGGTATATTATTAATTTTCAATATTTCTCTACTAACCTGGACAGAACGTGTGACGAAGTGGTGAAAGTGTTGCCAGGGGAAAAAATGGAACAGCATTGATTTTCAACACTTTTAATCCATATCTCATAATATTATAATCACTTTCTTTAAAGTGTTGTGAACACACGTAGTGTTATTTACTGGCATTTTTCATTTTGAGAGCTTTTAGCCAACTTTCTCTTCTCTCCAGATTCTCGGGAAATCTGAAAACACATTTTTTATTAACAAACTTTAAAATTGAATTAAAAAATAAATCAATTGATTTTAAAACATCTACAGTTTGTGAGTAACCTGAAGAATAAAATTCCATTGAAGTTAAAATAAATATTTGTACAAGTATCTTTTTTGATAAATGTGGATTTTTTATTGTTCAAATGGAATCAAATGTTGTTTTTGTTTTTGTAAAGCTATCATTAATGTTAGTTATTTTTGAGCTTTCACACTTTCGCATTATGCCGGCCCTGATTTGTTTTGTTTACTTACCTGTGAAAAGATAAACAACCCCATGGTTTTCCTCTTTGGCCGCACACTATACACTTATTGGTCATTGTTTCTCAATAAATAGTCAGTAAATAAATTTTTACAGCTAAAAATCGATTATTAACCAGTACCAAATAACACAAAACTTTAAAATCACTTAAAAGCACAGATTAAAATGACACGTCATCTTACATAACACAATTTGTTGTTAAGATGGTGATAGATCTGGCATCGATCGGGTTTCTTCGTGCTGCGTTCATGATTCTGATCAATAGGAATAAAACGAGCCATAATATTTACGCACGCCGCGTAGGATGTAGATGAATCGGACAACTTTTTATGTTTTGTTACTCACCTTCTAGTATTATTAATCTGAGGTTTGCATACTTATACTCATGCCCCTTCTCTACAAAAATTACCTATCATACTTAAAAAAAATGCATAGGTATAACTTTTCTTGTAGAAAATGTTATCTTCTTTAATTTCTATATGAGGTTTTTGCTGTAAAACGAATAAGTAATAAATGAATATTAATAAATAAACACTACAGAAATTAGACAACACCCGAATCCAAACCCGAAGCTGCTTCGAAGGGGTTTAAGCATAGAAAAACGTGAACATACAACCATTTCCACCGACACTGACATTGCCGGTGCGGGATTCGAACCCGCAACTATGAAAAAAAATTTCTAGTCACACTTGTTATCGCGCGCTCTAGCCAATTACTCCACCAAGCCGGTAAAATAATATTTTAAAAAGACGGTACTTCTGCAAGTGCTTCACCTTGTAACTTAAAATGGCCTTGGCTCAGAAATACATATTTTTAGTATATTCAATTAAGGAGGTTAATCTTGTACCATGACTAAAAACTACCTTTGTATAAATCAATTCCAGTAAGACCTCTTCCTTTCATTATCTCCACTAGTATATTGACAGTGTTCTGAACTGAGAAAACAATATTATACAATATGTGTATTGAATTATTAGATATGGATCTCTTAAATGGCAACGTTGCAATGTAATCCACACAGACAACCAGCCGCTGTTTAGCGAATTCATTTTTCATCTAGCGGTCGTGCATTCGAGTGCAAGCAGTGAGTGAGTGCAGACGTGTATACGGAAGTATAGTGCTACTGTGATCTACCCGAAGTGATATCCGAAGTTAAGCAACGGTCGGCGCAGTCGGAGCTAACGAAAGTTAAGCAACGGTTGGCGCAGTCGAGCTGAAATATTAGTTGCCTTTTTTCAAGGCTCTAATATATAATTTGAGAAAAGAATTCAGAAGAGGAGAAATATTAGTCGTCTTTTTCAAGACGCTAATATAAAAAGATAAATAAAGTCTCCCGCCTGGAGACACTTATCTACTGTGTTTATTAACCATACCTTATATTTTCAGCATTTCTATTTCAGATAGAAGTAAACGTACCCAGGAGGAGGGTATGCCGAGACGTGAAGACGACGAGACCTCGCAGAGTGGAAGCTCCAGGGCTTCCTCCCCCTGCGACATGATGGACATCGAGGATACGGAGAAGCTGCGCCTCATTGCAGAGAACAAGGCACTGAGGGCGCAAATTGAAAAGATGGGCCAGAGGATGGCTCAAATGCAGTCTAAGATGGATCGGCAGCATGAGGAACTCCTGAAAGCCATTCAGGGGGGCCCAAGTTGGACGGGCCAAAAATGTGACAAAAAAGAGACGCAAGGAGGCAATGGACTCCGATGAAGAGGTGCCCAAGCAGGCCCGCACACAGGAGACACGGGCCCCCGTGGTCACCACTGGCCTAGAAGTGAGCGCAAGCCGACAACAGGACCGGAGTCCAGGACCGGCCCCTGCAGAAAATGCGACACCCAAGATCCCACCGGTAATCCTTAGGACAAAAGGAAACGTGGACAGTCGTAAGCAGACGTTTGAAGGAGGCGAGCGTCAACTTCAAGAAGGCCCGCGTAGTAGGTGAAGGTATCTCCATTGAGCCTACAACAAGTGAGGACTACAGGAAGATAACAAGGATGTTCACGCAAGAAAAGAGGGAGTACACACCTACGCGCTCCCAGACGAGAGGCTCCTCAGAGTAGTGATAAGAGGTATCCCGAGCGGTGTAAGCTGCGAAGAGGTGAAATCGGATCTAGAGGAACAAGGTTTCTCTCCGAGCTCCGTCCAGCGGATGACATCGCGGAGGACCAAGCTAGAGATTCCGCTGGTACTTGTGCAAGTACCACTGGACCAGGAGAAGATCCTAGAAGTCACGAGGTGCTGCTACCTAGTAGTCCGCACTGAGAGACAAAGGGCGCAACAGAGCGTCACCCAGTGTCACCGATGCCAGCGCTTCGGCCACGCACAAGGTAGGTGCACCGCACAGGCCAAGTGCGTGAAGTGCGGTGAGGCTCATAGATCCGCGGACTGCAAAGAAGCAGGACGTCCCAGCGAGGTGTGCCAACTGTCAGGGAGCGCACCCGGCCAGCTACAAAGGATGCCCCAAGTATCCTAAGAAGCCCGCGGGCCTCCCAAAGAAGCAGGCTCCAAGGACGCAGCAGTCACCGAGGGAGGCACAAAGACCCGCCACCAACGGGCTGAGCTACGCAAGAGTAGCTCAGGGTAAAAGCAGGGCCGAACGCCGGTCCTGCAAAACAACAACGGGCACCCGTGGAGGCCAAAAACCTCACCGCGGTGCTCCAACAGATGCAACAAATGTGCTCAGCAATGAGCGCATTTTTTGCACAAATGCCAGTACTTACTAATTTGTAATGTCTTTTCAGATGAAGCCGAACTTCCTACAGATCGCCTCATGGAACGTTAACGGGCTACAAGGAAGAAAACTTGAAGTGGAGGAACTCCTAGCCCGGTACGACATAGACGTGTTGGCACTACAGGAAACGAAGATGACGCCGCTGAAGCCAGCCAACTTCCCTGGCTACCATGTCTACAGGAAGGACTACGCTGGACGAAGGCCGATGAGAGGAGTAGCCCTGCTGGTAAAGAAGTCGATCGACCACCATCCAATCGTGCTGCCGGACATGGAAAACCTAGAAGCCATCGCCGTAGTAGTGTCAACGGCACGAAATGGCGACATTATCCTGTTATCAGCCGCCCCGAAGCCGGATCCTGGACACGGACCTGGATGCAATATTCCAGGACCGGACTCAGGTGCTTGCCATAGGGGACCTGAACGCCAAGTCACAGGAATGGAACAGCAGAGTCACCAACACTCAAGGACGAGATCTGCTGAGGTTCCTGGGACGACACGCTGGCAACATGCACGCACTAGGACCGGACGAGCCGACGCACGACAATGGGATCCACCGACCGGACGTGCTATAATGAAGGAGATGACCCTCAATGCGGAAATCTCTACCAGGACGGAAGGTTCCACCGAGCATAACCCGATCTTCTTGGACCTAGGACATGTGGACACTGGGACCTTTGTCAAAAGGAGGACAGACTGGGAATTGTTTCGTGCAGCGCTGCAAAGGAACATTGCACATATTCCCAGGATTGAATCCGAGGAAGATGTGGAGAGGGCCATCACCTCCCTGGAAAACCAGATTCAGGAAGCGATGGAGGGAAGCACCACAGAGACGGAGACCAGAAGGGCACCAGCGCCGATGGCAAACCTCACGGAGGACCTCAGGCAGCTGATTCGGGATAGACGAAGGACGAAGAAAAGGGCCCAAAGGACTAGACTCCCTGAGGACAGGCACGCGTATAACACGCTGAACAGGAGAGTCAAAGCTGCCCTCCAGGAACACCGTCAAGAAGGATGGCAGCGTCACCTGGAATCGCTGGACCCATAGGACAGGAGCATCTGGAACACCCAGCGTGCTCTGCGGAACAGGCCGAAACCGATGTCCCCAATCCACGGAGAGAATGGGATTGTCTACACTCGCCAGGAAAAAGCCGAAGCATTCGTGGACAGCTTGGAACTGCAGTGTAGGGAAAACCAACTCGATGATGAGGACGAGGACTGGGTTGAGGACGTGGAACGCAGAGTGCGTCGGATGCTCCGCCTGCCAGACGATGATCACATCCGTCCGACCACTCCAGAGGAGGTCAAGGAGATTCTAAGGAACTTGAAACCGAGGAAAGCTCCAGGATGTGACAAGATCGGAAACATCGCCCTCAAGAAGCTACCCAGGAAAGGGGTGGCAGCCCTGGTGAACATCACCAATGGGATCTTGAGGCTCAGATACTTCCCGGACAGGTGGAAGAAGGCTGACGTCATAGTCATCCCGAAACCAGGTAAGGAACTACTCTTTCCCTCCTCTTACAGGCCCATCAGCCTACTCTCAGCTGTGAGCAAGGTAGCCGAGCGCGTCATCTTGAGAAGAATAGAAGAAGAAACCGAAGAGCTCAAAATCATCCCGGATGAACAGTTCGCGTACAGGACAGGACATAGTACGGAACTCCAAGTGCTCAGAATCACCGAAGAAGTCACCAAAGGTTTCAACCAAAGACAGGTCACGGCGGCACTACTCCTGGATGTTGCCAAGGCTTTCGACAGGGTCTGGCACGATGGTCTACTAGCCAAAATGATGAGTATGGGTTATCCCATTGCACTTGTCAAACTAGTTAGATCATACCTGCACGGGAGACAGATGCGCGTGAAGATCAGGGACTGTGTGTCCACGTATCGATCGATGGAAGCCGGAGTCCCCCAAGGCTCTGTGCTGTCCCCCATCTGTTCGCTGTCTTCACCTCTGATCTCCCAAGGGCCGAAGGCACCGCCATGGCACTCTACGCGGACGACACGGCCATCACGGCCAGATCCTGGAGAGCGAGAACAGCCACCAGAAGACTCCAAGAAGCAGCTTCTCTTCTGGAAGAATGGTGCATCAAGTGGAAAGTCGCAGTCAACGCGGAGAAAAGCCAGACGATTCTCTTCAGGAAAGGACGCAAGGAAACCCCCACAGGACACGTTTCCATGTTCGGAGAAGACATCCAATGGCACGATTCCGTCAAGTACCTTGGCGTAATCATGGACAAAGGCCTGACATGGAGACAGAACACCGAAGCCATCGTGGTAAAGGCCAAGCGGACGAGAGCTCTCATCTACCCGATGGTAGGGAACCAGAGCAGGCTCAGTCTGAGGAACAAGCTTCTGCTAGTCAAAGCACTCATCAGACCACAGCTGACCTACGCCTCCGTAGCATGGGGATACCAAGCGAAGACCTATCTGAAGAAGATCCAAGCCGTGGAAAACGTGGCCATCAGGACAGCGGTGGGCGCACCATGGTACGTTAGAAACGCTGACATCTTCAGGGACCTGGAGTACACACCAGTCACCGAAATCATCCGGGATAGAGCGAAGAAACTGTACACCTTAGCTGAGGAGCACAGGAACCCGCTGATCAGGGAGGCCACCTCCTATGATCCGGCCGACGCACCGAGGCACAAGAGGCCGAAGGTACAGTTACTGGATAACGGGTAAGTATAACTAATCCTTTCCTTACAGATGGACCAAACCCACTGAAAAGACATGACACGACCAACCACCCTCCCACAAACCTTGCGGGCGCCGGTCAGTAAACCGACCAGTGCCCGTTGTCCCCCTGGCTCCGTGAAGGACGAAAGTGCTAAGAAAGCACTTAGGCCTTCACCTCCTAGAGCTACACAGTTCATCCTCACCTTGTCCGATGATCCAGATGACAATGTGTCAATTGACACTTTGTGTACTGGCAGTCAATCCCAAGTCACAGAATATCCGCACAGTCCCTGACAGACCGATGACTACCCCCGGGGGGTGACAAGCTGGCGAAGAAAGAAGACGAAGACAGAAGAGCGCCAGAAGAGGCCCTAGCCAGCAGGGTTCATCAGCCAGGACCCAGGGAGGTTGGCCGAAATCTTCGGCATCGCTCACATTTGTGAGTGGGGCCGTTCGTAAAGTAAGCTAACCCGCCCTGCACGAGGCCGGTCCAGGTCAACAGCGATGACTAGGGTAAAAAGGCAATAGTCCTGCCTGGCCCTAGCATCCGAGACCGTCATCAAGCCAAATGGATATTGGCGCGGTAGCGGTCGTGCGATTAACAATCAATATTGTGCCTTATCTAAGTTTTATATTATGTAATTAATGATCAATAAATGTTTTAAATTGGAATTGGAACAATCAACACTGGGCGCAATACGATGCCAAATTTCAGTCTTTTTTCAATATACTATGTCTACCCAAGTAGCACACTCTAGCAGATTTAGTAAACACAGCTATAACAAGACTGTGAAAACGTTGTGATAGCCTTGTTATAGCAAAGACAAGGCTATCACAACGTATTCAGCTTTTTTATTTAGCTATATTTTGTCTTCAAATTTTAGTCTAGAAAGTTGTTATTGCAACTGCAATTTAAAGCCAATGTGGCTCTATAACAATTTTGCTGTTATTTCCATTAAAAAGTGCCTTCTGCAACTAAAAAAACTGCTAAGTAACACAAGCAGCATAATGTAAAAATCATTAGCTGCATAATAGTTTTTATGACATAAAAAGTATCTAATTAACAGCTTAAGCTTTTTTCTTTAATTTAAGCTCCTAATTATATTTTACAGCTATAAATTAAAACACAACAACAGCTATCACTGTTTATCTGAAACTTTAGCTGAAAACTGTATTTTAAAAGGAAAGGTAAATACCCCAAATATAAAACAACAGCCATCACCTTTAATCTGTAAATTTGGTTATAAAATATATTTTATAACATTGAAAATCGGCAAAATATGAGGGACCTTTTATAATGAAATTTTAACCCTAAAATGTATATTACAGATAACAAAGGGTTAAAGATTATCCATATATCTTCTGTTAGGTTAGGCCATAAATAATCGTTGTCAAAATGATCAATAACCTGCTGTCTGATTTACAAAAATTAAAATACAATACATTTTATAGAAAAAATTAATAAACGCTTCCACGTTAATCATAAAGTGCAATTATTGCATATCTGTACGTCAATAACTAGAGACACTTGAGTATTTCAGTCTAATTCTGACAATAACATTAAATACTACACCCTGTGCTACACCCACTACAGATAATGCAAGCAGAGCGATCACATCAGAAACATTAAAAGCTAATAAATTATACAAGGTGTCCCGTATCGTTATGTTCATACTTTGGAAGCGTAAACTAGGTTCAATTTTAAGACAAAAAAAAACCAAAAGTGGCAAGGTCATCTTTATTTATTATGTTTTATGTGTATATGGAGTTACAGCGCTATGAACATTTTAAAGAGTAGAAAGTAGAATTAAATTCATATACTGAATAAAAGTATATCTTACTCAACAAATGTTCAGGTAATGATATTTTCAAAATGCTCTAACTCTGTCTGCCTACAAACTTGTGCTCTTATGTCGATAAATGCAGTGACACTTCTTATTTCGCGATTGTTCACTCCTATTTCTTGGGCAGCCTGCTAAATGCACTAAAATAATTCTTCTCGGCTTCTTGCAACTTGTGGGCACACTTTATTTTTAATGTATCCCCAAAAATAAAAATCGAGGGGATTATGTTCCGGTGATCTAGCAGGCCATGCAACAGAACAATCACGCCCAATTGATCTTGGATAATTGGCGTTTACGAAATTTCGAACATCACTTCTATAATGTAGTGGTGCTCCCTCCATTTGAAACCATATGTCTCTTCTTATTATCAGTAGAACATCCTCCAAAAGAGGCAGCATGGCAGTTCTTCAGTGAGGAACTGCAGGTAATTTCCCAGATAGCACAATACAATCTAGGAATATTCTTACAACCTCCCAAATGGAATATTTAAATTTAAATATTCTAGTCATATTCCAGCAATATATATATCTGCGAGAATATTCCTGTCATATTTTGAATAAAATATTCAAGGAATATTCATAGCAAATAATACAGTAATATTTCTTCTGGAATATTTTCTTCAGTAATATTCTTGAAATATTCAGGCGGGTATATTGCATTTTATTATTATATGAAAGTCATTTGGAATGTTTGTAGATATACATACATTATATTATTAATTTATTATTCAAATGTTTTTAAGAATTCAAAAAGAAACATGCTTTGATACGATATTATTTGCTAAATGTTCTTTATGTGGTTTTCTCTCAATCTTTTTTGTTAAAAATGTTAAGTACAACTTATTGTGTGTTTAGATGGCAGAATCTGTTATTAATAAATTTGGTGCTTATATTGTGGTGCTATAATCAAAAGATAATTAATAACTCAAACGCTTTTCGCCAACAACGAACGAAATTATGGCATCCATCTGGAAATTATTCGAACTTTATTAATTTGTTAGTTAAAATAACGTATATCGTAGGTAGGTAGGTATATCAGTCGAATAAAGCTGGCTAGTAATGTCGAGATTTGTAAATTGTAAATAATATTCATTTTAATTCCCAAATTGATTATTAATTGCGTCCGGCAGCGAATTGGTTGTGAATTTACTTTAAAAGTTAAAAACAAAGAAAGGTGGTCAAGTAGATAAACATCAGATTAATTATTTTAAAAGACAAACAAAACAAGACAAAGTGATCGTTACATCTTCATAGCGTAAAATATTTTCTTTGGTTTTGATTTCATTAGACAAAATCCGAACCATTACGGATTTTCTCGACGCTGCACGAACATCGCGGATCTGTGCTTCGCCGCGTCAAAAATCCAAGCTCGGCCATATTGTTTTACAAGTGGTTTGTTGTTAAGAGGGCTAATTGAACCAGTGTTTGTAAGGTAATTTTTCAAAATTTAATTCTTCCATACGGTTTGGTCAAATTACACCAAATTTGGAGTATCAATAGTTGAAAGTGTACTAGAGGGTACATGTATATCTATTTTAATTAATTTTCACTTTATGTAGGGAAAATTTATACTGTAAATATAACGTAATTAGCTCCTGAATTATGATATCAATCGGTAAAATTCAAGGTAAAATTCATACATGTCGTCTAGAATGAATCTTCATAATTATGCTCAGCAAGTTTCAAACTTTTTATTCCGTACCATTTGGTTAAAATAAATTTTCTAAATAAGTATCTTTGTCACTACAAATATAGTAAATAAGTGTTACCTCTATCGGGAATCGCACCTCAATGAAGTCGGTGAAGGTATAGTCAAGAGTAAAATTATTCAGCGGCGCATGTATAAAAACTTTCTAGAGAGTGACACAGCTATCTGAAGCTTTTTCCCGACTAGGCCCCTTAATTGCTGTTTTTCCGAGTATTTTTGTGTTTTAAGTAGTGTTTTGCGGCTGGTTTTAGCTTTACAAACTGAATTATTACATATTTATAATAGACAATGACTAATAAGTGTGTGGTGTGCGGTCGAAGAAGAAAACCAGGAGATTGGTTATCTTTTCACAAGTAAGTAAACAAAACAAATCCATTGCCAGCACATGAAGGGGAAAATCAAAACAGTAAACTATTATTATTTGTTACTAATTTGTAAAACGATCTTAATTAAAACAATATATAAACATGGAAAGTCACTCTTAACTAGCTACTAACTTGTAAAATATGTACAGGTTAGCTGTCAGTTTTACTAGTAGCACAGCATATTGCTGTGTTAGTAGTGCTGACATTTGAAAATTGTATTTTATTTGTGTCATTCATATTAAAAATAAACGTATAATTATGGTTCCCGCTAATATTGAATTTTTCATACGATGTGGATTCACTTGCGACTGGACAAACATCTGTAGTTTCTGTCGAAGTAGAAGGCATAGCATTTATTGAATTAGGTGCAGGAAATAATTTTTATTAAAAAATATGTACAAATGAATAACAAAATATTATCACACGCAAGGTAACAATTTTTACTATATATATACTATATACTATATTGTAAATTTACAATTAATGTCTATCTGAAGATATTGAAATTTTAATAAATTGAATACCCTATAAGCCAACATCTACAATTTTCTATCAAATTTCAGGTTAAGAAGCTTTCAAGATTAGGTGGTGCTGGTTATAAAGCACAGTTAGAAGAATTTTAAATACATCGATAACTGATGAACTAGCAGGAAAATATTCTTATAGGGGCATAAAGGAAAAAAGATTTTTCAAAACTAAAACTGGCTCAAGTCGTAGTAGGTAAAAGCAATAAAATCAAATTATCGAAAAGTGCACAATTAAAATCATTATATTTAAAATACTCTTTTATATGTAATATATAAATATATATAATATAAAGGCAGTAAATAGTTTAAAATATTTTCTTGGGTTTATCGGTCATAATAAATAAGAATTTTTAATTTTTTACCTACGTTTAGGTTTAATAACCATCATCAGAGAGCTATAAATTATTTTATATATTTATTTATTTATTATGACCGACAAACCCAAGAAAATACTTTAAACTTTTATATACAGTTAATTGGCAATAATTATGTTTATAAAGTTAGAAGTCAGCAACACCTAATAGTTTTTGCCTATTTTTAAAATAACTGATGACTAAAAAAAATTTTCCTAT
>JANEYF010004457.1:0-266798 GCA_029963845.1 Rhamnusium bicolor
TATATACAGGGTTATTCACGGAAAGCGGGTATTAGACGTTTCTCGGGATCTGTCGAGTTTAAAAATCTGGAAAATTCGTACAAAGGGGTTTTTGGATATGGGGAATTTATGTCGAAAATATTTTCAACTTTGTGATACTTCCGCTTATACCGGAAATAACACCAAACTTTGTTATTTTAAATGGAACACCCTGTATATTATTGCATATTTGGATTCCTCATAAAAAGTTAGCTTGGGTTTGTGTACCATAATGCAGCCTTAAACCTATTATTTTCCGAGATAATTAATATTTTTGAAAATTTTGACGATTTCTATCCTTCCGAAAAAAAATCGATATCTTCTATCATGTTACAGATTAAGAAATTTTCTTTTTCAAACTCATACAAGTTCCCTACGGTCTAACTAAAAGTGTCCTTGTTTTCATATAATTTTATACAGGGTGTTTTATTTTCACAGTCAAACATTATTTTAGTTCAAACGTCAAAAAAGTCATTTTTTTTAAATAGAACCCCTGTATATTTTTACAGAATCTAATACATTATTGAATTCTGCATCAACTGATATTACCATTCCCTATACCTATCTCTCTTGGTTTTCTCACCATAGACGAATATTTGTAAAAAATGTACGTACAACATCAGCACTGTTTCAGAATGTCATCTAGTAGGCTGCAAATGTAAAAATGTTTTGTTTTTACCAATGTCAACACCATGTTATTGTTATGTGCGTAGCGTCATTAACGCGAATTATTAGCGGAAAATAATGCTGTAATATTAGATTTGTTTTCTTTTTATGGAAATAATAAGGAAATAATTAGGAGAACGTGCAGAGAATTCAACGAGAAATACCGACAATTACCACCAATGACAAACAATAAATTCCGAAGAATCAGGTTAAATTTTTTAAAATTTGGCAAAGTTAAAGCTGTAAAGACAATACCAAAGCCAGTTACAGATAACGAAGTAAATGAGATTAATGTGTGCTAGTTGGGATTTAGGGAATTTCATATTCGTCTATTCAACGAATTCTAAAGAAGCATAACTTTCTGTACCAAAAAGTACAATCATTGAAACCCGAAGATTTTCGAAAAAGAACTGATTTCTGTGAACAGATGATCGTACGTCTTCAAGAAAATCCTGATTTTTTTAAAAGAATTATTTGGACTGATGAGGCTAAATTTTCCAAAGAAGGAATTTTAACAGGTGAAATTTGCACAACTGGACACAACAAAATCCTCATGTGGTACGGGAATCGAATTTCCAGACCAAATTTAGTTTTAACGTTTTCTGCTTATTAGTAGATAACACTTTTAAGTATCATATCTACGAGGGAAATTTAAATAGTAACAAATACATGGAAATCTTGAGAACAGTAGTTGAAACGTTTATTGATAGTTTGCCCCTAAATATTTATAATTCTATGTGTTATCAAATGGATGGTTGCGGCCCACATAATACACGGGAAGTGTATGACGAATTAGTAGCATTGTTCGAAGATAGGTGGTTTGGATACCGAGGACCTTGGTGATGGCCAGCAAGGTCCCCTGATTTGACCCCTTTAGACTTTTACCTTTGGGGTACAATCAAAAATATTCTTTATGCCACCCCGGCTACTTCCAAAGAAGATCTAAAGAATAGAATACGGACTGCATTTCAGCAATTAGATTCCCACGAAATTCGCCGAGCCATGGTAAGTGCCGTAAATCGCAGAATATTGGCTTATTTGGAGCAAAATGGAAAGCATTTTGAACAGTTGCTGCATTAAATATTTATTCAATGTATTCGTTAATTTTGTAAATTTTTTGTTGCAAAGTATTTTTTATAAATCTAGTAATAAAATGATCATTTGTTTTTGATGTTTATTGATTTTGTTTTCTTGACAACTAACAAATAATTATCAACTATCCACATGATTACACTCCTTTATGATGAGAAAGGAAGCAAGTTATAACTTGTGTTGCTTAGTAACAAACAGTGCTTTGTATGTTCATTTTACAAATATTCGTCTATGGTGCGAAAACCAAAAGAGATAGGTATAGGGAATGGTAATATCAGTCGATGCAGAATTCAATAATCTATTAGATTCTGTAAAAATATGTAGGGGTTCCATTTAAAAAAAATTACTTTTTTGATGTTTGAACTAAAATAATGTTCGACTGTGAAAATAAAACACCCTGTATAAAATTGTGAAAACATAAGGACACTTTTAGTTAGACCGTAGGGAATTTGTATGAGTTTGAAAAGAAAATTTCTTAATCTGTAACATGATAGAAGATATCGATTTTTTTCCGAAGGATACAAACCGTCAAAATGTCTCAAAAATATTAATTATCTCGGAAAATAGTAGGTTTAAGGCTGCATTATGGTACACAAACCCAAGCTAAATTTTTATGAGGAATCCAAATATGGAACAATATATAGGGTGTTCCATTTAAAATAACAAAGTTTGGTGTTATTTCCGGTATAAGCGGAAGTGTCACAAAGTTGAAAATATTTTCGTTAAATTCGCCACACCCAAAAACCTCTTTATGCAAATTTTCAGATTTTTAAACTCGACAGATCCCGAGAAACGTCTAATACCCGCTTTCCGTGAATAACCCTGATATATATATATATATATGTGATGCAAGTCGCTATCCGCCACAGAGATACCGAGGATGTCAGTCGGATAGTAGCATTCAGACCATATGAGAAGTTTCATACCTCTCACCACTATTCACTTTACCATAGTTAATATATAACTAGCAGGTTGGCCACTATCATTTGTCGGTTCCACTATTAAATTAATTTTAATTAATTTTTAAATAAGTAATATTTTATTGTACTTTGTGTTGCCTATTCGGCATGTTTAATGTTTGTAACTTGTTAATACTATTACTTTGATTGAGCACCACTATATGGTACTTATGAAAATCAAAAGATGGGCTTGGGCATTTTTCAGAAAACAATTATTTTAAAAATTTATAAATGTGAAGTCCTATTTCCCTATCCTTAGCTATAATTTAAAAAATGATGATAAATCAAAAAGAAAAATTCTCATAAAATTCCTTTATTACTGTGACCGGTTTCGTGAACAAATTAATTACTTCACATCATCAGACACAGGACTACAATAGAAAATGAGTATGGTGGTTACATACATACATAAATAAATGTTAATAAGTTAATAAAACTTAAAAAACAAGGAATACAGAAAACAATTATTTCAATTTTTTACTAGTAAAAACTAATTGGTAAAAATGTTTAATAAAATTTTTGTACAAGAAAGATTGAAATTATTCAAATTGAACAGGATTACGTTAGTTTAAAATTATAAAATAGAATAATGTAAAATTTAAACAATTAAAATGTGTAAAAAGGAAGTTAATTTTTTATATAATACTTACATTTTTATAAATAAAAAACCATGGTCGTCAAATTAAAATTAAAATAGTTTTGCAACATAGTCAAATAATCTGTAAATGTAAGATATAAAACTTTTTTTTTTGGTATTTAATTAACTTTTTAATAAAAATTTTTCTAAAATTTAACGTGCTTGTTCTTTTAAACACATACATACACTACAAGTTAAAATCTAATAGGGGATAAATAATTTTTTAAAAAGGAATAGATTAAAAATAGTGCCCTCTAACGGACTATCTTAGAACTAACGTAAAACAAAATTAAAATTAAAGTAGAAAACTATATGTGCACCAGGTTTCTTTTTACAATACTGGAGTTAATTTTTTATTTCCACTGCAGATGGTGACAGCGGTGAAATTGCATTTGAACGTGGTGGAAATATTAACTTATAAGAAATTGAGGTTATTTTATAATATCGTGCACGTGGAACAGGTTTCAGTAGAAAAAAATTACAACAATACAAAATAAATCAGACAACCACAGAGAAAGTCAATGACGATTGAAATTGGATCTGTGAGTTCAGAGATAATGTGTTGGGATCTCTTGAATCTTTCAGGATTTCTAAACTTTCAAGGTTATTAATTAAATTTCCTCGGTTGCCCAAATGTAATATTTTAAGAGTATTATCAAATGTGTGATTATTATCTACAAGATGTTTGGCGAAATGTGAAAAACCTGAGGATGAGCTAATACATCGGACATGTTCTTTTTAACCGTGTTTTAAAATTTCTATATGTGCAACCAATATATGTGCCGTTGCATGTGTTACACGAAAGTTTATAAACCCCACATCTATCTAGTGGATCTATTTGATCTTTACCATTGACAAACAACTTTTCTATAGAGTTAGTTGATTTAAAGGAGATATGAAAAATATTTTTAAAGCAGTTAGAAATTTTGTATGAAACAGGGCCTATGAACGTAAGTGACCGATATGGAATTTCAGTTGGAACTTCTCTGTATGTATTTATGTACACTGTATTTTGGACATATTTATTTAATCTTTTTGTTAGTAATGTATCAATTAAAGTAGTGTTATAGTTATGAGTGACCGCTATTTGTTTAATAACCGAAAGTTCCTGATTGTAATTATTTATAGATAAAGGTACTTTTAATAATCTATTAATATAACAATTAAAAGCTGCCACCTTATGTGAAAAGGGATGCAGGGAAGTATTATCAATAACTACACCAGTGTGTGTAGATTTTCTATAGATATTAAAATAATGTTTGTTATCTTCTAAAGTTATATTTAAATCTAAAAAAGTTTATTGACCTGTTATTGTTTTGTATTTCTAGTGTGAATTTAATTGTTGTGTGAATAGAGTTGACATAATTTAAAAAGGTTGGTAACAGGTCTGGGGGACCTGACCAAAGAATCAAAATCTAAAATCAACATTTCATCATTCATTAATAAAGTTAAAATTTCCTTGAATAATTACAATAGTTTTTTCGATAAAAAAATGTTAAAAGACTTAAACCCGGACTACACAATGATTCCGAGATTATATGGTCTCTTAAAAATTCATAAATCTAATATTTTTTCAGACATCCCTATTAGACCAGTAGTTGCTTATAACAACTCACCCACATACAAATTGTCTAAGTGGTTAAATAAAGTATTAAAAGATTTATATTCAGGACACTTTTCTTATATCGTTAAAAATAGTATTGAATTAATTAATAAAATCAATACTATAAATATAAATAATGAGGATATGTTAATATCATTGGACGTATCTAATCTTTTTTACCAATATACCGGTTAGAGAGGTAATCACTCTTGTTAATGAAAAATTGTTTGATAGTGATTACTCAGATAATAATATTGTGGATATATCTAACTTATTAATAATTTGTTTAGAACAAAACTTTTTTAACTTCAATAATGACACCTTTGTACAAAACACTGGTCTAGCAATGGGAAGTCCTTTATCTCCTATTTTAGCAGATATTTTTATGCATTACCTAGAATCAACACACATTCTAAAAAACAACCCATTTACCCAGTATATACAATATTATTATCGTTATGTTGATGACATTTTGATTCTTTGGTCAGGTCCCCCAGACCTGTTACGAACCTTTTTAAATTATGTCAACTCTATTCACACAACAATTAAATTCACACTAGAAATACAAAACAATAACAGGTCAATAAACTTTTTAGATTTAAATATAACTTTAGAAGATAACAAACATTATTTTAATATCTATAGAAAATCTACACACACTGGTGTAGTTATTGATAATACTTCCCTGCATCCCTTTTCACATAAGGTGGCAGCTTTTAATTGTTATATTAATAGATTATTAAAAGTACCTTTATCTATAAATAATTACAATCAGGAACTTTCGGTTATTAAACAAATAGCGGTCACTCATAACTATAACACTACTTTAATTGATACATTACTAACAAAAAGATTAAATAAATATGTCCAAAATACAGTGTACATAAATACATACAGAGAAGTTCCAACTGAAATTCCATATCGGTCACTTACGTTCATAGGCCCTGTTTCATACAAAATTTCTAACTGCTTTAAAAATATTTTTCATATCTCCTTTAAATCAACTAACTCTATAGAAAAGTTGTTTGTCAATGGTAAAGATCAAATAGATCCACTAGATAGATGTGGGGTTTATAAACTTTCGTGTAACACATGCAACGGCACATATATTGGTTGCACATATAGAAATTTTAAAACACGGTTAAAAGAACATGTCCGATGTATTAGCTCATCCTCAGGTTTTTCACATTTCGCCAAACATCTTGTAGATAATAATCACACATTTGATAATACTCTTAAAATATTACATTTGGGCAACCGAGGAAATTTAATTAATAACCTTGAAAGTTTAGAAATCCTGAAAGATTCAAGAGATCCCAACACATTATCTCTGAACTCACAGATCCAATTTCAATCGTCATTGACTTTCTCTGTGGTTGTCTGATTTATTTTGTATTGTTGTAATTTTTTCTACTGAAACCTGTTCCACGTGCACGATATTATAAAATAACCTCAATTTCTTATAAGTTAATATTTCCACCACGTTCAAATGCAATTTCACCGCTGTCACCATCTGCAGTGGAAATAAAAAATTAACTCCAGTATTGTAAAAAGAAACCTGGTGCACACATAGTTTTCTACTTTAATTTTAATTTTATTTTACGTTAGTTCTAAGATAGTCCGTTAGAGGGCACTATTTTTAATCTATTCCTTTTTTTTTAAAAAAAATTATTAATCCCCTATTAGATTTTAACTTGTAGTGTATGTATGTGTTTAAAAGAACAAGCACATTAAATTTTAGAAAAATTTTTATTAAAAAGTTAATTAGATACCAAAAAAAAAAAAAATTTATATCTTACATTTACAGATTATTTGACTATGTTGCAAAACTATTTTAATTTTAATTTGACGACCCTGGTTTTTTATTTATAAAAATTTAAGTATTATATAAAAAATGAACTTCCTTTTTACACATTTTAATTGTTTAAATTTTACATTATTCTATTTTATAATTTTAAACTAACGTAATCCTGTTCAATTTGAATAATTTCAATCTTTCTTATACAAAAATTTTATTAAACATTTTTTACCAATTAGTTTTTACTAGTAAAAAATTGAAATAATTGTTTTCTGTATTCCTTGTTTTTTAAGTTTTATTAACTTATTAACATTTATTTATGTATGTATGTAACCACCATACTCATTTTCTATTGTAGTCCTGTGTCTGATGATGTGAAGTAATTAATTTGTTCACGAAACCGGTCACAGTAATAAAGGAATTTTATGAGAATTTTTCTTTTTTGATTTATCATGAATAATGACTCATATGGGATCAACCTATCTACGTTAAAAAAATGATGTACAGATTTTTGAAGTTTTATTTTAATAAAATGTTCTTCACTTTTAATGTTAACTCAACTACAGAGTTATTAGCTCTTCGAAAACTTGGAAGATTGATTTTTATGTATTGACGATATTTCGTATAATGATAATAAAACGAAAGTATGTTACGTTTGGTTCCTAAAATTTGAAATTTTATAGTATAAAAAAGGTTTTAATTCAAATTTTAATGGTTTAACCTCAAACAATTCAGCTCCGAAATAACTTTATTCATCATCAACAAATATGATGTTTTAACCTTTTTATAAACTTATTTTTGTTTCTTCTTAATAGTAATTTTTTTAGCCAACTACTAAAAATTGGATTATTTGGCGACGCTTACTGCTCAACGATTATCTTTCGACTGCCTTTGGCATTTGGCTGTCAAAGGTATTTATAGTTCCTTTCAAAGCCTACCAAAACTATTTTAATTTGTCAAACGAATTTTTAAATATTTCACCAAACTTCGTTAAACTTCTCTTATAGTATCTTTCACTGTGCTAAACAGCTTTCTTATAATATTTCGATCATTGCGATTTCACTTAGAATCCTGTACGAGCATTAATAATGTCTAACGCTTGCACCTGTCTTTCTTGCCCCTACACACTGTTTAAACTACATTACCCCCATTTCACAATTATAAAACTAATCTAAAACTAATACATTTCCTTTGTAAGGCATTTTCATCTTTTATTTCTAAATTTTACACCTCTTTTACAATAAATATTTAATACTTAAATCTGTTCTTATCTCAGGTAGTTTACATATTTTTTACTCGGTGATTATTGCCAAGTTACACTTCCCTGGTACATCAAAATTCAATAATAGAAGTGCTTATATTTATAATCTCAAGATGCTATGCAAGTTTAAGCAAATTCATACATTTTTGGCTTTGTTTTTGTCGATTTTTGTTATATTATATATAACAATATTTCAGGTAATCCTTTTACTTTTTCTTTTTTTAACTTTTTCTTTTTTTAGGCTATTCGTATGATTCTTTTTATATTTTACATTTCAAGTAATAATATTAAATTTAGTGTGACAATAGTTAGTTTATTAAAATTTGATGTTCTTCGTTTAATTTCTCAACGTTTATCTTTTGTATATTTATAATACATGACAATATGCGGACCGAAGCCCTACTATTTAACATTTCTATTTTTTAACTAGTCAGTCGTGACTACCTTTCTAAAATATTGTTATAGGAATGGAGTTTTACCAAGATATCCAGAAACAATTTGGAAATGAATACGTGGTAAAATTTAAAAAAAGGGGCAGCAATAAACACCAAATTAGCAGCAACAAAACAGAGAATTTTTTTATTACAGAGAAAAAGGAATTATACTACAGACATCATAAATAACACCAGGAATGTAGAATCACTTATAGAAGTACACAAAACGGAGTGAATTGCCTTTTTGAATATATCTCATTCTTGAAATTCTGTTGTGGCGTTGTCGAATTATTCAACTTTTTTTAAGAAAATTGTCACTTGCAGACCTCACTAATAAATTCTGCATGAGTGGTATTTTCACAGATCAAGCAAACTTTTTTTGTTAAATGTTAAGCAATGTCATGGCCTAGCCTCCAGATATTTTAAAGTTGAAATTAAAAATGGCTAAATTTAATCTATCATAACTTCATTTTTTTAAATGGAACACCCCGTATATTTTTACATATTTGGATAGAGTTTTTGTCGCTCTACAATTTTTATTAAACTATAGTTATACCTAAAACCAACGGTTTCAAGTGAAACTGCATTCTAATAAAAACATCAGATAATTTCTAGAAATTCGGATATCATAGGAGGCATTGGCACGTGTTTTTTTTTGTTTTTGCAAGAAGGAACAACGAACATGAAACAATTTATTTATAACAAAACGGTAAATACAATTTTTTTAGTTGTATCTAGTTCATAAGATTTTCAATGTGTCCATCCATTTTGTTGCACGCATAATCTTAGACGACTCAAAAAAAGACTGGCTAACATTTCTTAATTTCTGAACATTAATTTCTTGAAATGCAGCTCTAATTCTCTCCTTCATATCTTCAGCTGTAGTTGGAGCAGTTTTATAAACGGTCTCTTTTACATAACCCCACATAAAATAATCTAATTTTGTTAGGTCTGGTAACCTAGGTGGCCAACAAATTCGCCCACCTCTACCAATCCACTTATCTGAATATTCATTATTCAAATAGTTGCGTACTTACGCACTGTAGTGGGCTGGCGCCCCGTCATGCTGCAGCGATAACCTTCGTATTGTAGCTAATGGTAAATTTTCCAACAAATCTGGTAGACTATTTCTTAAAAAGTGTAGATATGTTTCTCCATTTATTCTGCCTTCAAAAAAATATGGCCCAATTACATATCCTCCTATAATTCCACCCCAAACGTTTAATGACCACCTATGTTGATGGTCAATACTCCGTCTGAAATGGGGATTTTCTGTAGAATAATAGTGCAGATTGTGCCTATTAACATTTCCGTTTTTATGGAACATAGCCTCGTCGGAAAACAACCCGTATTCGAAAAAATCCGGTTGTTCTCGCACTTTCTGCATTGCCCATTCACAAAATTCTCGTCTCTTAATAAAATCATTAGCTTCTAGTTCTTGCAATAATTGGATATGATAAGGGTGAAACTTATTTTCTTTTATAATCTTTGCAATACTGGACTGACTAATATCCAATTCCCTACTTAAAATTATTGAACTTACATGTGGATTTTCTAAGAGGCTTAGCACAACAGATAATGTGTTTTCTTCATTCTGGTTTAATTCGCTTCGGCTTCTTAAACATAACTTTTCCGCTTTCATCGAATTTAGTTTTTAATTTTGTAAAAGCGCGACAATTCGGATGTCTTTGGGTCTGGATATTTTTGACCATACAATCTAAAGGCCAACAAACAATAATTACCATAACTCTCCCCGATACAGTAAATCATATTAATTCTTTCTTGCTTAGAAAAATTCACTTTAAATACTTATTTAAGTAGAAATTAACGTAATAATAAAGTCTCCAAATTAAAAGCGTTTCAAATTTGTTTCAAACAAATGTCAGTGATAAATGCCATCTAGATATTTAGAAAATTCACACAGTTCAAGTATTTAAATGTTGGTTTTAGGTATAACTATAGGTTAATAAAAATTGTAGAGCGACAAAAACTCTATCCAAATATGTAAAAATATACGGGGAGTTCCATTTAAAAAAATGAAGTTATGATAGATTAAAGTTAACCATTTTTGTATCATCGTAATAAACACCCTGTACAAATAATTTCAACTTTAAAATATCTGGAGGCTAGGCCATGGCCTTGCTTAACATTTAACAAAAAAAGTTTGCTTAATCTGTGAAAATATCGCTCATGCAGAATTTATTAGTGAGGTCTGCAAGTTACATTTTTTTTGAAAAAAGTTGAATAATTTGACAATGCCCTGTACGGATTTTTAGAAGGTAAAGCATGATTCAAAAACATTAATTAGATATCTCATAACTAGTATTCATATATAGTTTTTCTTAAAACCCATAATTGTGACTGGTGACTTTTTTCAACACCCTGAGTGATTAGAAAATGGTTTTAGGATATGTACTAATCATACATAACATTCCATTTAAAAAAAACACTTAATCCTGTAATTTTATGTCTTGAGACTCGCCCTGTATATTCGATAATAATTTCCGATTATAGACCTTTTATCTAGTATACTTGTATATTTTTTTTAATTTCTAACTATCGTAGAATTCGAGATATAGAAGTCCGACGCACTGTTGTCCCACCCTGTATACTAGGTGAGCCACGGTGGGTGGAGTATTAAAAGTATATAGAGAACGGATCAACCGATTGCTTTGAAATTTTCGTTATCAAGATAATCGAGTATGATATTTCCAACTAAAATATTTTCGAAATTGCGGTGTTGCCACTTATACGTAAAACTGGCAACATTTTGTTATTTTAAATGGAATACCCTGTATATTTTTGTATTTTTTCGGATCGTCGTCTCTTTCTGAGTAACTTTTTGTTAATTTTTCCCTATACTTATCTCAAGCCGTTTTTGAGATAATAATTCTTTTCTGAATTTATTGCCAAAAATTTGACTTTCAGTAAATCGTGTTTTCTCCTACCTACGCAGCAATTAAAAGATAATTTTTTAGTTGCGGCTAGGCAAAACCTGGGGCATCTCCTCCATTAATCAAATGTTTCGAATATCATACAGGGTGAGAGAGAAAGCTTTCTATAAATGACTTAGAAACATGCACGAAAGTCAATTTTTTTAAATGGATACCCTGTATATTATTACTGATTCGGAAAGGCGATACATTTACCTATTTAAAAAGTGTAATATACTCTATACCTAATGCATACCGTTTTCGATTTATGGGCAGTTTTCTGTAACCTTACCAAGAATATTAGTCTTTTGGTATATCATAACGGGTGGGCCATGAAATTTTTTTGTTTTTTCATTTTGTAATGACAACAGATGTTATTTTTCTATATAAATTTGACGTTAGTGATATTTGCACCTAATTTGAATAGCTGTAGCACAAATATGGCAGAAAATAATTATACAAACACAGTTTTAATGAATTTGTTTATTATCCATGGACAGTGCAATAAGATTATCAGCAGAACTTGTACAAGATTTAATGAGAAATATCCGAAATTGCCGCAGATGAACAACAGAAAGTTTCTACGAAATCAGAGAATTTTATAAATTTTGGTTCATCATCAAGAGAACAATAACAGTGTCAGTATTAGGAAAAATAATAACTAAGCAGCACTAACAGTAACAAAGTTTAAGTAGCAATAACAAATAATACCAATAAAAGTAATAAATATAAAAATTTAAAAAATATTGTTATAATTGTTCGAAATGTAGACCGTTAACTTCCAGACACTTGTATACGACAATGGACGACGTTTGTTGTAACAGCTCTTATTTCAGCGGGGTCCAAGTTTTCAATCTCTTGAATCACTCGACGTTCTAATTCTTCCCTGTTGTGGACTGGGATTTTATAAACTCTATCTTTAAGAGTACCCCAAAGATAAAAATCTAACGTTGGAGGCCAATTCCATGGTCTCAAACGTCTAATCCAACGATCATCGAGAAGGCGGTCCAACTCCATACTAATTTCATGTGTACAATGTGCAGGAGCCCCGTCGAGTTGATACCAACAAGTTATATATTTTTCAATTGACAGATTATCAAGGAAGTCTTCCTCAATTGTTCTAATTATATCTAAATATTTTCTGGAATTAAATTTTTTTGTCGTATATGTAATATTTTATTTTGTCATCCATTAACATACAAAACACATTGAAACTAAATTTGACTTGAAAACCAGCCTCTCTAATAACGTGGGGGTTGTCTGTGGCCCAATGGTGACGATTTCGTGTGTTACAAATCTCTTCCCTAGAAAATTTTGATTCATCAGTCCATATAATTTTCTTTAAAAAATTGAGGTCCTCTTGCATACGTACAAGTAACATTTCACAAAATTCTATTCTCTGTAGATAATCCTGAGGCATGAGAAATTGGACTCTTGTAAATTTGTAATTATGCAATTTATGGTTTGCTAGTATTCTTTGAATGGATGAATGTGGCAATCCTAAATCCTGTTCAGCACAACGTATGGAATACTGGGGATTTGCATGAAAATATGCTAGCACATTGATTGCATTTACCTCGTCAGATGTCACAGGTTTAGGTAAATTTCTTGCTTCTCATACTGACGGAATAAAATTTATAAAATTTCTTTGAATTCGTAAAACTTTCTGTTGTTCATCTGCGGCAAATTCGGATATTTCTCATTAAATCTTCTACAAGTTCTGCTGATAATCTTATTGCACTGTCCATGGATAATAAACAAATCCATTAAAACTGTGTCTGTATAATTATTTTCTGCCATACTTGTGCTACAGCTATTCAAATTAGGTAGCAAATATCACTTAACGTCAAATTTATTTAGAAAAATAACATCTGTTGTCATTACAAAATGACAAAACAAAAATTTCATGGCCCACCCGTTATGATATACCAAAAGACTAATATTCTTGGTAGGGTTACAGAAAACTGCCCATAAATCGAAAACGGTGCGCATTAGGTATAGAAAACACGATATACTGAAAGTCAAATTTTTGGCAATAAATTCAGAAAAGAATTATTATCTCGAAAACGGCTTGAGATAGGTATAGGGAAAAATTAACAAAAGTTACTCAGAAAGAGACGACGATCCAAAAAATGCAAAAATATACAGGGTATTCCATTTAAAATAACGAAGATATTGCCAGTTTTACGTATAAGTGGCAACACCGCAATTTCGAAAATATTTTAGTTGGAGAGAGATCATACTCGATTATCTTGGTAACCAAAATTTCAAAGCAATTGGTTGATCCGTTCTCCATATACTTTTAATACTCCACTCACCGTGGCTCACCCTGTATATACACACTTTAATACAAAGGCTTAGAAAATCAATATATTATTGAGAAGTAAGTGTTGTTCGTCTTATGCACTTTTTTCAAAAAAAGTTTAGTTTTTGATATACGGGAAATTGAAATTGTTTTTTAGAAAATGTTTTTAGCGATTTTAAAAGGTTTTCTTATATTTGGGGGTTATTTGTTTTAAGTTTAAATTAGTATATCAAAATAAGAAAAACATTGTAAATACTTGAAAAGACAGTAGTTGGTAGTTGAAAAGTGAGCAATAAAGAGCAATGCAGAGAAATCTTTGAACTTACTCGAAAAAATTTATCAATATTTTACTATAGTTTTCACAAATAAACAGATTGTTTCAAACGAAGAAAAACCTCTCCCTTTGAACAAATAACACGTTCATATTTCTGACCAAATTGGAATATTCAGAACAGGAATACTTCTTTTGTGTGTACTTATTAAATGTTAGTTTCACCATTTTGATTTCCAGTTGACTTGTCCAGTTTTCTTTATAGAAAAAATTTGCCATATTATAGTGTATACTTAACCCTTTTACTTAACCTTAAATGAAAACTGTTTTAAAATTGTCTTCCTTTCTTTAACTGCCTTGCAAGCAGTGGATACTGGTGAAATTTAGGCTTTGTCATATCTTAGTATTAGAGCATGAGACCCAAGCGATACTTTAAGGCATAACTATCAAGACTAAATGAAAATTTTGCAAAAAAATGCAATTGAAATTTGCGGAAAATGTGAACAAATTGTGTGTCACCAGGTTATTTTTTAAACAATTCGTAAAATATTTGCAAAACATTGTTTTTCAGAATTAGGTGGAAAATATATCAACAGACTTCAAATTTCATAAAAAAAAAATACTGATTTTTTACAAAATTGCACCTTTTGAAATTCGCACAGTGAAAAATGAATCAAAAATAAAATTTCAAAATGTATAAAAAAGTAATATTTTTTAGATGAGATATTAAATCTATCGATATGTTTTCCGCCTGATTCTAAAAAAAAAATGTTTTGCAAATATTTTACAAATTGGTTAAAAGATAATCAGGCGAGGCACACAATTTTTTCAACTTTTTTCACTAATTTTAATCGCAATTTTTTTTTGGCAAAACTTTTAGTCTTGATAGTTATGCCTTACAGTATCACTAGGGTCCCATGCTCCAATTCTAAGATATGATATAATCTAAATTTCACTAGCCACCACTGCTTCCAAGTCACCAAAGTAAAGTAACCTTGATATTTTAAGAAATCTAGATTTTTTATGGAAAAAGGACAGGACCCTATAGATTATAGTTGAATCTAAATTATTTACTTTATGGTTTATTTAAGTTCAGTTTAGAACATTCTAATATTAGTAATCTAATTAATATGTAACTGGTACCATACAATCGTACACAGTTACTGAATTGCAACAATTGTTACTTTTTAAAATAATAAATAAACTTAATTTGAAAATACTTATAAAATTGTATTTAAAAATAATAATATAAATTTTCAATCAGCTTAGATGAGTTGGTTCAACATGATAAAAATGGATATAAATTCAACACATCGGAGGATTTATCAGGGAAATTGCAAGACTGGTTTGAAAATTTTCCAAATGATCAAAAACAGAAGGAGAAAGAAAAACAATTCAAGACTGAATTACAAACATTCCAGAATTTACGGTGGAGAGAAAACTGGTTGACAGTTGCCTCACCACTATTTAATTGATTAAATTGAATTGAAAATTTATATGTTTTATATGAATAAAAAAAATATGTTTATGTAAGAATATAATATAACTTAATAAAATATAATTATCTCCAAAATATGTCTTATATGTTGAATATCAAATATAAAAATGTGAGAAACGTAATTCCCAACCATAAAACAGAAGTGGTAACATGAACATGAGGTTTTAAAAATTGGACATAATCACAAATAAAGAATAGAATTGAAAAATATGGAGAATTCCATGAGAACAGATCTAATTCAGAAATATTTTTATATTTATGATATGAGGTGGTAAGTAGTTGTGTATTCCTGGATATTTACCATAATTTACAAAAACAATCATAAATAACTTGTACTGCCTGAAGCATTAGTGTACTTTATTTGTTTTATTATATTTTCTTATACTGTGTGTATAAATACGCATTACATTTATTTTCTAAAAAAAAATCTCATCGACATAGCCACTCAAACATCGTTTTTAACCATTTTACTGTTTTACTTTTTTGATTGTTACTTTTTTATTATTCCATTTGTCCAAATTTATTCTAAAAACAAGCATATTTTTTATAATACTATACTTTCCATTTAATCAAGTATACAATCAAAAATTGGTGTCATAGTAACAAATAATGGTACTGTCCATATACATATTTTTTTCTTGTTCTTTTTCATGTGGTTACAGTTGTTATATCTTCTGAAAAACTTAAATTATAATCTGATTCATTAGATTAATCTGTAATCTGTATATATTTGTTACCTACTTTTCGCTTTTCTTATTTTTTAAATTTTTGCCTGGAAGCAAACTGGTTAAATCTTTTCTTTTCACATTTTTCTCATATTATCTCCAGTTCAGAAAACGTGATTTTAAAATTTTATTGTAATATCGGGAATAGTTCACTTCTCACAATCATTTATTCTTGAAATTGACGAAGCATAAAAGTTGATACATGATATGTGAGTAGGTTCGGTACAAGTCTCTACATATTGTTGGTAATGCTGCAAAACCTCATGTGCCTTTTTCTCAATTTTACAGGAGAACAAAAAAAACAGAAGATTATACATAGGTCAATGCACGAGTTTTTACACATCGCTATATTTAATTTTGTGAGGAATATATAATTGCAATTTTTTGCACACATGTACTACTTGTTATAATGTAGCCAATGGAATAAAATTTTGGTTTTCAAAAAAAATTGCAGATGTGAGCTTTTATGTAGTCTCACCGACGATATGCAACGTCATTGCTTACTGAATATGTGACATTATTGGGATTCAATCAAAAAAATAGTAGGCCCTGAATCATAGTGAATCCTGTGAGCTGTAACACTACTCAGATTATTTGATGATATTAGAAACACTATCCACATGTACACCCTCAATGGGTATTTGCCACAGTTTCTTTTATTTTGTTTTCCGATAGTATTTTAAAATCTAAGCTCACAAAATTTTAAATTTTAGTGTTCTGACGTCATCTGACCAGGTTTATGTTGAAACTCAAAAAACCAATTAAACTGATGACAGTATTGTCATGTTGCCAGATTCCTTATTAAATCAGCCCAACATTAAATTCAGAGATAACTCTATTAAGCTCATGATGACTTGATTTATTTATATTTATAGTGTTCTTCATGTACTAGATTTTAAAATATATGTTTTACCTAAGAAAAGGCTGGACTATTTGTCATTAACCTCATTTATTGACCAAGAAAAAGGGGTGGGGCCTATTTGGAATTTCACCATATTAGCTCAGAAATTCTATCTACATCCCTAATGTAGATAGATTGTAAACGTGTCTTGAAAATTTCCATGGACTTGCCAAATAATAAAATGTAAAAAAATTTACAACCCTTGTCCCCAGTATTATCAACATTTTAAAGGAACTTAAACTAAAGGGAGTTTTAGTGACAAGAAAATGTATTACCAGTAATTTCAACAAAACTTAAATTTATGTATGATAACCATTACATCAAATTTTTATTTAAACTATAGGATTATTATCTGATATTTATATTTTGTTTATAATAAATTTTCTTGTCACTAAAACTCCCTTCAAAACGTTGATAATACCGTGGTAAAATGTTTATCTATGAACATGGCGAAGTTTAATGTAAATTAATGGATGTCGAGAACAAATTTTATCATCCTGATAAACCGGAACTGTTTTCACCAACTTTATGAAAAAAACTGATCTTGTAGTGACACTAGCTCAGAAAATTCATAAATAGGTATTCATTTCCAAAATGTCGCCCTTATATATATATTTTGTTCATAATAAATTTTCTTGTCACTAAAACTCCCTTCAAAACGTTGATAATACCATGGTAAAATGTTTATCTATGAACATGGCGAAGTTTAATGTAAATTAATGGATGTCGAGAACAAATTTTATCATCCTAATAAACCGGAACTGTTTTCACCAACTTTATGAAAAAAACTGATCTTGTAGTGATACTAGCTCAGAAAATTCATAAATAGGTTATTCATTTCCAAAATGTCGCCCTTATTAATCTTTTAACGGCTGATATTATCAACATTTTAAAGGGACATTTTACTTAAAGGGAATTTTAGTAACAAGTAAATGTATTACCAGCTATTCCATCAAAATATAAATCTCGAGAGATAAATATGATAGCCATTAAACCTAATTTTTTATTTAAATTATAGGATTGCTGATATTTATATTTTGTAATAAATTTTCTTGCCACTAAAACTTACTTTAAGTTAAAGGTCCCTTTAAAATGTTGAGGATACCGCCCGTAAGAATCACATTTTTGTAAAAACAAGATTTTAATACAAGCTGGCTATTAAACTTTTGAGAACAAATTGATCATTTTGAATTCTCTATAAATTCTTTTTTTAATAGATCTCAAAAATATTTAGAACTAAACATAATTGCAGTATTCTAGATAACAAGACTGCTTTGTTTGATTGTTTTTAAATGTTTTGAGATAAAGTGGAACAGCAGGAGTTCACAAACTCCAAGTCTGTGAATAACTGGATTGACCATAATCTCTCTATTATATATCGATAGTATTGCTAGTTGATAATAAAGGCATTATTATGTTACCATCAGGGTGCTGTTGAGTTATTTACGTAACAAGACCAGAAAGTGATTCTTTACTGGGCAAGCTAGTAGTTTGCAAAGCGATTGCCAGTGAGTCCTGGAAGCCGGTCATCCCAGTAAAGACACTTTCGGCACATGTTGCATATAAGTTTTTTGTGCAACCGTCTTTGTTACTCTCAAAACACTTTTTAATTTGAAATATTTTGTAAACAAAATTCATAAAATCCAACTGATAGATGTCAGATTCTTGCTGTTGTCTACAGTGTTTAATTAGGTGCCTTCTCTATTATTGTGACATAAGAGATGGGAAAGACTTTCCGACTTTACCGGCTAGACCAGTAAAGATGTATTTTTCACTCAAAAAACTTACCAAAAATAGAACTTTCTAGACGGTTGCAGAAAAAAAAATATTTTAAAATAAAATACAATTTGACAGTGATTTTAATTAATTAAAATTAAGATTAATTAAAGAAAATAGTGAATATAAAATGCACATTTATTATCAACGGCTAAAAAGCCCTAATATAGTTTCAACAATATCTTTTTCAAAATTATTCTTCTCTCTAGATATTGCAAATTAACCTATATAACATAGGAACATAACAAAACAAAATTATTAAGAAATTAAAAATTCATTATTTATTGAGATAGTTTCGTTTAAAAACTAAAGAACATGATAAAATACTATTAAAACAATATTTATACTTTAAGAAAACCTTAAACTAACAATCGCTCAATTTCTTGTTGTATAGTCTGTATTTGTGGTTTTAATTGAGATCCCTCATTGATTGTAACACTGCAAGCAATAACGGACCTAGATACCCCACATGCACGACCAAGTGCTTGTTTTGACCGAATAAATACATAAGGAACATTTTTATCTTCACAAAGCAAAGGTAGATGCAAAAGTATTTCCAAAGGTTCTGCATCAGCAGCCATTACGATAAATTCTGCAATACCTCGATTAAGCGTTTTAGTAACTTCATTAGCGCCCTTCCTCAACTGTTTATAATTCATGGCCTGTTGGACCAAATTAAGTATTTTCGTCGTTAATGTGGCATCTGCCAATGGATACGCCTTTGGGTTAACTTCCTCAGCCTGATAAAAGAACGTTAACATTAACTTAACCTCCAATAATAAAACTGATAAAATGTACGTACCATTTGATTTTAAAAATTATTTGGAAACACAAAAGATAACTCTTTTTAGATTAGCAACCTCTCGGCGAATGTTTCGCTTCACGGAGGAGCAAAAGAAAAAATTAAAATCAAGAACGATCAATTGAAACACCAAATCACAGAACAACAGACACACTTTATTGCTGCACACCCGATGCTACTACGTAAAGTCAGTGTTGCCAACTCTTGATTCTTTTCGTAATAAGAATTTGATAAAGTGGTAGTAGATTGGGCAGTTTGGGTAATAGATTAATAATAATAATTAATTAGATAATAATTGGAATTCTGCTTAAATTCGTCTAAATTATCAGTTTTTTTAGGTTAGACTTTAGTTTTGATTCGGGCTTTAACCGATGCCAGAGGTATTCTTCACCGTGACATAGTGTGTAGACATAATATATAAAAAGTTAAAATAATAACAAAGAGGTAGCTGTATATTTATTGTTTAATATTATATTATTTAATAAAGGATCGACAAACAATTGTTCATTTTAAATTTCCACTTTTGAAGACAAACGCTAACTACAGGCCATCAAGACTAATTTTGTAATTTTATTCAATATAGTATATTGAAAGTATTAATCAGATAGTGGCCGGCCGGGTTCGGGATCGAAAACACTAAAGCACCACAAACAGGGGAAGCACACACAGAGAGTAGTCGGCAGTCTGTCTGTGGTAGTCGGCTAGGCCAGAGCCAGCGTGAATCCATACTGTGAAGCATAGAGTAAGCTAGTCAGCTGATAGAGAGAGCATGATGTGATCATGTGCATTTTTATGACACTGTTGTAGGTGCAATGTTGCGGAACAATTAAGAATCTATTTAAAGAACTTACAGGTATAGTGCAAAAATTTAAATGAGAAAGGAACCTCTCGAGAACATTCGTAAAATTTAATGTTATGTTGGCAACATTAAGAACATGTTTTATTGGTGCTGCTACTTTTGCCATTAGTGGTGACGGCAATAAAACACGCCTAATATCAACTGCAGTCAGTATTGCCACAGGTTACAAGGAATGTGTTGGCAACATCAACATCTGGAGAATCCCCAAGAGAATTTCGAAAAAATCCCTAGAATTCCTTAAATACCAAAATCTACAAAAAAAAAGGGAAAATTTGAATTTTGCATTTTTTTAGCAAAAATAAAACTAGATACTATTGAAAAAAAAATAAAGTCCTTTACAAAGTTCCGTTACTGCATCTTTACTTATTTCGTCATTATACAAGTATTTCACATTTTATTGCAGCAATACAATATTAATCGTACTTACATTTTAATTGTTAATTTGTTATTGTTAGTTATAATATGATTATTATTTGAATTTACTAAACTTAATTGTCAAGCAAGAGTTTTAGGGGTACCATCTGAACCGTTAGGCTAGGATGTGGGCTAGGGACACAAGAATATGGTTAGGTATTCTTGTACTAGGTTGCAAATTTTCATTCATTAATCATTAATTATGCAGTGAAACATAGTTGCCGGTATTCGCCGAGTTACAAAGTTTTATGACAAAATGAAGTATCGAGACCTAAAATTAACTTAAATTTTTATCTGAAAAATAATTTGTAATGCCCTATTCCAGGTACAGTTGAAAATCCTCAGATTTCGGGTATTTTACAAATATCTTCTTAAATTCCCATTTGCATGTAGATATCCTTAGATCTACAGAATCAATCCTTGACGTGGCAACAGTGTGAATGCAAAGAAATGTACTTTTCATTATTCACCGATGAGTATACTCTTTTTTCTGTTCTGTGGAGTACACCACAGACCTCAAATATGGGGTACCCGATGTCGACTGATTGTGATTACTCACTCTGATATTATTTTCCCATTAATAAACTTTTTTCAAAAGTAGTGCTTCGCTGATCCACATCCTTTGCAAAGAGAATTTTATTATGTGAATCTATTCGAGCTTGAATCTGTCCATTCAATATAAGCTGCATTAATTCATCTTCTAATGCTGGGACTGTTCTGTTAAAGGCTAAAGCCATTTTATGCATATCAGCTGATAAATAAGGACTGAAGTACTGGATTAAAGCCCTATTTCGTATTTGAGTATATAAAGTATTCACACGAGGAGCAAGATACATATCAAGCAGAATATTATCTTTGATTTAGTAACTTCAAACAAAATGAATATTTTGATTCAAAAAATTTAAAAATTATATCACGCAACTGGGGTTCCAGTTCCAAAAACAGTTTAAAGGAACTACTAAATATAACATTTTTTCTGTAGTTCATGTCTATCAAAAGTAGCCAGAGCACAAAAGGCCACCATACATTGCAACATTATTTGGAGAAAGTAACTCGGGAAAATCACAGTGATCTAGATTGGCTTGTAGGAAATGTTTTGCAGCTGACATATTTTTTAACACGCTTTTATTAGCTTCACCTGTATGTTTGTTTGTTTGTTTGTAACCGACTCTTTGGACTCGATTTTGACCCACTTTAAACGGACAGATTTCATTGAAACTTTGTACACTTACGAAGAACCGGTAACAATACAATAATTTGATAAGTTTATATCATTATCCTGATCAGGATCGCCAGTCCTTTCCTCACGTATCCTCTGCGTGAGAGCAAGAGGCTTAATATTGTAAGTATATTCCGTGATTCTCAGTTCGGTCGTTGGCCGAGTGGGCAAGTCTTAGTCGACGCGAAACGACGGACTCCTCGGGCGTGAGTTCAAATCCCATGGCTGAAATAAAATTTTTTTTTTTTTTCAGAAATATCTGTTGGATCGTAATATGTTATAATATCAGCATCAATAAGCAATACAAATATAGTTTAAAAAAACTACAAAACACGCTTTCATAGCACATCAAACTAAAAAGTGAAAAATAAATATAGTTTAAAAAAAACTAAAAAACACGCTTTTAAAGCACATCAAACTAAAAAAGTGAAAAATAATTATTAATATAAACTGAAAACAATAATGAACGAAAAAATACTAGTATTATTGTGAAAAAAAGCGTGGGGCGCTTTGTGCCATATTTTTCGTATATCGAGCAACCCACGCTTTTTTCACAATAATACTAGTATTTTTCGTTCATTATTGTTTTCAATATATATTAATAATTATTTTTCACTTTTCAGTTTGATGTGCTTTAAAAGCGTGTTTTTTTAGTTTTCTTAAACTATATTTATTCGTAGCTAGCTCGGCTAACCCAGCAGCACATTTTAACTTTGTCAAAATGATTTGATTAGAATCTTTAGTTTAAGTTTCTGAAAAATCTGGGGTGCCTTCAGCTTTAGAAACATAACTTAAAACATGAGACCAATTTTCAAGGTGTACTGACACTTTAATAACATTTAAACACATATTAACTACATGTTTGCCACTGGTACAATAATCCCTAGCTCTAGAATATAACACTTTAAAGCATTAGACAAATCCCCGCAGTCCAAATAATGATCACCTAAATCGATACCTTCAATACTCATGAACTAAAACAATAAATTCTAAAATCTAAATACACTTATTTTATTTTTGTTCTGATTTTAAATATTAGCAAATTATAAAAGTTAAAATCACTAGATTCCTATATATTTATTTTATACATTTTATAATTTTAACTTGTAGTGACCTCTAACTTTCAATGACCACACTATACGGCGGTAGCAAGAACAGGCGGAGCAGCGGCGTTTGCAAGCAGTAGAGATCTCGTTCAAAAAATTTATCGTTGAGTTCAATTTTTTTGTTTCGTTTCTTTTCATGTATTTTATTGTGTTTATATTCGTTTATTTTATTTGATTTTTCGTTTTCACACTTCTAGTAGTAAGAAAAACATTTGTTCAAATGAGTTTTTTTTCAGATACCGAATCGAACACCGAATGTGTCGATACTGAGAGTATTGATACATTCTTTTGCAATATCTCGATGGATCTATACTTTGGGATCCGATCCGTATCGATACAAAATATCGATACTCTGCGTCGTATAGGAACATCCCTAGGTGGAAGAAATCTGTACGAATCACAGAATTAAAGAAAAATTCATTCAAAAAAATTTTACATTTAAAAAATGATTCCCTCTAGTTACAATACAAAAACGAAAAGTTTTTGTTGTAATAGTTTCTATGATAAAAATGTATTTGGTGTGTTGTTTAATTTGTTGTCTATTTAAAACTTTTATTCTGGCCCATTCAGATAAGAATGGTGGTGTAAAATGTAGGAAACTATAGGTAGTTTATTGTTATCATATTAAATTTGAAAGGATATTTACGTCCATACCCAAATAACTAATATATTTATTCTAGAAAAGATTATTTTATGTTTAGATGTAGTTTATAAGGAAGAATTAAAAATAACTAATCGAAATATTGAAATTTATTTCTCATAAATTAAAGGCAAGTTAATTATGTGTCTAAGAAATGTTTTGTATTTAATACTGGAAATAAATATTTTTGCTGATTTATTTATTTTTAATAGACATTTTACCCCTCTTAAAGTGTACGTCAATGTTGCCGTGAGAACCCTCCTTTCCTCGCCAGGTGTTGTCGACCACAATTATTGCCTTGATGAAGTATATTGCAAGATTGATCTAGTCATAAATGGTCGAAGACTAATTCTGTTGTATGAATCACAAAACAGAAAAAATGAATGGTCAAAAAAGAATCTCTGAAACTAGCTTCAGATTCTATAAACTAACGAAAACATAATATTATGTAGGTGTTGAAAAGAATTATACAGCGTAAAAAAATAATAAAAATAGTAAAAACAAAATCACGTAGAATACCTCCTCTAAATCAGCGCCACCTATTCTTCCATCGAAAATCCGATCACATTTTTTAACACGGAGACGTTACTCCTTCTCTACACTCCATACTTCGACCATAAAACTTGGTTGAAGTATAAAACTATTTAAATCAGCGCCATCGATCGGCAAATATGAGAACTACTAAGCCACATCGTGAATGACGAGGCACAAAAATACGTCGTCACGGCAAATAGTTCTTTTTATTTGCCGTGATGTCGTCTTCTTCATTTCACGAAACCAGTGACACCAACCATGATGGATTAAATATAATATAACATAACCAATCTTTTTCAATGAGCAGAAACTGAAGAAAAGTTATAAATAGCTTAAAAGTTAAAACAATCATTCAAAGGAAATGCCGCTGCAAGTGCCGACAACGATGGCTCAGGTATTGTATTATAATATAATATTTTACCTTTTTTTTAGCTGTAGTATTGCTGTCAACTGTCACAAAATTGCAGTTTTTTGTGACGTTTCTTATTTTCCAAGATTTAATATGCGCTTTTTGCAGAATGCTGTGGAGCCTATGCAAGTAGATGCACCACCGGAAGATAATGATAATAATGAAGAGGAAGAATATATAGTTGAGAATCCTTCGTTAGATTTAGAAGTTTATGCCAATAGTTATGTCGGCCTAGCAAAACTGTATCGACTTATTTACATTGCAGATCATTGCCCTTCCCTTCGGTTAGAAGCACTGAAAATGGCTATATCATATGTTATGACTACTTATAATGTTAATTTATATCAAGTGCTTCATCAAAAGTTAGCTAAAGTAACAACAGCGATGAGTGTTCCTGACGTTGCAGCACCTTCCACTTCTCAAGATATTCCTATTATAGACAATATGTGGATGGAAACTAGATCGAAAAAGGCCGCTTTGAAGTTAGAAAAATTAGATAATGATTTAAAAAATTATAAATCTAACTCTATTAAAGAAAGTATCAGAAGAGGTCACGATGATTTAGGTGATCATTATTTGGACTGCGGGGATTTGTCTAATGCTTTAAAGTGTTATTCTAGAGCTAGGGATTATTGTACCAGTGGCAAACATGTAGTTAATATGTGTTTAAATGTTATTAAAGTGTCAGTACACCTTGAAAATTGGTCTCATGTTTTAAGTTATGTTTCTAAAGCTGAAGGCACCCCAGATTTTTCAGAAACTCAAACTAAAGATTCTAATCAAATCATTTTGACAAAGTTAAAATGTGCTGCTGGGTTAGCCGAGCTAGCTACGAAAAAAATATAAGTCAGCTGCAAAACATTTCCTACAAGCCAATCTAGATCACTGTGATTTTCCCGAGTTACTTTCTCCAAATAATGTTGCAATGTATGGTGGCCTTTGTGCTCTGGCTACTTTTGATAGACATGAACTACAGAAAAATGTTATATTTAGTAGTTCCTTTAAACTGTTTTTGGAACTGGAACCCCAGTTGCGTGATATAATTTTTAAATTTTATGAATCAAAATATGCATCTTGTTTGAAGTTACTAGATGAAATCAAAGATAATATTCTGCTTGATATGTATCTTGCTCCTCATGTGAATACTTTATATACTCAAATACGAAATAGGGCTTTAATCCAGTACTTCAGTCCTTATTTATCAGCTGATATGCATAAAATGGCTTTAGCCTTTAACAGAACAGTCCCAGCATTAGAAGATGAATTGATGCAGCTTATATTGGATGGACAGATTCAAGCTCGAATAGATTCACATAATAAAATTCTCTTTGCAAAGGATGTGGATCAGCTAAGCACTACTTTTGAAAAAAAGTTTATTAATGGGAAAAGAATATCAGAGAAGAACTAGAATGTTGATCCTTAGGGCTGCCGTTTTGAAGAATAAGATACATGTTAAGGTAAATTCTTCTTTAGAATATAGCAACATGCTAGCAAAATAAATGTCCTATATAGCGTTTTGACCTATTAAATGCTAGCAATATCAATAAGAATTTTTTAGTTCTGTAAAAATATTCTCATTGCAACTTTTTCTAGATTTATAATGTTTTCGTTTTTTTCTATTTTGATTGGTTATTATTTTATTCATAGCAACTTAAATTTTTCTTATGGCCTTGATATTGAATTTTTACACCATTCGACAGCATTTTTTTCTCCCTAATTCAATAATATAATACACTTTATAGAATACAAATATATTCACAGAATTAAAAAATTCTTATAGATAAAAAGGTAAGGCCAAAAAATGAAAAGCTCATTTTTTTTTTCGAATTACTAGGAATTAGTAAAAGATTTTAATAGTTTTTTGTGTATTATTAATGAGCTCAAAATTTAGCACCGGAAATAGGCAGACGTTAAATAAATGATTTAAAAAAAATGTATTATATAAGGGTCCTAGATTTACAAATTTCTACCAGGTAAATGCCCCCCCCCCTATCCTTTATTCTCTAGCCGTTCTTTTTATTTATTATAGAGTCCTCAAAGGGAGTCAGGTCAGGCTGGGGAGATTACCGTAGCTCCTGGTACAAGTACTGTATTAACTGCAAGAAATTAAAAGGTAATAATCTTTAATTTTAAGTAAAGTATCTCTCTTAAAGTTTGATTGTTTCTATTTATTCTTTCCAAAGTTTTAAATTGTAAATTGTCAAATGTTATTTGAAATAAAAAATTATAAGGATTTTGTGGAAATGTACAAAAAAATAAAAACATTTTTTGTAAGTAAAAATTATTAACTATTAATGTCTTGTTTATATTTACATTTCATCCGTTTGTTATATTTTAATTATTGCTCTATAAATTATTGTATGTAGAAAATAAAGTATCTAAAATAATGCATAAGTAGTCGTTTTAACAATGTGGATTAGATAAGATGATGACACGGCTCATCATAACGCCATTTTTGAACAGGATGTAAACTGTGGGGTTGGTCTTTCATGTGATGTGATCAAGATGTTACTCCAAGACAAAGTGTTATTCCCAAAATAATCTGTAAGTTAGAGGTTGAGCTTATTCCCTCACATATGTGGACTTAGCCTTACCAGCTAGCAGAAATAGGCCGCTGGAACACAATTGTTCTATTTTATTATATTTATAAATTACATATCCACATTGAAACCAGTGTAACTGTCACTGTAAATTTTTTCACGATTATTATTCACTGCACAGTGTCGGAAATTGGTGAAAATGTTTGACACGTAGATTCTTTGATGAAAATTAAGAGGGATGTTTCATATAAACTTTTTTAAAATTAGCCACTCTTGGCAAAAGGAGTGCACCAAAAGATAGTTTTATATTATTTTCTCCAAACTGAATGAACCTGAAGAGATCAAATTTGATATGCATATTGTACCATAGGCCATTTTTTGTCGATATTATCATCCACCCCTAGTCCTCTTAAGAGGATGACACAAATTATCCTTTATGTGTTTTTCAGCAGAACTTTTGATTGATGATAAATATTTAAATGAATAATACTTCGTTAGAATGTCTGATCTATTTTAAAACTTTCATGCCCCTTACTAAATCTTTGCATATTAAACCGTATTCGATTAAAAAAATGAAATAAAATATGCACAGAAAATTTTTGCCAATGGTATTTGACTACTATTTGTTTAATATAAGTAGGCTTTATTCATTTGAGAAATATCACTGTTGTCATTATCAAAGCATTCAAACTTCCAAATATTTGCACCTATTTCCGGGACACCTATATATTTGAGTTAACATTAGCTGTGATATTTTTTCTTAAGTTGCTTATACATATAACTCAAATTCAAATTCTTTATTAATCTTTGTGACCATATGACTACAGTGTATGTAGATGAGGTAAGTCATATTCTATGGCAAAAAACTTGTATATTTAAAAAATATGATAATCTACATATAAAGATAAAACTATGGTAATTACAAAACAGAATACAAAAAATAAGAAGTGTAACAAAAACATATTTAACATTAGGTATCATTAGTTCTACAATAAACAAATAATGAAAAATAAATAAAATAACACTAACAAGAAATTACTTTAAAATTATGTGCTTAATAAATCACCATCAGTTTGAATGTTTGTAACAAACTCCTCAATAGTATAGAATGCATGAACAGCTAGGTGGTTATTTAGTTTCTTCTTGAAATTGTGAAGAGGTAAATTTTTAATATTTTCTGGTAGCAAATTATACAGATGGGCGATTTTTTATAAGAAATGTGGTGATGTTGATTTAAGGAAATAATAATAATGGTAATAAATTTATTGATTCTCTACACCGTTACAGTGGCCTAATACCCAAAGGTGTGAAGAAACATTATAGGATGCCACAAATAAATAACATACAGAATATTCTTCTACACTAATTAAAAACGGCATTTCCATATAATGTGTATAGTGTTCTGTAACCCTCATCCATTTGGCACTTCCTATGCATTTGTGGTAATCTTAGTTTCAAATGTTAAAGTTACAGTTTTATTCTAATCAGATAGGTGTAAAACAGGCTTTAAAATGTTGCAAAATATTTTGGAGAATGTTTGGATATCACCTTACCCCAGGAAACGAATACAAAAATTGACTTCAGTCAGAACAAATTTATGTAAAGGTGATTTTTTCCGGTTTATTTGTGTTCCATGGTCTATAGAAATGTTATATAAAAATCCCCATGATCTGAGTGTCAGAACGGCTTCAAAATGGTGTCTTTATGCAGATTGTCTCCAAATGCTTGATCATTTTCCAATGTGTTCTCATAGAAGTAAGAAAAGAAGTTTAATGTTCTAAAATGCTTCCTTTTCGAAATATAGAGTGTCTAATGTGTCGCTCAACATAAGAGATTTTTAATTGCTTTAAAAAAATATTGGGCGGAACACTGAAATTAGGAATAGAGTTGCAGCTATTGATTTTTAATAAATGTACATAATTTTCAATCTTCTCTATCTAGTGGCAGTGGCGGAGAAACAGGAATGGAATCTAATAATTGTTTTAAAAACAATTTTTTTTTTTAATGAATTTTTTGCAAAAATCTAGTATTATCCATCTGGGATATCATACGTTTTATTTCAATATGATGCACCATTTTTGAAGAAAATGACAGCAATTTTACAGGAAATCACAATGATTATAGAATATTATTCTAATTGTCACTCAGTCGTACATTATGCATGTTAGATTGCCTGTGGCTGAGCAGCCACATAATCAGTGTTACAGCTAGACCTTCCTGACAAGGATTTATGCAATTATTAAAATTGTAAAATTCAATTTTTGTGCAACGAAATATACTAATTCAACTTTTGTTATATAATCAACCTCATTACCTGAAAGATGAGATCAATGTGGCCTCATTCTCAAAGTGTGTTATGTGTATGACCAGTTATTAACACGACACATTTTAATGTAATAAGTCATTTCACTGATGTTGCTTTAATACATACGCTCACGGAATGAAAACTTCAACTTATCGACACACTACATGAGCATACTCTAATTATGGATTATACCAGCAATGGGTTCAAAACATTTACCATTATACAACATACTTTACATCAAGAAGCAAAAATAACAACTTTATGGAAGAGAGGCGAGTCGTAGATCTCCCTTAACATACTCGTATTTCGATACGAAAAGTCAATAATTTGATGGTAACTCGACTGAAACTCGGCGATCTCGTCCCGTCTTCTAGCGGTTTGAATATCAGTATATATGCAGAAGCTATACAATCTGCGGCAATGGTTGTGTAAGTAATATACCCCCTTCGGAAGGGATGTAATGGAGTTTGTCCCTTGTCTACTAGATATTAGGCAAGTAAAAAATCTGTTCCTCGATAGAGAAGATATACGGTAAAATTTCCAGGTTGCGGGTAGCTCGTCTCCTGGCGTCGGTGATTGGCCCTAGTAGCGGAAATAGGCCGACGTAAAATGAAAAAAAAAAATATGATAGTAGTATTGCCAATAAGTTGAAGTGGTTAAACTATTAATTATATCAGAGCACTAATAAATACAGCAGTTTTATAAGAGATGAAATTATACAGTATAAAAAAGTAATAAATAGGCAGTTGTAATAGAGAATTTAAGATGTAATATTTACCTACTTACTGTTTATTTTTTAAAATTGTTTGTCAAAAAGTAAGAATCGATTTAATTTATTAGTGGTAATTTAATTAAGTAAACGTTATTAAAAGTTCATTATAAATCCATAGAAGAATGCACGTCACTCGCGATTTTCTCAGTAATTTTCAAGAAAAATTCGCAGTTCAAAAACTAGTGTGATGTAGTTTGTTCCCATGAATACGATGTGACCAAGAAAGAAACAATTGAACTTTAAATAAAAAAGTTATGATCGAAAAACCGATCTTTTTGTTATAGGGTATTACTGGAACAAATTCCATATATTCGATTTTGTTTTATATTACTTCGGGATTTTCCGGAAATGAATTCTAAAAATTTTGAATATCCCAATATATTTTGATTGCATTCAACAGAACATTCATTTATGTATCAAAAATGCATAAACCACTTTTGTGATATCTCTAACCGTTTTCGAAAGCTCTTTAACTTTATCCTCATACCTACCATACAGTATGCATTGTTGTTATATCGTAGTTAGCTGTGGTCAAGGTTCCTTGTGTTAGAAATAATACCATTATTAGGACCATATTGTAGTGAGCAGGTGTTAAACTAAGACAATTGCAAAACTACATGTAAAATTGCCATTATTATTGTTGCATAGTTGCGAAATTTCTAGTCAAGTGCTATTAATGATTTGACTTTAAAAATAAGGAAAATGACCCCAAGTTACAGAAGCTTTGTAGGCAAATTATTGGAAACAATGTATACAGTACAAGGTTCTAGACCAGACCTTGTGCAAGTGAAGTCTACTATAAATAAATATCAGGATAAAGCAAAAATAACTTGCTGACCCCTGATATTATCAACATTTTAAAGGAACCTTTAGCTTAAAGGGAGTTTTAGTGACCAGAAAACAAACAAAATATAAATATCAAATGGCAATTCTATAATTTAAGTGAAAAATTAGGTTTAATGGCATTCATATATCTCGATTTATAATTTGCTGAAATTGCTGAAAATACATTTTCATGTCACTAAAACTCCCTTTAAGCTAAAGGTTCCTTTTAAAATGTTGATAATAGGGGGGTTAAAAGCTTTAAAAAAAGTATTAAGGTACGTAAAGGGTCTATCAGTTTAAAATTGTATTTTAGAACCACTATAAACATATTTTATGTGAATATATAGATTCAGACTGGGTTGGGGACATCTATGACCAGTGGCGTCATTTTAACCCCGGCAGCTCCCGCGGTGCGGGGGGCCCGGCCGAGTCGAGCGCAACGTAAAAACCTAAATAAAAAAAGTCAAACGCCGGTCGCAGCTTTCTCGATTTTTTTTATGTTTATTGTTTATCTCTATGGAATGGTCTAATGAGGGCCAATGGCCGATGCGTTACTAACCATTATTATAAAAAAATTATCCTCGTCGTTATTATAGTAGGATGAAAGAAACGTCGGGGTCGGCATCTTTAATGTCTTCATCGCTATCAAACAAGCCGACGTTTTTTTTTTTTGCCCACTATATCCACGAGGAGAAGTGCATTTCGTTGCGATTTGCGGAGTTTAAGAAATATAAAAACAACACAGCCATAGAGCGGTCCGTGTTTGTGTTTTGTCCTACTGTCACACCACACCTACGCCGGGGGGCATCATTCAGTGACGGTGATTTTTGGTTTTATGTTTTTTATATTTCTTAGATCTCTGTACCGACATCAACAAATTTATGCCACAATTACCCGCACGTGTTCTCTGCATATAACATTTTAACAGGTTGAGTGCCAAGTGGTGGCAATGTGGTCTCGCACATGATTTTGCTTTACCGGCCGCATGAGACAAATGTGGACTCTCAAGTACTTGTGTGACATTTGGCTGCATAAGTCGACTATGGTCTCACGTAACTGTGTAAAACATATGGGATCATATAATGCATGGCCTGTCGGTCCTGAAACGTTATTTGGCCTGTGCACTGGCGAGACCAGAGTGTCATCACGCGGCCGAGAAATTAATTTCAAATATTTAATTTTTTTAAAACAGGCAAATGAAAAACTTAATACTTTTATTTGTTAAAAGTTGTATAACAAATATAAAAAATTAAAATAAACGACTCACATAACAAATATAACAAATTAAAATAAAAAATCATATAAAGATTCGCTTGGTCGTTTTATGGACAACAAAAAAACAATGTAAACAAAAGTGTTTCCCACAAGCTTCGCATTTATTATTGTCAGCACTCTTTGACATGTTAGAACATGAAGAATCCGTGGTGACACATTGGTCTTACATGGCATTTTAGGACAAATAGCCAAATTGGTGGCCGCGTGAGGCCAATGTAGCATCACAAAAAAAATGAAATTTTAGGTAGTTCAGATTATTTTTTTCTTATCACAAACCACTGTTTGTGTGTTAGGACTCTGTTATCTAAGTGTTTTAGCAAAAAGAAACGAATGGCCTGTGGGATCCAACTTTTTTATTTTAAGGTGGCACTCAACCTGTTAATTTAATTAAATAAAGGAATTTAATAAGATGTAGTTTAACTAGTTTAAGTTCAAAACAAAATAGAGAAAAGAAAAGCCGCTCTATTTAAGTATTTCATTGTAAAATATAATAAATCCTTCCCGACATCCGACTTTAATTCCATGGCAGATATGCCGAGATATTTCACTTAGTTTTGAGACGCCGACGGCCGAAGCAACACGTGTATTTTTTTAAAGTAGTTAGCCGCATCGCGTATATTAAATTATTTATTGTCGTTGAACTTGAATGCAATTTTTTTTCAGTTCTAACAAGAAGGTAAAGGCAAGCTTTGTTTATTTAATAATTTTACAAAAAGGGAGGGGGAAACATATAAAAAGAATTAACTTGCATGAGACACGTTATTTAAAATTAAAATAGAAAACAAAATTGCAAAAGTAAAAGTGTCTTGGACACCTTGGTAATGGTAATGGTGGGGAGGCTGACGCCTGGCAAGTAGGCCACAGACGGGCCCTTTTTACCAACCCCCAGCTGTTCCCTCAGCCATGTGCTTCTCTTGCTTCCTCATCGAATCTTTCGTACCTTCTGATGAAGGACAGGATGTCACTCATTGCGAGGGAGCTCATCTCCTCCCTTAGAAACGCCTCAGAACCGAAGATACTGTGTCTCAGGCGCCCAAACGCTTCACATTGTCCCAGGAAGTGGTAAGATGTCTCTTCATCACTCCTGCATCTTGGACATGTAGGGTCTTCCTCAATACCTATCAATGGACAATTGGACACCTTAAAATACAATCAAAATTTTATTTGTGTTGTGTAGGAATGAAAACTTTACAAAGGTAATTATTGTAAACAAATCACAAAAAATTATATAATTATGAAGAATGAAAGAAAAAAATATACCTACTTACCTATTTTCTAAAATAAAATACGGTGTGATTAATGAAAAGCGAAAATTTTATTTAATTTTTATTTAAATTGTGCATAATTGTTTTGTGTTAATGATTTTCAAGAGTTGCCATAAAACAAATTAAGCTTAAAATTAATTAAATTCGATTAATTCGAATTCAAATATTAAAAAATTATGTTAATTCTTCAACAAGAAAATGAGTTTGACTCCTAATCTAATTGTAAGCTCCTTAAGTATAACCAGCGGAGCGGCAAAGAAGCGCAAAAGAAAGCAACAAGAAGAATACGTTAAAAAATATAACAAAATAACATCATTTATGTGTCAATCTACATCTACATCTACTTCAACCCAACAAGAAGAAATTAATAAAATCAAAATGAATTGGGCGAACATGCAGCAGCACCATCATCAAGTGAATCAAATCATTTAAATGAAAACGACCATAAGGAGAATGAAAACTTTTTCAGCGCCTCGATTGAAAATGAGCAAATTGACGATTCCGATGATGATTCATTGTTGACTACTACAGTTAACGCTGCTGGCAGTGCTGACAACGATGGCTATGATTTTTTTAACAAGGTAAATCCAACAGATTTTGCTAATTTCAATAACATCGATATTTTACATAACGATTTAGTGCGAAATTTGATAATAAATAATGGTCTTGCAGACCCAAGGGTCCATATCCCAAAGATAATAAAAATAGGAGCTTTTCCCAACAATATTTTTATAAAAATAATAACATTTTATTATGTTACTCAAACATTAAAAATTGTGTATATATTGTCAACCATGTTGGTTATTTTCATCCGTGAGAAATAATTGGTTGAAAAATGGCATTTCTGATTGGCAGGGATTATCAACAAAAATTAAAGACCACTCATTATCACATTCACATATTAATTGTTGTTTTATTTATGAAATATGGAAAAGAAAAAAAGACTTTAAATAATGATAACGAAAAATTAATTAAAAATGAAACTGATTTTTGGACACAAATTCTTGAGAGACTTTTTTTAACATAACTTTAATGTTAATGAAAAATATGTTAGGATTTCATGGGCATCGCGAAGACGTCACTGACAATGATAATTAGAATGGTAACTTTTTATCCACCGTTCATTTGTTGGCTAAATATGATGATACATTAAGGCATATAATTTCTTTACCCAAAGGTTCTCATAAATATCTTTCAGCTCAGATTAAAAATGAAATAATAAGTACATTGGGCACAAGATTAAAGAAAACGATTGTCGATGAAATTAAAGCGGCGCAGTTTTTTACGATTATTATGGATACTACTCAAGACAGTAGTAAAATTGACCAACTTAGTCAAGTAATAAGATATGTGCAACTGATAAAAGATGAAAATTCCGTAGTGCAAAACATTTTAATTAAAGAAAACTTCCTCGGTTTTAATAAAGTCGATTCTCAATCAGCTGAAGGTTTACACAGTCACTGGAAAATTTTGGACTAGATTTACAGAAATGTCAAGGACAATTGAAAAGACTGCCATATACATTCACTGTGCTGCTCACAATTTAAATTTGAAGATAAATGATGCAGTAAATGGAATTAAAGAAATAGAATCATTTTTTTCAATAATTCAAAGCATATACAATTTTGTTGGAACAAATATTGTGAGATGGAATTTATTGTCAACTTTTAATGAAAATCAAATATTTAATTAAAAAGATTAAATCCAACCTGGTAGGCTGACCGAATTAAGTCGTTAACATCTGTCAAGCTACGTTATAAAGATATTGTAATGTGCCTTAATAAGATAATATTAACATCTACAAAAAAAGATGAACGTGATGATGCAAAAAGCATTTTAAATAATATTGAAAATTTTAATTTGTGTTTGTTTAGAACAAATTTTTAACGAGATAAATTTTGTGTTCAAAATGTCCCAAAAGATAAATGTTGATTTAATTGACATTTGTAGTTTAATTTAAAAAAACATGCATTTTCTTAGTGAAACAAGAAATAATTTTGAAAAATAAAATTAGAAGCAATAAATATCGCAAACTAATGGGGGGTTAACCCAGAGTTAAAAAAAGAAAAGGCAACCTAAAGTAAACGAAATATTATGATGAACTATGTATAGATCATCGGATTACAGATGAAGAGGATAATTTTAAAATAAATATATTTTATAGAGTAATAGATATTATACATACACAATTAAATAATAGATTTCAATCTCATTTACATATTGTAAACAAATTTAATTTTTTATTACCTAAAAATTTTTGCAATTTAACACTTAGAAAAAGGTGACGAGTTACAAAAATTTTATAGACGACATATCTGAATCATTCGGCATTGAATTATCTATTTTAAGAAATAACCGTTTAATTTGTGACAAATTGAAAGATTTTAAAACAATTTTTGAATTTGCCGAATTTTTATTAATAGAAAATGCTACATTAGCCTCATCTTTTGATCAGACTATCACTGTCTTATTGTTATTTTTAACCCTTCCCGTTACTGGTGCTAGCACTGAAAGTAGTTTTTTTCCAAATTAAAGATAATAAAAAAATATTTAAGAAACAGTATGACTCAAAATAGATTAGATGATTTAGCAATGCTTTCAATTGAGTCTGTAACGGCCGCGAATATGGATATGTCAGATTCAATATCACATTTCGCACAAATGGAAGCACGGAAAAATTTTTTACCTAATTTACAAAATCGATGTTGGCTTTATAGACAACTAATAAATATAATTAATTATTACGATATATTTTAATTGTATATGTAACATAAAATTTAAATAAATAATAATTATGTAGACACATATGCATAATCATTAATCGTATATAAATTTTGTTGTTTGTTGTTTTGTTATTTATGTATTGTATTAATGTAATATTTTATAAAATAAAAGTTTATACTTAAATATTTATTCTACACCTATTTATTTTATTTTAAGTTCACTGAAATTTTGCTATTGTTGAATATATGGTCATCTAAAATAATCCAAAATTACAAGGCTTACAAACTGTTGAGTGGCATAGTTCATTTCACGAATGTTGGCGTTCAGGTCATCAATTTTCATCATCAAATTTTTCAATTTATTCGCAGTGCCTTTGCTATAGGAGCTGTTTGCACTGCTCTCGTAGCCCCATAACAACAGAAATGCATGTCTTCTGGGGCTACGAGAGCAGTGCCGATACTGCCGATAGCCCTATATAGCAAAGGCACTGCGAATAAATTTAGAAATTTAAAATTGATGACGTGAAATGAACTATAGCTCTAGGCTATAAACTCCGTCAGGACGTCAATACAAATAAGGCAATAAAAAAGTTTTAAAGTACTGACAAAAATTATGTTATTTATTCACTAGATGAGGGGGCCCTAAAACATTTTTCGCGGGGGGGGGCCCAAAAATCAAAGTTACGCCACTGTCTACGACTGGAAATCTCTAACACAATGGTTGAGGAAAATTTTGAAGAAGATTTTTGTTTGTCTGATTTGGATAAGCCAATTGTAATGTTTGAAGACAACCGATCAGCTATTAAAGTCGCGACTAATCCAGAAAATAACAAAAGATTGAAGCATGTTTGCATTCGTTTTCATTTTATTAAAGAAAATATTGATTAATAGGTAGAGTGGTAAATGTTAGGCACATTAAAAGTGAAAACCAGTTAGCTGATATAGTGATTTACGAAATCGTTACCAGTGGCGACTGGTGAAATTTAGGCTATGTCATAGGTATCTAGTATTGGAGCATGGGACCCAAGCGATACTTTAAGCCGTAACTATGCAAACTAAATGAAGAAGTTTTGCAGAAAAAAAAATTGAGATTGAAATTTGCCAAAAAAAGTTGGAAAATTTTTGAGTCTCCGAGGTTATTTTTTAAACGATTTGTATAATATTTGCGAAATATTATTTTTTTCCAGAATCAGGTGGAAAATTTAACCACAGATTTCAAATTTCCTCAAACAATATTGGTTTTCTATAAAGTTACACTGTTTTGAAATTTTATTTTAGTTTAATTTTTCACTGCAAATATCAAAAAGGTGCAACTTTGAAAAAAATCAATATTTTTTTTTTTGAAATTTGAAAGCTCTGTATTTTCTACCTGATTATTATGGATTATTGGGTACTAATACTTAGCACCCAATAAGATTATTTCCAAATGATGATTGATGATTTCTGTTTAGCTTTTAGTGACTACCTAGTGTACCACTACCAGATTGGTACCGATGTTGATCAGTTAGAAATGTCAAGTAATGTGATTTGTTGTTTTTGTAACATATTTGTGCTGATTCGACTCGTATATAAAAGCAATGTAAGAATTTGCTGTGTTTTATTGAATATAGTTTAAACATCCGTTTAACATTATGTTACGTAAAAATAGGATTACTTTTCAAATAGTTTGTTGAATTAGTTAAATTCAAAAATCTTATTAGCAATTATTCTGTAATAAATATCACTTGTTTATGCTAGTTTTACTAATAAATATACTTAAAAAAATGTCATTTTTGCAATTTGTATGCAAATAGTTAAAAAAAAACTAACATATTAGATGCGCTCTTTCTAACTGAGATCTCAAGTAATCTAAGTTGTTTTACGGTTACACTACATAAATAGAAGATAAGAATGCACATATATATTATTTGCAAATATGTTTGTTATTTAATTATATTCCAAACTGAAAGAAACACGTGATTGATTCAGTTCCTCTATTATGATTAGTGATATTAGTGATATCAGGATTGTTTCTGGTGATATTGGATTAAAACCACAGACCTCTGTCTATGATAAAAACAGAAAGGTGTCCTTTCCATTGTCCTGAAGGTGCGTATACATTGAGCGAACGAACACCGAATACCGAACGAACGCCGAATACTGAAGACGAATTTGGTTGGGCATTATATACGATGGAACAAATGAGAACCGAACGTTCGGTTTGCATTCGCTCCAAAAGCAGTACATCAAAGAAATTTGGTGTTCAATGTAGACGTAGACAAAATAAAACTATGCCGAAAAACAATGTCACGAATAGCGAACCCTGTGCAAACTATTCAATTCATTGTTCGTTCCTTGATTTATAAAAACTCCGACCACTGAACAAACAAACCACAAATGTTCTATAGTTTGGAATTCGGTGTTAGTGCGCTCAATGTATACGCACCTTAACCGAAACCATCCCTAACTATTGATTTTCTCGTTGCCAAGTTGGCAGTAATTTTTCAGGTTTAGGACCGGTATATCCTTCGACTATAAGTTTTATGGTCGAAGGGTATTTCCACCTCCTGGTAAAGTTACCGAACAGATAAAATTAAAAATAAAATTGTTAAATTAGTAAAATTGTGGTTACCATTTATCTAACAGTTATTCAATACGAGAATATACTGCGCTGTGATAATTTTGTTGTAAAAGTAGACACCTAATAATTAATATAAATCTGTTTGGTAACTAACAACCACTCTACCAAAAGATGGATATATCGGGCCTAGTAATACAACAACATGGTTATTCTTTATCTTTAGGAGTATTTTTTCGATTTGAGGGAATAAACTGATAAAGCCTTATTATAGAGTGCAGTAAAACTCAGTATCAGTTTACTCATTTGTTAAATCAGTTCGAAAAAATACACCTAATGTCAATGGCATAACTGTGGATTTATAAACTCAGTTCCCGTTTTCGTAGGCCAGTTGCCTTTCCTATCGAAAGTTAAAATATATGATTCATATTCACATTGTATTGTTCATCGTTCGCAACTGCATGGATTAACTGTAAACGGGAACGGGAACTGGAGAGTTTATAAATCCATAGTTAATCTTGCAACGGCATGGCATAAAAAACGATAACTATTGACAGCGTTTGAAATTAACAGGGAATCTTTTTGTCCAACTTTAACGTGTAAATCAATTTTTAGCTAGGACAATAGAAAGTGATTCAACTTTATGTGTTGATATCTGAGTCTTTCAGTTTAGAAAGATAGTCAAGCTGACGACAAACCGCCAAATCTGGCAACTCAGTGACAACTGGCAAATAATTACTCTGACAATTTTGTTATCCATATCTGTCCATATCCAGCACAGAATTAAAATTCTGTGATATCCGCTCAAGAGTAGCGCAGCAAATTCGGTATTATTCTGGTATTATATAACTTTAAACTATTATTTTACTGTTTGGGTAAAATGGCATCAAATCTAGCAAAAGCACCATTATTTCGTGCTGTGACGGTAAGACGCTTTCGATTTTATGGTTGGCCAGGGGAAATGGACCTGTTATGTAAACTTAAAAAAAATTATGTTATACTTATTTATATTTTAGAGTAGGGGTTATGCTCAATTAGCTCCCGTTAGTGGAAATCCAAACTATGATATTAAAAGCACCATCCTTCCAAATAAATTGGCTGTAGCTTCAGGTGATAATGAATCCCCTATTACAAGAATTTCAATCGTATTTAGGTTTGTGATGTGTATTACTGTGGATAATAAATTAGTTTAGCTAAGTGTTACTTTTTACAGGGCTGGATCTCGAAATGAAAGTTCAGAGAATTTAGGGGTTACTCATGTATTACGTACTTCTGCAGGTTTGTCTACAAAGAATGCAACACAGTTTGCAATTATTCGCAACATCCAGCAGGTTGGAGCTAATTTATCTGCAACATCTGACCGTGAAATAATTTCTTATACTTTAGAAGGTACAAGATCAGCTGTTGAGAAAGCTTTACCTTTTCTCACAGAAGTTGCCACTCAGCAAGTGTTTAAGCCTTGGGAAGTATCTGATAACTCAAATCGTCTTCTTCTAGAAATTGCCACACGTCCTTTACAGGTTATTGATCAATCAGCAAATAACATCCTTAATATTATACTAAAAAATTTCTAAATAAAAACTATGACTCGTTGACAGTGATATACAAATTTATGTTTGGTTATAAAAAAAATATAACAGTCGCCTATATAAACAAAATTGGTCTCAGCTAATGCTCCTCGATAGAACTTTCTCAACTTCAAATCCCATTTGAAATGAAGAAAATAAATAATGTTCATTAAATATATTATGTATAGGGTGTTTGTTTCAGGATTAACTGGACAAACTTGAAATTTGAATTCAGAACCTCAAAATAGGAAAAAAGTTTTCTATGGAGATATGTTTGGAAACGCTTCGTTCAATATAAAAGCTAAAATAAGGTACGTTTCTAAAGGATATTTTTTCAATCATCCCTTTTCGGTAAAATGGATGAAATCTGTAACTCCCATTTTATTTTTTATTTGAACTTTTTAACGGACCAAAATTTTATCATAAAAATATGGCTGGAATGCTTAGAAACTCTTTTGTTTCTTTTATATTTTCATAGAATTGATAGTTTTTGGATAAAAAAATAAAATAGTTTTGATCCTTATAGTTATTTGGGAAATTGTGTTGCAAATTTGTGTCGATTGAAAACATTTATTTTTTTTCATTCAAAAACTGTCAGTTCGATGAAAAAAATAAAAGAGACGAAGGAGTTTCTAAACGAATCAAGCTTAGCAAGGGATACTTTATTATGATAAAATTCAGGTCTGTTAAAAAGTGAAAAAAAAAAACAAATAATGGTTGCTGATTTTACCCATTTTACCGACAAAGGATGATTGCAAAAAAAATCCTTTAGAAGAATTCCTATTAGTAGAAAATCTGTACCTAAATAAATTTTTTTATCTATTTAACAAATTTGAGAAAAAAATTAAAAACTCAATTTTAGCCTCCATGGAAAACATGATAGTCTGATAAAGACTGAAGTCAGATCCGGATTAAAATACTCTTGCACCAGGTATGACCCCTAATTAGTAACAATAATTATGCCTAAATTTAAATTTTATTAAAATAATATTCGTATTATTAGCATGATAATTGCTATAATCAAAACATGATTTAGTTGCAATGAGAGAAACAAATACAATAATACCAACCAAATACAAATATGGTACATGCGGTGAAACAGTGAATAAAAAGTAATATCAGATAACTATTTTTAATTTCATTAATGTATAAATATAATTAATTTCCAAATTATATGGGTCGTTTTCTTTTAACATACACACTAATTTTATTTTTAAAATTATTTATGGTTTCACAATTTTTAATCTTGATAGGTAAACCATTATACAATTTTAGTCCTTTATTAAATAGTTGGTTTTCACCAAAATTTGTGCTCGTTCTTTTTATATAAAAATTTTGTTGGCCTCTAGGTGCATAGCTGTGTATATCCCTGACAAAAAGTACGTTTCAAAAGGATGTTTAGGAAATTTATTATTTAATAAGTTATAAACAAATATAAATACATTAAACATAATAGACTGCCTCACTGATAATATATTTGCGCACTCTAACATGAAATCAATGCTCGTATAGATATTACAATTTAATATGTTTCTTAATGCTTTATTTTGTTTGATCTGAAGGTCATTTATTTGGCATTTATTAAGCATGAATATAATGTAAGGACAATATGTAAAGTGTGGATGTATGATAGTATTATATATTATATGTCTAGTCGTACTAAGATATTTCCCAAATCTAAAGTAATTAACTTTTTTTGAAACCTTTTTATATGTATACTTAGCATGTTTATGAAAAGATAAGTTGTGATCAATAACTACACCTAAATAAACTCTGTAACATTTTCAATTTCCTGATTATTAATTTTGATACTATATCGGAGTTCATTTGTTAAGTTATATTTAGTACCTAACAACATAAATTTAGTTTTTTTTCTACATTTAGCATTGAGTTGTTTTTACTTAACCATATATATTTTAACTCTAAATTAAGTGTTTCATAAATCACGTCTAATAATATTACCTACTATATACAACAAAGTATCATGAGCAAATATTTGTATACTATAATTTTTTACAACATTCACAATATCATTTATGTACAGTATAAATAAAATTGGTCCCAAGACCGATCCTTGTGGAACTCCATTCTGAACGTCACGTTGATCAGATGTTATTTCCGTAATTAACTATTTGATATTTTCCTGATAGATACGTACAAAACCACTGTTCCTTTTATACCCATTTTGTCCATTTTCAACAATAACGATAAACTGTCTATGGTTGTAAAGGCCCTTTTAAAATCTAGAAATGCTGCACCCACAAATTGTTTGTTACTTAGGGCATATTTTCAATTTACTAACACATGCTGCATTACAGTCTCGCATGAATTTAATTTTCTAAAACCCGCCTGATGATTGGTTAAAATAACACCATCTTCTATAAACTCTAACAACTGATCTTTTATGATTAACTCAAATAGTTTTTCATATGGCGGTAGCATATTTAAAGGTCGGTGTTCATTACATAATATTGTGTTTTTCTTTTTTTCCACAGGGACAATTGAGGACCTTTTCCAATTTAGTGGCATTATTCCTGTATCTAAAGAGCAATTTATTAAATCCAATATTCGGTTGCCAGTAGCCTCAAATGGTCAAATGAGATCTTTAGTATTTTAGGTATCAATGGTTAATCCGGGCTTAACTGAAGTATTTTATTACTAAAATTTCCTTCAGTATCTGAGTTAGAATCAATCTCTTTGTATGATTTTAGCTACTGTAAAAAATATTAGGTTTGATTCAGTAGTTTTGGTTAGGGTGGCCACCTAAATATTACAAAAATCCGTTACTTGTTTGCTCAAACATATTCGGACACTTGGTATGTAATTCATACGGATTATAGGCGTGTCAACAAAACAGTTTTCATGATTCTGTCAAAAACTGTGTCACCTGCAAAACATCAACAAGTATAAACTTTGGAATTAGTAAACCAAAAAATGATGTACAAATTTATTTATAAATAATTCGGCGCGCCCTATAGCAACTAAAAATTCACTTATTTTTTTACCATAATTAAGAATCAGAGTGTATATATGTTACGGTAAATGTAAACAGATTGGTAAAGTACAAGTTTTGTTCTACTATGACATGAAGGTCTAAAATGACCTTTAAATGTCATTATTCCTTTCCATTTCCTTTGCCCTTTATTTCATTTTCGATCACTGACGTTGAACTGTGACCCTTATAATACAATTTTAGGGCAAGGAAAATTAGTTACATCACAAACGGTATATCAATTCTTTTTACTTTTCCCAAAGCGCATAGATAACTGTGCACATTTACTGGTTACAGTGAACAGAACACCTAATTTTTTAATTTCTACATTAACCATCCAGCTTGGTAAATGTTAACATTCGCTGGAAAACATATACATTTACCAATTACGTATTTTGACCGTAACATAATACTGTGTGTAAATGAAACATGGTTCACCCCCTCTATTTTCATTGTTTATAGAAATATTTTGATGAAATTTTAAAAGTTGTTATATACATAAAGTTGCATTAGAAGACAATACTTTAAATTTTTATGCATTTCCGGTTTCGCCGGAAATTTACCCAATTTTCTTATTTTAAATGAAACACCCTGTATATTTTTACATTTTTGGAATCGATGGTGAATTCTGAATATAACAGTGTACATTTTTCCTTGATTTTTTTTTATCTATTTCTTTTTTCAACGGAAACATTTATTTTTTGATTTAGAGTACTGTAATTTACAAAAAATGTTTTTGACAGTGTTTCTTACTATTGCAAAAATTAAGTTACTGTTTTATGATAAATACTCTTCAACATAGGAGCCTTCAAAGATGAGAAAATCGGTTTTCTAAAAAATGCATATTGGTTAAATCTCAAAATGGTGGTTCATCATGATGTTTAGAAAATACATTTTACGATTACAGCACTGGTGGCTGGTGAAATTTAGGCTGTGTCATGTCTTAATATTGGAGCATGGAACTCAAGTGATACTTTCAGGCGCAATATCAAGACCAAATGAAAAAAGTTTTGCAGAAAAAAAAATTTCGATTGAAATTTGTGAAAAAAAAGTTGGAAAAATTGTGAGCCTCCAAGGTTATTTTTTAAATGATTTGTAAAATATTTGCGAAACATTTTTCTTCAGAATCAGGTGGTAAATATAACGACGGATTTCAAATTTCAATTGCATTTTTTTTTCTGCAAAACACTCATTTAGTCTTGTTAGTTACACATACGCCTTAAAGTATAGCTTGGGTCCCATGCTTCAATACTAAGATATGACATAGCTTAAATTTCACCAGCCGCCAATGGATTACAGTGATACCCATAACTTAACAATTAAGAATTAACAGTAGAAAAATCTAAATTCTTCTAAATAAATAGGTATTATAATGTAATTCACAAAACCCGTTACACAAATGAGTGTGCTATGAAAACAAATATCTCAAATAAAATTATTTGTTTAAAATAGCTGTCAAAATAATTATCAAATAAATAATGGCTATACTAGCATTACAGTAAGCGTAATTTAAGTGTACTAGTCACGACAGGACAGGTATTTTAAACAAATAATTACATCCTCACACCTCAGTGAGGAAGTTATGTATTCGTGAAAAAAATTTTGAAAATTTTTGTTGCATTTCTGGACGAATCTCGACGAATTATGACGATACACAAAATTTCAGACAGAAAAAAATTTCTGTCTGTGTCTGTCTGTCTGGTTCGCGATAGCAGCTACAGTTTTTGAGATAAAGCTTTCAAATTTGTTACACACGAATGTGTGTAACAAATTTGAAAGCTGTCGTGACTTCCTTGACCTCTAGAATTAGAGGTCAAGGAAGAGATTGAGTTCGTTGATGAGCAAAATCGGTCCCAATTTTTGAAACGTCAAAAAATGTGATTTTTGAAACGTCAAAGTGACTTTGAAACGTCAAAGTGACTTTTTTTGAAACATCAAAATGTGACTTTTTGAAACGTCAAAATGTGACTTTTTTGAAACGTCAAAAAATGTGACTTTTGAAACATCAAAAATTACTTTCATTATAAACACCACCACACATCGAGTTTTACTACAGTGAGGAAGTTCTGATCCCCAAATAATTGGCAGCGGTTTTTTTATTTAAGATAATAATTGTTTTTCACAGCGCAATATTTTTTGTACCGAGCTTTGTGTGTTACATTATAATACCTATTTATTTAGAAGATTTTTGAATTTTCTACTGTGAACTCTTATGGAATTGCAAAGTTATGATATGAAAGATTTTTTATAAAGCACTAAATCAAACATTAAAATTTTCGTTAAAAAAGAAATATGTACACTTATATTCAGAATTCACCAGATTCAAAAAATGTGAAAATATACAGGGTGTTCCATTTAAAATAAGAAAATTGGGGTAATTTTAACATATATAATACTTTATCGTCATATGATCTATAAAAGATATTGATAACGTCATTTTGAAAAGTAAATTATGGTACAATAATTAAAATACATGAGATAAATGAAATCACACTCACTAGAAGAGAATACAATTAAAAAGAATTATTTAAAACAGAGTTTTATATCCTAATAAAAAATAATATGTAATTATTTACTATTAAAATACGTGAAAATTACTTGTTGTAATATTCTTAAAGAGAATAAAAACAGTTGTCTAGAAGGTAGCGCTTAATGTCTTTTTTAAATTTGACTATAGAATTAATATCCTTAAAGGAGGTAGGTAAGTGATTGTAAATACCACTACAAAAGCAATAGGAACTTTTCCTGTATAACGACATATTAAAATATGAAATATAGATATTAGTATTGGATCTAGTGTTATGGCGTACACTGAGTTATTTTGTGGAAATTTTCCTTGATTCAATTTAACAAAAATAATCGCTTGGTAAATAATTATACAGGGAAGTGGTAGAATACATTGCATTTTAAAAATAGGTCTACATAATTCTAATGGACCAGCAGAAAAAATTTTGCATATTCTTTTTGGATAACAAAAATACGATTCATTTCAATTGTTTGGCCCCAGTAAATTACCATATAGTTTAACTGAGAATATGTCAAGACGTAATAGACATTCAGAAAATTTTTTAGTATCTAAGATATTTTTTAGATTGACTTGCGAAATATGCAGAATTCAACTTTTTGGTCACAAAACCAACATGTGCGTCCCAGGTTAATTGATGATCAACGTAGAGACCTAAAAACTTACAGTTATCTAATCATTCTAGCACAGAGTCATTTAGTTTTAGATTGAATTCAGAAACTTTAGGTCTTTTTGAGAGAATAATGTAGTGCGTTTTAGATGGATTAAGAATACGCTTGTTTTTACTACACCAAGTATAGAAATCAGAGAGCACCATATGTGCATTACAGTAAAGGTCAAATTCTGACTGGGCAGATATGCCAATGATATCCCCGTATAAAACTAATTGTATATTGACATTATTTTGTAAGTACTTTTCCACATCGTTGATGAATAATGTAAATAGAAGGGGAGATAGAACGCTGCCTTGAGGGACACCATATTTCAACTCTCCCAGTTCCGAAAGTTCTTGCCCAATTTAACCTCTGGTCTTACGTTTGGTCAGAAAATAAAGTATCCAGTCATTCATGCAACCTCTAATGCGCATGTTATGCAATTTTTATACCAGGTATTCAGCATCTACATAATCGAAAGCACGAGAGAGATCGAAAAACAAAACTAATGTGCAGTTGTGTCCATCTAATGATTTATAGATGAATTCGACAAGTTGAAAAAGATGTAGTATTGGTAGTGGTTTTCCTAAATCCATATTGATTTGTTGACAACTGTTTATGTTTATTTAAGAAGGTTTCTTCCATTCGGTTAACAACAATTTCTCAAGAATTTTAGAGATAGTCAGTAATCCCGTTATAGATCTATAGTTTTCCAGGAATTCAGGGTCACCTTTTTTTATAAACTGGTATGACTTTTTTTAACATCTGGAAAAACTCCTGTTTTCAAAGAAATAATAAAGACAAAACACGGGGGAGATTTGATATATTCCCAGATAAATTCAAGGGCAAAGATCGGTACATCACCCAGACCACTACCACTACATATTAATTAAAACATATTAAAATTTGATCAATTTATTTCTATAAACAATGAAAATAGAGGGCATGAGCCAGGTTTCATTTACACCCGACTTATATAATATGAGGCATATAGAATCAAATCCAGCTAACTCTTAATTGCATAATTTTACAGGAAATGAGGAAAACGTTCAACGTTTAATGTTCTTCCAAAAATTGCTATTTTTTTTTACACCTTTACAGTAAAAGAATGCAGTTTAGCTAAAAAAATTCAACATAAGTTCTGTTTCTTTACTTCTTTTGACGATTTTTAAATGGAGTTAGCGGACTTTGATTGTGAATAATGAATATAGCGTGTTTTGATTGAAATTGTCATGGATACAGCGGGGTTTGATTATAACTTTTTCAGAGTTGGCGTCATAGTAAATATTTATATATATATATATATATATATATATATATATATATATATATATATATATATATATATATATATATATATTTTTTTTTTTTTTTTTTTTTTTTTTTTTTTTTTTTCAGTGAAGAAATAAAATTATTATTATTATTAAAAACAGCCTTAGGCTGATCTCAGCCTTTTTATGATATGAGGCATATAGAATCAAACCCAGCTAACTCAAAAACGAAAATTTTACAGGAAACGAAGGGGAAATTAAAAGTTCTTCCAAAAATTGCCGAAATATTTTTTTTTACACTTTCTTTACTCCTTTTGACAATTATTTTAAAATGGAGTTATCTGACTTTTTGTGAATAATAAATATAGCGTGTTTTGATTGACATTGTCATGGATACAGCAGGGTTTGATTGTAATTGTCATGGATATAGGGGGGTTTTTTACTATAACTTTCTTTGGAGTTGATAAGTGATGCCACTATTTTTGATTTTTTTTTAATTATAAGGCATAGAAGTGGCATTTATTTAAATCAAAAAATTAAATTGTTTTAATACGAGCACATTTTTCTCTTGGTTTCGTATATTCATCCATTTTAATATTTTAAAAACACAGAAATACTTATTAAATATAGTAACACCCAACTTGTTTAACAGATCAACATGAACTGACGAAACCATATGCTTATAGCGCACACAGCGCCGCTATTGGCCAAAATGGAGATAGCGGTATTTGATTGTAATATTTGGATGGAGATGGCAGGTTTTCAAATTAAACTCGATCATTTGACCCAGTTTTAAGCAATTTTTAGTGAAATTTTAAAGTTGTTGTTTACATATACGGATTCCTTGGAAAGACTCACCAAAAATTTTATTATCGATCAAAATTGGAGATAGCAGGGTTTGATTTTAAATGCCTCATATAATGTGTCTTAAAAAATATGGTTTCTAATTATTTATTTCCTTCATTTCAAATTGGATGATAATATGATGAGAAAGTATTGTCGAGGTGCACCTATGATAATTACATGTACAAAAAAAAGAAACCTACTCAACTGTTTGTTTTGAAACTTTTTAGTGTTACCAACGGTGAATTAACTATCATGTCACACGTTTCCACTCCCACAAAAATAATTAGTAACGTATTAATCATTTATTTTACAAAGATTATTTTAGTAGAAAACTAAGATGTTAAATTAAAGTTCTTAATCACTAATCACGACACATCCGCAGTATAATATTAAATAAAACAAATATATTAAGTTAATTAATATTTAATAAAAATATGAATTGTTATATTTTGACTGTCTAATATAAATCACAGAAACAAAGTATGTATTTAATTCCATTTAAAGTGCTCTACCATAACATACAGCATCACTAAGAGGTAGATATGGAGAGGAAGATATTTGGGAATATTCCTAATATTTTAAAAAATCTGACATTTTATTTGCTTTGTATTTATGCATTTCTAGAAAAAATAATAATATAATTACATTACAATTACAAGGTATTACATAAGCATCCTGCAAACCTAATATGAAACAATAATAAGTTATATTGTGCCCAGAAATCTTCTACTCGTAGAAGTAGAGACATATCTTACCGTTTCATTGACCACTGCTTCCACTTTTGCTACTTTCCTTATGACCGAATTTGATCGTAGGTAGTGCAGAATCGCTGGTAACAAAATAAAAGTAACTAAATAATGGTAACAACAAACACGAGGGTTTGAGTTGAGCTTAGTTTTCAGCTTCAGCAGTGAAACTTAGTTGTTCTGTTCCATGCTGCTGCGGTGTTTCAGTCATGTTTTCCAGTTTGCATTATTATGAAAATGCATGAATCGACAATAATTTTGAAATTATCGAAGTAGATGACAAGACGTATTAGAATTAAGACTTTATAGTTAAAAGTTTTTGTCACTGAATAGGTTTTCATCTTTCGAAATTCAAATTGTAAACCCGGCAGAAGTAAGGTTATATTTGTAAACTTTATACATTTTTTAAATCACTAAAGTACTTGTGGCAACATTGACAAATTGTTTTTTGTAATCTACTACTCGTGGGAATAGATTCTACTAGTAATAAAACATGCCTATAAGTATCTGTAGTTTCTTACATTTTATACTGACATTCTTATCCTTATCTGAATGTACTACTAGTACATAAAAGTTTTAAGTAGATAATAAATTAAACACGACACTTCAAATACTAGGCGAGGAGTTCCGAAAGAATGAAAGACATTGTAATATACTAACTTAATGTATATTTTTAAAAATAGGAATTACAGCTTTTTGCATTTCAATTCAATATGCCGATTTTGAGAATTAGAGAATATTTCCATCTATTCATCTCTATAAAAAGTATAAGTAAATACCTATTATACAGATTGATCCAACCCACTAGTTACAAGACTAGCGGTATGCGCAGTTTACAGTTGCCTGTCTCAATACGAACTCCGAACGAAAAAATATAGGAAAAAGGAAGAGAAACTAAAAGTAAAAAGTTTTTCTAAGTTGCCTGTCAGCATTGTACTGGTAGTTGACATAAAGTAAATTATTGTACTGCATAAAAATTCATTTTAAATAAAATATTTATTTAATTATATTTCGTCGCTTTGTCCGTCCCATTCGATCACTGTTTCTAATAATTATGTAGTACTGCTTCTTGGTGCCAGGTGGTGCAGCTATTTTAAAATAGTATTTTAATTATTTTCTGCATTCAAAACAGTTTTAATAAATTATTATACTTTACGAAAAGTAGACATTATGAAATTGTTTTTTATAATTAGATGCTCAAAAAGACCTCCATCTTGAGAAAGGCATATCTTAACCTACTGTAACCCTTCTGACATTTGCGCTGGCAATAGATGGGCGACTAAACTGCGCATACCGCTAAACGTGTATCTAGTGTTGCCTCGATTAGTATGTACCTACTTATTGTGAAAAAGGATCTCGTTTTTGTTTTTGTTACTCGGTGATATCCTTGAGAGCTTTGATGTTACACCTAAATCTGAGATATATCTATCACTAAATGTTTTTAACTTTTTAAGCACAATATTAACAATTTTTTTGGATATTTCTTAATAAACCTAGCCTTCACATGATTGTTCAAGTAATTATTTTTTTTTACATGTTTCAAAATACATTATTTTGAGATGCTTTAATAATATATTACATATACATAAAAATTAATTTTCTTTTAGTTAAGGGCCATTGATTTATTACATAATGCCGCTTTCCGTACTGGACTAGGCAACTCTCTGTTTATACCAAAATCTCAAATTGGTAGAATTTCCACTGAAACACTGCAACATTATGTAGCAACAAATTTTCTAACTGGACGTGCTGCTGTTGTTGGATTAGGAGTTAATCATGCTGAACTTACTCAATATGCCCAAGCTTTAAAATTAAACTCTGGAGAAGGTTGCACCCCATCATCTCCTTATAAAGGAGGAGAACTCAGGTAATATTCCCATAATGAAAGAATAACTATATTTAGGTTTTTATGTAAACTCAAATACAATCTTGTCGCACAAGAGTGTAACCACCATAAGTTTTGTCTGGAAAACATTAAATTAGAAACTATGGAAAGAGCAGGTAGTGTAGCTCCTTCCCTACATCACAGTATAGAAAAGTCTCAGATGTTCCAAACCTTTGTGAGCAAGTGATGTATATCATAAGTGCCAAAGAATTTTTGCACAATGAAAAATTAATCTAAAATAAAATTTCAAAAGCGATGTAACTTTATAAAAAAAGCAATATTTTTTTATGAAATTAGAATCCTTTCAATACATTTTTCACCTGATTCTGAAAAAAATATTTTGAAAATATTTTACAAATTATTTAAGAAATAACCTGGGGCTACGCAATTTTTCCAACTTTTTTTTTTCAAATTTCAGTCACAATTTTTTTTCTGCAAAACTTTATTTAGTCTTGATAGTTATGCCTTAAATTATCAGTTGGGTCCTATGCTCCAATACTAAGATATGTTGTAACCTAAATTTCACCAACCACCACTGATCGTGATGTTTTCTAAGAGTCCTCGACTAACATTATGTGAAGGACAAGCAAAATTTAATATAAAGGATGTAGATATATCGTATGAAAGCATTCAAAGCCATCAACATGCTCATGATTTGAAATGGCAGAGCACAATGAAGAAATCACTACTGTCTAAAAAGATATATAAAATGTCAATTGTGATTGGGACAATGTAATATTCTCCATAAAGCTTCCTTTCGAGCATGTGGTCCCATTATTCCAGCTTGGTCTACTCCAATACTAAGATATGTTGTAACCTAAATTTCACCAACCACCACTGATCGTGATGTTTTCTAAGAGTCCTCGACTAATATTACGTGAAGAACAAGCAAAATTTAAGATAAAGGATGTAGATATATCGTATGAAAGCATTCGAAGCCATCAACATGCTCATGATTTGAAATGGCAGAGCACAATGAAGAAATCTCTACTATCTAAAAAACATATAAAATGTCAATCGTTATTGGGACAGTGTAATATTCTCCAACGAAGCTTGCTTTTGAGCATGTAGTCCTATTAGTCAAACTTGGTCTACTCGCAATAATAGACTTCTCATGCGAAGCGTTAAACACTCTGTAAAGGTAGATTATCTTACCAAGGAATATTAAAAAAAGAGAATTGTCTGGTGGGTTTTCGTGGCACTCTTAATTTCAGCGGTTATAAAATTTTGCAATTAAATATATACAGGGTGATTCACTTGAATCATTCGAAGCATCATGCATTTTCTTATTGCTGAGGGGTTAATAAAACATGTTCTGAAGAAAAGTTGCATATCCCTAATTTTGATAATGAAATGATTTCAGCACCTACACTATTTAACTCATAATAAAAATTAATGTAACATATTTTAAATACTTTTAAGGCAAGACATTTGTATTGAAGTAGTGGAAAATAAATTATCAGTCCAAGACAAACTTTAATTTGACCATTTAAAGTGTTTTGTTATATTAACTTCTCATTTATTTTTTAAGCCTATTGTCAAAATATATATATATATATATATATATATATATATATATATATATATATATATATATATATATATATATATATATATATATATATATATATATTTATATTCAATGTCTTATTTATATTAACGCTGCACGAGCAAAGTTTACATTGATGAAAAAAAAAGCGGATACCACCACTCCCACCGACATTGTCAGCTCTGGTGGCAAGATTTAAATCCGCAGCTATGATAGAGAGATTATTTAGTCACACTTGCCATCACTCACTCTAACCAACTACTCAGAGCTGGTTACTTAAATTTTTAGCAAATATTCACTTATTTTATATTGTATTGAGAATTTTGTGTACTTTATGAATATCTAATAAAATCCGTATTTGTTTTTTTCTCCCATAAAAAAGGAAATTGTAGTTATTTTGTTTTGAAATTGAATTTTTTAATTCAACTTTTGGAAATATTTCTCTTATTCTTCATAATAACATATACACTACACTACAGTGTAGCGCTAAAGGAATCTTATATAATTTATCCCATTTCTTAAGTAATGCTGCATTGAAGAGAAATAATATTTTATGAAATATTGATGCATGCAGCTGCATTCCTCTTTGGGGTATTTGCACTAATTTATATTTAAGAAAATTATATAGTTTTTATGTGGCTAATTTGCTTATAGGTCTAATAAAGGAGGTAATCTTGCATTTGTTGCTGTGGCTGGAGAGGGTGCATCTTTAAAGGATTCTAAAGAAGCTCTAGCATTTGCAGTACTTCAAAGAGCTGTTGGCATTGGCCCACAAATCAAATGGAGCACGACAGATAATGGACTTTTTAGTAAATCCATAGGATGTTCGCCAGAAGAATATGCTTCCACAGCAATCAATGTCTCATATTCAGATACTGGACTTTTTGGTATACTTCTTGCTGCTCCTAGTAAAAGTGCTGGTAGATTTGTAGAATCTGCAGTTAAATTACTCAAAAGTTCAAATATCAGTGAAGAAGATGTCACAAGAGGTAGGATGATAGTATTACCTTTCATTTAAAAACCGACACAATTTTATTGTGTAGGTTGCACTGTATTCTATAAGCTTCCCCTATGCTTAAAATTTATATGGTAATTTTTGACTTGTTGACATTATTATTTATTTTTATTTGAGTATTACAATATTGTAATACATTTATTTATTTCTAAATAAAGTCACCAATATAATATGAAATTTTAAGAGCACTGAATTATACTATATTATCATGAATTTCTTAAAGTAAACTGAATATCTGTTACATACAGGCATGTACATGGAGCTACCATAGGTTTTTGTGAAAGAGTAGTCAACTACATGTGTGAACTAGAATGCATTATTTCGTTTTTGTTATCAAATGAATGAATTTTGACATGAAATGCTTACCATCAGGTTTTAATCAAAAATGTAATAGAATTAATTAAACCAAAACTGTCAGAAACACAAAAATTTTACGAAAGAAAAAATTAGAACAAACCGTTTATCTTTATAATAACAAAGGAATTGAAGCTGTAGTATTGGCCCCAAAAAAATTATGAGATTTGTTTAAGGGAGCAGATAGGCAGTATGGCGAGTTTTCACATAGCGCGCTCTAACCAACTCTTGCTACTGTGCCCAGTATATAAGAGGTGTCCCATAAATAAGTTTCTTCAAGAGGGTATAGAACTAGAAAAAATAAGTTCAGTTTTGTATATAAACATTTGCCTTAAATCAGTCCATAAGGGCGCTACAACCCCTTAAAAGGGGTAAGTCAAACATAGTTATTTGCCAATAAATATTGAAATGCCTTAAGTTGGAAAAATTAAATTTGGGCATTTATTAATTTTGTAATGTTACATATTTTATCAAATTTTTATTTAAATATCATGATTTGTTAGGGTAGTTACGGAGGGAGTGAGGGTGATTTTTTTGTCTTCTTTTACATTTAAAACAAAAAATAGACTGTTAAAAACTGCATAAAAAAAGGTACTCTTACTAAATTTTTATAGGAGGTATCATTTTGAAGTTATTTGGATAAGTATACAATAATGGATAGAAACTACATAGGTACCTCTACAAAAAATAATTTCACAATATTTTCAACTATCGTTTTGTAGAGCAATTTAAAATATTGCTTTATGTAAATGAGCATGTAATTTAAAAACAAAAAAATTTATTTACAATAGGTTTCTAATTAATATTATTTTAAGTTTTAGTCTTAAGTTCAGAAGATGATTAAGAATAAAATAAGTTGATTATTTATAAACATTTACCAAGGGATTTGGCGTTATTTGTTAATGAATTTGAAACGTCGTAAGTTTAACGACTCAAATTTTATCAATTAATTAGTCTAGCTACACATTTTGACAAATTATTGTTAACGTCATTTAATTTGTAGAGGTACCTATGTAATTCGAAGGCGGACGACAAATTTGCTCATATTTCTTTTACAAGTTTTGTTCACCTAAAAGTAACAATATCAGATGACTCGTAACATAAATAATAATAAATAAATTCAATTTTTTTTTTTTTCGGTGAAATAAAAAATAATGCTATTCAAATAGAAACTATTTTAAAAATACCTAAAACTAACAAAATTAATTTGTCTTGCTGTTTCAAAATGAAATCCATGTGTTTAATCATCGAAGTAGGTTAAAATATATGCTTTCCAATATTTCCAGAATTTCCCCTTCATTCGCCTGATATTAAATTAGTATTCACTAACAAATTATGACATTTCAACAATATAACAATTTCAATAATATTTTAGTATAAAATTACACTATAATATAAAACCAGGTACAAAGACTTAGGACTTTAATAACAAAAGACGATGTAAAACCTAACGCAATAAAGGTTGGCGCAATTTTGAACTTCCCGCAACCAAAAAACCATTAAATTATTTTTAGGACTTGCGGGCTGTTATCGCATTCATTCCAAACTTTCATTTACCAGTTTCAAATAAACATTGACTACATCAACTATTTTAATATATCCAAATTTCGACGAACCTTTCGTATTAACTACGGACGCAAGCGCATTCGTGATAGGCTCGGTCCTCTCACAAAGTCTTATTGGTAACTTACCGATCGCTTATGCTTCCCGAATTTTATGCAATGCTGAAACTAAGAATGCAGCTCGCGCTCTATGTTCTTTCAACAAAGTAAAGATCTTTATTAAATAATAATAATAGTAATTTTTGTAGAAAAAAAATTAAAATTAGTAATTTGCCAAAATATTGTACAAGTCCCTGATGAAGATCAAATATTCCAATTATATTAGATCAAAATCACAGGTAAAAATAATTTACATCGCGGTATAAATGAAACTATTAGAAGAATAAAAGAAAAACACAATTGGACACTGGCGGTTCTTCTATAGGGTCATTTGGTCAATGACCTCCCACATACAAATAAAAAAATAGAGCTATTCATTTTCTGAAGTTTAAAAATATATTATATATATTTTTAATATTCTTAAAAAATATATTAAAAGTTTCTAGTTCATTCCATGCACAATACTATTCAAATATTGAGCCTCTATATTCATATTCATTACATTATTCATTTATAGAATTTAAAAATCTTGGGCCAATCCACAACTTGTCCTCAAAGCTACGGACCGAATTTACAACGAATTAAAGTGAAATAGACTTATGCGCGAATCGTCAGAAAGCAAAAGAGACAGAAAACACTGACGGGGACAATGTCCCTGGCACATTTTACGGATACGGTAACGCACGAAGGACGCTAGTAGAGCAGTCTTAATGCTGACTAGGGTACGCGTTGGTTGGTAAATTATGTCGCGTTGTTTTTAATGTTTTTATTTGTGAACATTTTATTAGTAAATCTCTACTTGTGAAATTAAGTAAAACAGTGTTTTTGGTGTTTACTATTAAATATGAGTGTTGTACAAAATATATTAAAACTGAAAGATGGACATAAGTTGGGTTATGAAGACCGAGTGAAATTCGAAGGGGGTGGCCGTCCAAAACCTAATATGACGATAAAGCAAACATCTCTCGATAAGAAGATAAAAGGTATTTTCGAAATTTAATGTACGATTTATCCGAGTGGATTTGCGGATGCGAGGTAAAAAATGCATTTTTTTGTTTCCCATGCCTGTTATTAGGTGATGATCCTGATCCTATATGGTCCAAAATAGGTGTAACTGACTTGAAACATTTAAAAATAAAAGTACAGAAACATTCGCTCGCATCAAGTCATATGAATAACTGTTGTAGTCTAGCAACACTTGGTACAGTTGATATTAGAATGCAGTTAGACAGTGCCTATAGAAAAAGTTTAAAAGCTTACAACGAATAAAACGTTTCTAATATATATATATATATATATATATATATATATATATATATATATATATATATATATATATATATATATATATATATATATATATATATATATATATATATATATATATATATATATATACATATATACATATATATATATATATATATATATATATATATATATATATATATATATATATATATATATATATATATATATATATATATATATATATATATATATATATATATTTTAAATAAAATAATAGATAGTTCCAATAAAGTACAAGTAGTTTTTGTGTGTAGATACGTTTTAGACGGTGTTGTATGTGAAAGATTTTAATACAAAGTGCATAGACTGTTTATACCTATCGAACAGAATTATTAGATTGTTTAGAAAAAATCATTGATAATGAATCAGAAAACAACACTCTAAACCAAGCTATTGGTTTAAAAAAACTACTTACAAAATGAACATTTTCTTTACTGGTTAAATTTTTTTTCATTTAGTTATGCCTCATTGTGATATATTGTTCAATCAATTACAAAAATGTAATATCGATGTCATAACAGTAAATAAGTGTATTGGCGTTTTTAATAACTATTTGGAGGAGACATCCATGCAGTCTGCCCAGAGATGTAAAACGGAAGAATCAAAAGGAGAATTTCATTAGAAGTTTGTGATATAATTACATCTGAGATCAAAAACAGGTTTGGCTTCAGTAATCATTTAGCAGTGTCTCAGTTATTTCACGCATATCGATTTAAAGATTATAAAAAAAGCGTATCCAGTCATAAATCATTTGAAACTTAAAACTGAATTAGAAGTATTATATAGCCGAGAAGATTTTTCCAATAGTGAAGGTGCAGTTGCTTTGTTACAGCTTTTTATTAACAATAATTTGTGCAATACTTTTTCTGAAAGTGTCGAACTTAAAAATCTTGTGTACTCTCCCTATGACTACTATCTTGTTATTATATTTCCAACACTATAATATTCCGTTAAGGATACATTGCGATATGGTCGTGAAGTTAACAATAGTTTATTAAAAGATCTTTATACATTATATGACATAAAATTAACATTTTCGAGTATAGGACACACACAGTCAAATGGCTCATTGGAACGATTTTATGCAACTTTAGCAGAAATTATACGAGTTCACAAAACCGAAAATCCGAACAAACATCGGTTTACTAGTTTGCCATATGCAGTAATTTATTATAATAATTGGGCAAACAAATCGCATGGTTTTACTCCATACGGTCACACATCAAATCGACCCCCTGAAACTGTGTACAACTAAAAGGAATTAATAACTAAATACATCCGAGGTTTAAATAATTGAATATAGTTATTACAAAATAACTCGTAGCCGCATTCAGAACAATAAAGAAAAAGCTAAAATACGTTTTAATAAACAAGTTTCTGAAAATCGTTATTAATATAATATCGGCGAAAAAGTATATGTAAAAGATTCACAAATTAAAGAATAAATTTAACGGCTCTTTTGAAATAACCGAGATTTTTCAAAATTTAGCAATCTTGCATAACCCAACCAAACAACTAAAGTAAATTTCGACGAAATGAAACCTTATTTTGAAAGTTAACCTTGGTTTCGAGTTGGTCGTGCTGCTCGGATCAGCCACGTTGGCAGTCTCCCAGTATAAAATCATACTCATAAACAATACTATATGAATTTACTACCATAAAAAATCAGACATAGTAGTGACAAACGATAAATGGACATTATTGGTACACAAAAACATTTCCTACTTAAAATGACGATTTTAGACACCATCATAAACACCCTTGACCCTGCTATTCATAATATGATTACCTTTTTAAGCCAAGTTAAAACTCACTTTAGTCTATTAACACAAATTTCCAAAAGCATACTATCAAAATTTAACGAGGTTTATCTTCATACAAAACAATACAAACGTGGAATTTTAAACGGTATAAGTATATTTTTTAGTCAATATCCGGAAACTTAGACGCCGAAGACGGTGAATATTATTCTAACTGCATCAATAAATAAAGACGAACACGAACTAGAAAACTTGTTGAAAAACCAAATTTCAGTAACGTCAGTCATTAGAAATTTCAACTTTCGACCATTCAGAAAATACAGATTGGCCCGAAATATTTAACGATTAAATTAAAATTTCTAGAAATTTGTGAACAATTAATGGCTAGTTATTTGTATATTGAAAAAAAAAAGTCACTTATTTTATAACGTTTAGTACTGTATACTAACGTTTTCCATTTTTTACTTTTTATATTTAATTTTTATTATGCCTTATATTATTTTACATATAATGCACATCTCTACATATTACTATTTTGGCACCTTTATGCTTATAAACCTACCTTCATATTTTGCATTTCAAAGGTTTAGTTTTACATTTTTATATTCCATGCTTTCCATACTGTTTTTCATTTTGCAAAAGTTGTTGCATAAACACCAACCTTTTTTATAAGGGGAAGTTGTTATATAAAATCTACACCACTATATTAACTTATACATGACTTTGACCTCATTTTATATCTCAGGGTATCATATTACACCTACATTGCAGATAATAAATTCTTATTAACTATAAACTGCTTATTTAGCACTTGCTTTATTTCACGTCTGGGAATTGTAAACGCTTATCTAGCATAAACTAGAAATATTATAAATTAGCTTTACAACATTTATTGTATCAGTTTTTATACTCACTATATTATAATAAACACATTTTAGATTCAAATAATTTATTTCTTCTTAATTAAATAAACATTTTTAATAAAACATGAAAATAAAATCGATATACAGGGTGGGGCAATAGTGCGTCCGACTTCGATATCTCGAGTTCTATGATAGCTATTAACTTGATTTAAAAACATAAGTAAACTAGACAAAAAACTCTATAACCGGAAATTGTTTTCGATTATACAGGGTCAGCCAAAACGATTCTACGGGGTCAAGTAACTTTTTTTAAATTGAAATGCCATGTATATCAGAACATTTTTTTGAGACCTCCTTTCACTCCTGTATTATTATCAAGTAACTTTTTTTAAATTGAAATGCCATGTATATCAGAACATTTTTTGAGACCTCCTTTCACTCCTGCATTATTATTAACTTTCTCCCAACCACTTGAATGTAATGATTTTTTTTGTTGAGATTATACCATTTACAAATGTACATGTGAGTGGTCATACGAAAAGGGACCTGGAGGGAACAAATTAGTTTTCCAGTTTTTCGAGGTTTTAGATGCATTGAACTTTTCTGCGTTAATTGATCCAAACAGAACAATAGTATCTCAAATAGGTGAGTGGTCATACAAAAAGGGACCTGGAGGAAAATGAGTTTTCCAGTTTTACTGCGAAACACACACTAACTAGTCAACAGCACGGATGAACATAGCAGGCAATATAAGCATATATCGAGATCGCGATTAATTTTTAGTCTAAATTTAAACGCATTTATCTCGGAATTTACTTTTTTCTTTCTAGGTCCCTTTTTATATGACTACTCACATATTAAAAATATCACTACAATCACAACTATTTTAAGAAAAAATATGTTAGTACCAGTTATGAGACATCTGTGTGATGACACTCAGCCATTTTTACTTCCCAAAGGTATGAAGGATGGCTAAAGAGGGTTTTTAAATTTACAACTTCTTGAACTGAATTTTCTTAATTTTCTCAAATGAAACACCCTGTATATTTTTGTACAATGTGATGTAGGATTGAAAAACGAAAATTTTTTGTACATACATTCCTATGGCTATTTGTGACCATTTTCAATTTATTGAACATTAACTGCAAAATTCAGCAATAAAAATTAAAAATGAAGGTTTTTTCAAAAGTGCAAAATTCCGATAGCGGTTAATTCAATTTTTATTGTTTATTTTATTTTATAGGCATCGGTAGTAGTTGGACGTTTGTAGATTGTGTTTTGATATAAATTTATTTTGTGTTTTCGACGACTAATATTAATATGTAAGTATTAAACTAATGGTTAATGACCAATATATTCCCTTAACCTTACCTAAAAATAATATGTATTAATTTAAGATAGAAAATTTAGTGATTAAATTGGACAAAAAAAATTTACTGTTTTTTGATTTGTTTTCTTATTATACGAGGTGACTTAGTTTTAATAGCGAAAATTTTAACAGTCGATAGATCTCGACGATGAGGAATTTTGTTGTAGATAAAAAGTTATTTCACATAAAAAATTCTAACACAGGAGCGCGGTATTATATAAATACATTTTGTGTATTTATAATGCACCGCGCGCCTATGCTAGAGAACTATGCAAGACTAACGGTCGACAAAGGGTCGCTCTGCGAGCCCAGGTAAACAGTTTTTATGTGCTCATATGAATAAACGGAATATAATATGGTGTATGTTTTAATCAATTTTTTACACAGGTCAGTAGTACTAAATGCTCAAAATGCAGCATATTGCTTTATATTAAGATAGAGAGAAACATTGTTTAAAGCAGAATGTGGAAATCATGCAGCAAAAAATTGGTCCGCTCTAAGCAGATAGAATTTAAAATTGTTTTATTTTCTGACATTATTTCTTATGGGTACACAAAATAAAAAGTAACGGAAATTTTTAAGACGTTTGGCTTTCTCATAGCCAAATCGAAATTTTTTATTAAATTAGGATGTTCTTATTTCGGTGTAACCAGTCATTTTAGTTTCTTATTCAAAACTTTAAAGAAAATGTCAATTTTATATTTGTTATTTTGTTTCTTTCCACTGCTAACCATAAAAGGCATTTCTTGTGATTGTAAATAAATTTCGTACATATGTACACTGTTGAAATATTTTTCCACTGATTCAATAAACCTAAAAGGCATTATCTTAATTCTAATGCCTTGAAATATTTTTTATGCCTAGTAATAAATAAGTAACCCACAATGATATATTTATTATGCCCAGAAATAAGCAATTTCCGAACTCAAATATCTTCATGGTATAGTTTAATCTGTCTGTACACATATGAGTAAATTGTACATCTCTATGACTTGCTACAAATAATTTTGTATAATGTGCTCAAATAAATGATTTGATTAGATTGTCTATGTTAAAGATCCCTATCCCATGACGATATTGGAGTTGGAAATTTTACTGGTTAGGGGGTTTAAATGTACATAAGCATCGATGAGCTGATCTCCTGATGCCAGTGATTTACCTTCGTAGTGAAAATACGCCCAACATAAACAAGTGATAAACAAAGTAACAGCTAATTTATATTAGATTTTGTAGTTCTTTTTAGGAAAACAAAGAAATTTCTCTAAAAAAGTTATAGAAATTTATATCACATTTATCATAGTAAACTTGAAGAGTTATGTTAAATTTACCTATTTTGTTTGTAGTGGCAACCCTGAATAAGTAACATTCTACATTGCTCTTTATTACAGGTAAAAATCAGCTGAAGACTGCCCTCCTTTTAGAGGCTGAAAGTGGATCGAATGTTGTTCAAGACATTGCAACTCAAGCTGCTATTTTAGGAAATGCTCAAACTGCCTGTCAAATTTCTACAGCTGTTGATTCTGTTTCTGTCAGTGATGTTCAGAGTGTGAGTTGTACAGGATTATTGTTTAATAATTGTCATTATTTGCTCAAAAATATTGTTCTTTATTTTTCTTGAAAAAATAGAGAGGAGAAAACTCTAATATAAAACTCGACCCTTTTTTAGCATAATTAGTATTTTTGTCGGTTTAAAGTAACTATATATATATATATATTTTTTTTAATTTTACCGAAGGGTTGTCGAGTTTTGTCGATCATTTAAATACCAAATAGTTGCACGTTTGAAACTCTTATGGGGTATTTCCATTGATCTAAGATGAAAGAGGAAGTGCTTATAATTTGAATATAATTTTTTTTTATATTCTTGGTGCTAAAGAAAATATACAGAGCCTTCATAAATGAACAAAAACCATGAGATCAATTGGTACCTTTTAACTTGTGATTTTGTTTCATATTACGGTAATACCTTATGAGGATATTTGCACATATGTATTTGTCCAAAGAATCGTTTTTAATAATGCTTTGCTGACGGCACGACTCGACGAGGCTGTTAAGGGAAACTAATTGGTCATGTGGTTTTCGATAATTCATGAAGATCCGTTATTACATAACACTATAAAATAATTATTTCAATTTAAAGTTACAATTTTTCATAATTATGTCACTAAGTGCAAACTAGGGAAATTACCGTTTAGTGACGTCGCAAAAGTTTGACAACTTTTTTCCAGTTTAAATGAAAAGAAAAAAATAAACAGCAGACATGACTTATTTTTATCTCGTTTTTGATTTTCATACCTCATTAAGTTACTATTAACACATTGACTGCCATCTCGGTTTATGAATTTACTTGTCCATGATGCCAACTTGGTCTATAAGACCAAGTGTCATATTTGCCTAGTGCTACCATCTCAGTTTATAAAACTGAGTCACGTATTTGGGATATGAACAGACCGAGGTGGTGTACTAAATGGTCTGCAACATGCCAGGTTTTGGAGAAAAAATAAATTCAGTTTTAAAAACTTATAATATTGAAAATTTTAATGAATGTGCAGATACATTGAGGTATTTCATGTATTTCTTGTACTAATAAACATAACAAGACTAATCATAAAGCATAATAATAAAACAATTGCAGTTATTCACTTGTGCACAGAGTACTAGTGTCGTGTGTTGGAGCCACCTCAGTCTATAAGACTGAAAGATTATTTGATGTTTTTCACAGCTAAAAATTTTTTTCAAAACAGTGTGTATGTATACATGGTAACTATTCAGTTTATTATCACGTGGCATTCATGGCCTGGAGAATTTATTTTTCTTTAACTTGTTGATACTGGATGGCACCTAGCATAAAATATGTCCTACCCATATGGCTGTCTATGTGTTAAGATTTTTTATATATTCAGTTGTATAAGTTGTAGATATTGCTTATATTAAAAAAAAAAATGAAGAACAGTATATTCCATTATTTTGCCTATTGTGAAAAACGAAATTATTTAAAAATGTTTAAAAAAAAACACGATAAAAACCAACAGATTCCATTAAATGGAACAGAAACACAGGTAATATCAACTACAAAAGTAATACCCGCCATGTGAAAACTATTTTAGATTTTCTAGTATAATGTAAACTACTAAATAGACAGTAGTTGATGAAATTAGTAGCAACTGGATAAATTAATTTTATGGAGCACAAAAAAGTCCCTATTATTCTGTAAAATCAAAAATTGTCTTGGGGCAGAAATTACTTTTGCAGGTAAAAAATTTCAAATTACTGACGAATTGATTTGTTATTTTGTATATACGTATATGAAGTTTTAAATTGAATGAATAACAAAAAAAAATCTAAATTGTAAAATCTTATCATTTGTAGCCTACATCATAGTTCGATTGCACATAAGCATAAGGCAAAATTTCTAGGTTAAAATACTCATATTTTAGCAATAATTTCAGTTATTTTTAACCAGCTAAAAATATATTTTTTTCCTATTCATTTTTTTTCCAATTTTGTATATTTACCTGCAGAAGTTTGCATCATTAAATAAAACTTGACATTAACTATTTAATTTTGTTACAGGCTCTTAAAAAAGTTGGACAAAAATTAACTATCGCATCAATTGGAAATCTTAGCAGTGTTCCATATCTCGATGAATTGAAGTAAATAATGAAACGAATTGTTTTAAATTATATTTATTAGAAAATTCAATTGTCAAAATAAATCAATTAATTTTAATTTTAAGTTTATTTGTACATTAAATGTAAAATAAAAATGTTAAATATTATATGTTCTGTGTTTATTATATATTTTTAGGAACTTGATATTTTAAAGCTTTAAACCGTTAATTTAAAAAAATGTCCAAGTAAAAATTTCTATTATTTCACTTAATTAAAATTCTATATTTTTAATGTGATTACAGCTTTTTTTTTAAATATATAATAGGTTTGTTCTAAAAGCAGTATCGGAGTAGTTTGAAATCATCAGAAATATTTACTAATTTACTAGCCAATCAGGGTCTATCCCCTCCCCGGAACTTTGAAAACATGTTTAATTTTTTGTCAGAATATTGTTTAAAAAAACTTGTTTCAGTACCAGTCGGTGGTCAACTTTGTAAAAGCATTTAAATTTAATTAAAAAAACATAAAGGTGCAGAAAAAAGTTAAAATGGAAACTAACCTTCATGAACACAGTAAACAATAATCAGTAGCTTATCTCTCCTTGCTGCTACGCTTTATCGTCGGTGACCTTACAGAGCCAATACTTTAAAATGATACTCTGAGAAGCATCAATGTAGTAGTGGCCATTAAAGCGAAGTGTATAGTTCGTCCACCCCTAACAGACACTAGAAAGGAAGGCAAAGAAAACATTTGCTGTGATACCATAGTTAAGTTTTAAAAATCTGGAGCATAAAAAAACTATGAGAATTCGAATTATCACAAGTAAAAGTGCATTAAAACAATAAATATATTTATAATATGCTTGCTTAATTTTCTATTCATACGGAGAGTTTTTATGGCATTCCTTTGGAGTGTCTGTTACCGATGGGCGAACTGTATGTTATCTTTACATATATCAGCAAAATAATTAAATGTAAAATAACAGTTATTGTAGTAGTTACGGAAAGTCTTCATATATCCCCATGAAAAACTGTTATATTATGCAGGCATATAATATATTGATTTTAGTATAGGACTTATTGTTTTGCAAAAACAAGAACCATTAATGAAGTAATTTTAAGAATGTCAATTGAAAGTATAAATAAAACAGGATAGAAAGCGTATATTTTTGGTTTTGTATTTAGAATGCTTCTGCATCTATTACAAATTAGTCATTTTATAAAAAGTCATTTTTTAAATGAAACTGGTACTTCGTCACAGTAGAATAACAGAACTCTAAAAAGTTGTAAAAATAAAAGGTACACTAGAACACCGGAAATTTTTTTTCTTTTTCTTGTGATCTTGATAGGTAATTAGGAATTTTATCTGTGCACAATATAAAATATAAATTTGTTATTTACACATCTAAATTATTGTTAAATTAAATGGGTTACTCGAAAATAAAAAAAATATTTTTGCATTTTCCGAGGCGTTTTTTGATGTTAAAAAAAAATGCACAAGTTGTTTTTGGTAAGAATATTACGGAGAATGCAAAACGAAATTTGTAGTAAAATTAATTATCCCCAATAACATTGACATTTTGTTTATATACGAAGAAAAAATTATTTTCTATTTTTAATCCATTTTATTTTCACACCACGTTATGTGACTGGAAGCACTGTATCAGCAATTTTTCTAAAATACCGAGAAAAAGCTATTTTATAACAATAAATATGTTTAGCATTCATTATTCACAAGCTGCACAAACATTAAAAACTTGTGATCTTTTTTCTAACTAATAATCATTTTTTTTATTAATTAATCTACATATAACGCTAAATTTTCTTCGTTCACCCATGGTATCTTTTTAAAATGCTATTCCCGTGATGCAACCGCCTGCATTCGAGGTCCCAGAGAGCTTAGCAGATTTATTAATGAAATGTAGCTGAGATAGTCTACTGATTATTGTTTACCATATAAACAGCTAATAAAAACTAATATTTTCGCAGTTATTTGTGAATACCAATTTTTTTCTATTTTACAACAGAATAACATGGGAAGTGGGGTCCTCTTAAGATGGTTTTAGACTACTCTGAATATGATACCAAAAATTAATAAATTGATCAATAATTCGTGTAAAATATAATTTGTAAACTTTCTGCTTTTCAAACCAAATTTTAGATACATAGGGGGTGAGCTTTCTATAAAAATATAAATATTAAAACATACCATTTAAAAAATGTAAGAAACCAAGATCCCGTACGATTGCACACAAATATACAGTATGTGTATTGAAGTATTAGAACTAGTACATTGAAAGAAGACTGAAAATTGACATTGTATGCAATCATGTCCACTGTTGATTGCATGATAGTTCTGCTAATCGTAATGCTGACGAGCGATGGCTTGTCAGTGTCTAGTTTACATTTAAGAAACCCATATCTAATGATTCAGTATACTGTAGATCCACTAGAGTTTCTAAATGAAGTTAATGTTGAACAATTTTTTCCTCTTTTTCACCCGGATGTCAATGAAATAATGTCCTTGCAGAAAATAAAAACAAAAATGCATCAGGATTAGATGGAATTTCTACTAAACTAGTAAAGTAAGCAACTTACCAGAAAAAGATGTTATAACTCTACCAAGGTTAATTAATTTTTCATTTGAAAAGGGAACATTTTAAAGTGGTACTATGACGGTTCTTTACAAAAAGTTGGAGATACTAATGATCCATCTAGTTCTAGACATCTTTTTTGACCGCAGATAAAAGTATCTGACGTTAAAATCATAGAAAAGTTAATAAAAATGGTTGATCAAATTTTTAGACAACATAATAAACCGAAATCAGTTTGGTTTTCAAAACAATAAAAACATCAATGATGTTATTTTTAACAGAAAATTAACTATGGTTTGAATAATGGAGAGGCAGTTGCAATAGTCTTTTGTGAATTAATGGAGGCATCTGACTGTGTCGATCACAAAATCCTCTTACAAAAACTATATACTGTTACAACATTCGAGGCGAATCATATAACTTGTTCCAGTCCTGCCGAGCGCCTCAAACAAGATGGAGGGATGATGTCAAGAGGAAAGCCAAAAAAAGGGGAAAATGGGCGCCGGAGAAAGAAGAACCCCCTGATGTTCCCGTCGGCTGGTTCCAAATCCTCTGATAAGCCACTAAGGGAAAGTGCACAATATTGAAATTATATCCCAAGATTTAGATAGGTTAGCTGATTAGTGTACCGCAATCAAATGCAAAAATAATATTAAGAAAACTAATCGAGCTAGCCTAAATGGAGAACTATTATATCCAAAATTCTCGATTATTCGATTGCCATTTGCCAGATTTGGTGCAGAAATAGCTTATCTCTATAATGTAGGGTAATCCCCAAAATATTTTTCAGAGCTCATTCTGTTTAATGCAGAGCTATTCTAATTGTGACTGTATACTCTCTCCTGTAAAATTTACATCTTGTGACAGCATACTTCTGCACTCAAGCGAATATTTTAAATAATTTTAAGTTTATATAATTTGAAGGATGCACAAGTAAACGATACAATAGTAGACAATCTGACAGAGAATTTCTTAATGTTTCTGTTGATAATAAGTTGAAGTGGGAAGATCATATTGAGCATTAAAAATAAACTCTCGACCGGTTATGCAGTTAGGATAATATCGCATGTAGTGGGAACAGTGGCTGCTAGATCAGTGTACTTCTCTGGTATGGAAACCTATTTTGGGGAGTGTGTAATAGGTCAATATCTTTATCCTAGAGACACGAGCTACATAATATGTAAGCACAAGTTTTTATCCCACCGGGTCCTTATTTTAGAATATGTATGTTCAATTCATAAACGTTTGATTTTTTTTTCAAAATAATCCTCACAAGTATTTCACAAGACACACAAACATAGACTGCCGATTCCAGTAACACGCTTAACCAAAAAAATCTTTAATATAATGGCAGAAAAATGTCTATCACCTATCTCGCGCGATAAAAATAATTGCTAACCACTCTCATTTTCGTAAAGCTGTTAAACTGATCATTGATTAATATAGCCTACTATGATAATAATATTATTAATAATAATGAACTGTCCGACTTCTTATATGCAGCAGTGGCTGCCAGAGGAATTAGCCTACTACAGGCGACTGGATTCGTGCTATGCTATCAAACAGAACCATAACGTCTCTACAGGGAGAAACGGTTAGGTTTAGAGCCACAAGAGGATACGCGCAGGGTGGGGTTTTCTCCCCCCGTTTGTGGTCACTTCTTGTGGATGCCCTACTGGCTATTCTCACACTGTGGGAGGTTGAGGTTCTAGCATATGTAGATGATCTAATCATACTAGTCAGAGGAAACTCTGAAGGAGTAATATCGAATACCTTTCAAGAGACACTGGATGCAGGGAGTAACTGGTGTGACAGGGAACGGATGTCTGTAAACCCTCAAAAAACAGTAATAGTATCATTCGCCCAGAAAAGGAAGCTGGAGGATTAAGACCTCCCTCCCCAATGGGCGAAACCATTCCATTTGCGAAAGAGGTGAAATATCTAGAAATCACTCTAGATAGATCACTTAATTGGAACTTCCATCTGGAAAAGGTATCCACAAAGCAAAGCTGTCCTTATAAACATGCCGCCGTATTTGTGGCAAATCCTGGGGAATGGGTCCCCAACAAATTTACTGGATCTATATCACGGTCATCAGACCAATGATAACATGAATCCATTGTTTGGTGGCCGAAAGGATCACAACTGACGGCCAAAGTCAAACTCTCTGGAGTGCAGAGATTAGCATGCATGACCATAATGGGAGCAATTAGCACCACATCGTCAGCTGCAATGGAAATCCTGCTGGATTTACCCCTCCATTCATAGATATTTGGAGAGAGAGGCCAAGTGGGCAATTTACAGACTGCAACAAGCGGCCATTAATATGCCGCAGACTAGTATCATGGAGCGGAACAGGTTGCTGGATGACAGAGAATCACAGCATGGGATACTATGGCTACCATTACCAACTACGAGCTGACCTTCAACATCCTTTCTCCGGAAAGAGATGAGTGGGATCGGAATAAAGCCGAACTACTGAGGGCAGACAGCTGCTGGTTTACAGACGGCTCCAAAATTCCCGAGGGAACAGGAGCCGGAGTACATAGCTACAGACCAAAGGTGAGGATATCCTTAAGCATAGGTACTCATGCAACTGTTTTTCAGGCTGAGGTTCATGCCATTGAACTGTGTGCGAAGGCTGGAATATATGAATCTTACACGTAGATCGATAAAAAATTTTCTCAGATAACCATCAGCTATAAAAGTTCTTGGTTCCTACCGGTGTAACTCCAAAAGGGTATGGAATTGTTATAAGGCTCTAAATCATTTGAGCAAAAACAACAAAGTATCTCTAGGTCTGGATACCCAGCCACTCTGGTATGGAAGGTAATGAAATAGCCGACTTCATGGCCAGAGAAGGAGCGGGATCACGATTCATCGGACCAGAACTGATACTTGGCATATCTAGTACTGCTAAGATGGCTATCTCAACCTGGACTGAAAGGAAAACTCTCCAGTATTGGCAAGAGTACCAGGATTAGTTCATTCGAAGGCGTTTATAAAATACCCTTTGAAATCAAGAGCTAAGAAACTTTTAGAGTTAAACAGGGTAAACCTGAAAACTTTAACAAGCCTATATGCCGGGCGCTGCCGACTAAACTATCAGCTGCTTAAACTCGGCCTAGCGAAAAACGCCGAGTGCCGTCTATGCCTGGAGGACGATGAGAAGGCAGACCACATCTTATACACCTGTCTCGCTGTGGAGAAGATTCGATTCTCAATATTTGACAAAGAGCAACTGCTGCCAGAGGATCTGGACACATTCTCACCCAATAAAGTTATCAGTTTCATTAAGAGACTGAACTTATTGGGTGAGCCACAATAGGCCTGCTGATGGCCACAGTGTAGGGTCCACAGGGACCACACTCACAAGACACCTAACCTAACCTAACTATGATATTAATGAATATTTTAGTATCTGATTATCTTATTGTGATAATTTAGCTACATGTTGCATCATTTATGGTATCTGGTAACGGATTCCCTTCATGGAATGTCTTACATCAGAAGGCTTCTATGCAGATAATGGACTAGTCTTTGATTGGCCACTTTTTAAGCGTGGTCTCTGAAAGAATGCAAGTAGCCTGTAGGATTATAGAAAGGTGGTGTAGCGAAATTCATTCTCTGCACCAAGAGGAACAAATAAAGCATTTCAGAGCGCCACTTATATATGGAAGACCCCTAGCACTTGCACGGGAAGTCAAATACCTAGAGATGACCTTATATTCGAAACTGTTATAAGGCACATGTCGAGAAAATTGTTGAAAAGTCAACGGCAACATTTTGGCAGTTGCACCGAGTAGTATGCAGGAACAGGGGCCTCAGACCACAGATCTTGCATTGGCTCTGGCGGTAGTTAGACCCATGCTCTAATAGACCACCCGCCGGTCTCGTGGCCGTGTGTAGACCAAATTGATTGATTGATTTTATTGATCATAAGTACACCGTTGTGTTTTGACAAGTCAAGAGTACAAAAAACTTCTTAAAAAATAAGACAAATCACAGTACACGATTTAACATAAGTCATAAAATTAATTTAATTATAATAATTAAAATTACCACATCTCGAAGATTGGCCTGTCTAGGGATTACAGGTGCTTGGAGGACAACACCTACAGCTGCCCCAGAGGCCATGCTAGCTTTCCTCATAAATAATGAGAGAAGTCATAGCAGTCCACCTACGGATACAGTACTCAGTAGGTTGGCGGTGTAGAGGCAGCGCTGAAGGTCGTATAGCAATTGGTAGATAGGCGAAAACAGAAATTCTCATTACCACCTTTCAGGTTGATACTTATAATACATAATACCAAATTATTAAAGTATGGACATTTATTTACTTCTAATGATAAATGAGGTATAAAAAAGAGCCAATTATCATTATCGAATTGACACAATTTCTTTAAGTAAACCATTGAAGTATCTAAGAAACCCATAACGTAATTTTTTAAATTTTCTCTGTCCCTTTTGATTAAATTTTAGTTTTTACAAGTTTCATAATCAAAATATAACGGCCCTTTTCTATGAATTAACTGATTTTTAAAATCTGTCATAATGTGAAATATTTCGCATGCAATTGTTTCATTATTTTCGATTTTTTTTATCATTTTTATCAAAAGAACTGAAATGTTATATAAATAAATTTAATTTTTTACAGGAACTTCAGTAGATACTGAGGGAATGTAAAGAGTATTTCGCAGTTGTTTAGAGTCTTTTTTTCTGTTCTGTGGTTTATGATCTTTATTATTACAAAATATGCCAATTTATAAATGGAAGTTCAATGCATGGTCTCATTGAAAGCCATCTAGTAACTACATGTCGAAGTAATTCTTTATATATACTTTCAAGAAATTTGCGGAATTTTTGTAGTTTTTCTCGACGTTTTGTGGAAGTAGAGAAATGAGCGTCTATTTTTAACACCAAATTTTTAACGTCTAAATTTAAATTAGCCAAAGAATGTAGTGTATGCATAACAATAACCTTTTAAAATATGGCTATTTAAATTTAAAAGATTGGTGAATAAGGAATGATTTTTGCCGAAATTTGCGTTCGTATTATCAGCGTTTAAAGAAGAAATGCTTGAAAACGGCAAACCTAAATATAATAGTGATGTTTTAACCACTTCAAACATTTTATTGTAAGTTTTATCCGGATTTTCATAAAAATCAATTATTTTATCAAGTCCATTATGCCGAGAAAAATATTGCACGCATATAGGAAATAATTTTCTATTTTTCCTATTAGAATCAAAATGAAGATCTTTTAAATTATTTAAAACTTCCTTCAAAGCCAATGGTCCAAGGATATCGGTGACATGCTCTTTTGATTTTGTTCTGCCACGATAGTTTTTGTGCAATTTTGGAGTAAAAAAAATTTTTGAATTTAGTTTATTTTGGCAATCCATTGAATTATATGATAAATTATGTTTCATGTTATGATAAACTTCTGTAAGCTCGGCGCATGTGATCATTTCTTCTTCTGTTGAGATTTTTTTGTAAAAAATGCATCTACCCAGATAGCACAATATATTCTCAAAATATTCCAGTAATAATCTTTTCAGAATATTTGATTAATCTTATATAATGCTCTAGATATATACACTCTATAAAGAATAATCTTAGAACACAGGAATGGGAATTTTTTTCATAATCTAAGTATATTCCTTGAGAATATTGCTGAAATATCCAGATTATTCCAGGATTAATCCAGAGATATCCATGGATTTAAAATTCGAGTATTCCTAGATTATTCATTTAGAATATTTTTCAAATATTCAAATTATTCCTGAATTAATCCTGGAATATTCATGGGTTCAAAATTCAAGTATTCCTAGATTATTCCTTTGGAATACTCTTGAAATATTCAAATTATTCCTAGGTTAATCCTGGGATATCCATGGATTCAAATTTAAAGTATTTCTGGATTATTCCTTTGTGCATTATCCAGGTTCTTCTAACAATATTCATGGAATATCTATCCATAAGCTAAATTTTTTCCTATAAATATTCCTTAATAGGGTAGGTCACTAGCACTGGAGTAGTTTGCACGAACACTAAAGCAAATTCTAATCATCTTCAGACGATGCCAATTTAATTGTTGAAACATGCGTAGAGTATGCAGTGTCTAGTGTATTGGTGTTTGTGAAAACTAACTTATGAATATTACTGGAACAAATAATCGTGTATCATTCTAAATGACTGTAGTTTTAAGCCAAATAGACTTGTAACCATATTGCATAACGTGATTAAGCCAGTATGTATGGCACTCTTAATTGTCTGCAACATCACTTGAATAACAAGTACTATACGGTTACAGAGCGCAGAGTTATATAAGTTGTCGGTTTGGCAAAGAAATAATTCGCTCTACAAAAGGCAGGTTGATATTTTGTTCCATAAGACAACATGCTATCAGCTCGTAGACAACCTTTTTAACTTGATATGGGTACACTTGGGTCAGCGATTCTTTTCACACGTCATCAAGCATATTGGTATGAACTAAGATGACTAACACATGAATTACATCATTTGTCTTTTTCTAACCTTAGCCGATGTTATGATAATCATTTTAAGAGTGCTGTTGTTGATCATGTTACAAATTGATGACGTGTGTGAAGAGAATTGTCGGCCCAAGTGTACATTATAAGGTTCTCTTGCAAGTCTCTAGATGCTTTATGGATCGGTCTTCTTTTTTTTTGGTCCCGGTCTATTCCTCCCCCAGATGTAATTTTTAGGAGGTCACTGCAACTTAAGGAAAATGTATAATTTTTTCACTTTAGAGAAGAAATTTTATAATATAATAAAAAACAAAATCTTCTTGAACAATTTTAATATTCGTATAAACAAAATATAAATGTTGAAAATATATTGTGCACCAGACACCTTAGCCATTGGATTCAGCCTAAAACAAATATACTTATTAAATACGTTTTAATTTAAAGAAGCATCTGCTTATCTTTGTACAATTAATGAGAAAAGGCTAATCAATTTTAATTAATGTAAGAAATGTGAAAGATAACTTACAAGAAATCCAAAATTATTTAGATTCATTAAATCATTTTCAATTTCTTCCAGATCTTCTATCGTTTTAATTGGAAATTTTTCATATATATCAATTTCATGACTAACAGTCTCCAAAGTCTGAGATCTTCCTGAAACTATTTCCAAAATTTGTAACGATATTTGCTAATTTGCTTCAACAGCCATTACTAGTTGGTTTAAGTCATGCTCTAACTCTTTAATTACTATTTTGTTTGCTGTACCAGCTTGATAATAACTTGTTCTCTGAATTCAGTCACCTGCACACATAATTTTTTTTTTACTTGCATATACATAACCAAGAACTTATATTATTTCAGAGGTGGAACTCTTTACAAAATAGAGATAAAGAATGAAGAGATTTCACATTTTGTTTCATTTTCTACCCCATAAGTAATTCTCTACACTTTTCAGAGTTGATCGATTAGTTTCACTGTCAAAATAAATAATAATAAATGTACTTTATCGGATAAACCAAAAAGCTATCGACTGAAGTCCTTCAGCCATTTCAGTATTATTCTTACAAAAACCTATTAAAAGTAACTGTTTAAACTATATTCCATATACAGGTTGGTGTACCTACATGAGGTACGTGGCTATGCGATAGAGTGTAATAGAGGTGTAGTCGCCATGACTGCTTTCCTAACAGTGCTCGTGTACCCGCTGGACATACACCAACTAGTGTATTTAAAATTGGTGAATTCTAAAGTGACAATTTAATAGTTATCTCCTTCGTTGTTTCTATCGGGACACCTTTGACTTGACCGCATTTGTCTAAATGTCATAAAATAAGGAAACAGATCTCATTCACTTTTTCAGTTAAAGAGTTCCACCCCATATAACAACCATTTCCACCTACATTAAAATGAATTGTGTAAATGAAAACATGTTTGTATAAAATTTTAAATATTGAAATAATTACTCACTGCTGGTAGGCTTTTAAGGCTTTTGCTGTAGCAATTTGGAAACTGTCATATCTACGGGCTAACAACAACTTTACATCATATTTTGCCCAATCGCTTCCTGGCTCTTCTTCATTTTTTTATGGCTCGCTCTAATTTTTGTCGTGATTATGCTGAATATACACACGCTTCTTCAGTTTCATTAAACCAAATATTTGGTAACACCTCCACTTCATCACTACACAAAAATTTAACTACCACCCAAATCATGGTTTACTGAAAAATATTTGTTACTTAAATTTACATACAGAATTTTCCAGATTTTATAATTTTGAAAATGGCTTACAAGTATTAGTGATGAAATCTTATTGGTGGAAAGTTAAAATAAAACATTGAATAAAATCATAGAACGGATCCAACCACTGAATCTGTTCCGTTTCAATTCAGTAATTTTCAATGACATAAATATGATTCACAATTCAATAATCACATCCAAACAAAAATATTTTTAACGTAGCCTCAACGATAAAACAAAGAAATTTATATTAAATTTTTTCTTTTACAGTTGTTTTTAAATATTCCATATACAATTTTAATAAAATGATGATGAACTAAATAATAAAGCACTTACCATTATTTCTAATCAAATTATTAATAAAACAATAATACCATATGACAGCACAACATCGTGATAATAATTTCTTTAAAGCAGTATGGGCAATTTTATGAGTTACAGCCCAATCTCTCAATTTATCCTTAATGTCTGGAAATCGTAAAGAAAACGTTTCTGAATCTCGGACTGAATACTTATTATTACTAGGGCTAGGGCAGGAATTATCTGCTGGGTCAGTTTGTGAACTATCGGAATCAATATCGCTAGAATTATTTTGATCAGAAAATCGTACATCAAATGGTGCTGAATTGCTTGCATTGTCATAAAAATGAGCTGCTGTTGAAAGCTTCTTATTACAATTTAAAGCATCGGGTAAAGCAAGAATGGTGTTATATTCAGAGTCGGTTTCGTTTTGATTGAGGTTATAACCTTCCAAACACGAACTTGCAGAACTGCTAGAATCTTTACTGTTAATTACATTTAACACATTCTGAACCTCCTTAGTACACTGTCTGTACCAAGTACTACTTCTCTTTGGATATTTTGGCATTTTTTTAAGAAAAAATGTACTTTATCTATTGACAGTACCTATTGATTTAGTAGCATACAAAAAGGAATACTAAAAACAAAATACGTACCTGTAATGTGGTTTGTAACAAACGGTTGTTATTACTATTATATTTATTATTATTAAAAACACATTTATGATTAAAATTTAAAAACTACCACCACTTGGCCAAAAAACTAACTTTATTGAAGCGGGTTGTGTTGTCTCTGTCTGTTGAAGCTATGATGACGTATAGGTCGGGAATGGCGATTGTCGATTGGCGGGATAGTTGACGTTATGGCAAGCGGTTGCTATTTAGCGGGAAATTTGAATTATGGAGTGATTTTTTAATGTGTCTAATGTTAATGTACTTATATATTACTACATAAACATAATATTACATAATTAATTAAAAATTACTACATTTGGTATTGATAAATTAATTTATATGTATATTTGTTGCCCTGTTAAATTTTATTGAACAAAATTTGTCTCCTAACAAATATTCTTAGGATATTCCTGTAATATGAAACCAAATATCTATATAGCAGTAAGAATAATGTTGAAATGTTGCGTAAGAAGTTTTAGAATATTATAAATTACATGTTTTAGGAACCTCCCTTGGAATAACAAAATCTGTTACGCTAACATCATTCTTAGAATATTCCTATAATATGATATCCAATATATCCCAATAAGAATAATCGTGAAATATTGCACAAGAATAACTTCAGAATATTAAAATTTGCACATTTCAGGAATATTCCCCTGGAATTTATATATTCCAGAGATATTAAGGGATTATTCAGATATATACATGTAAGTGGGAAGATTTACAGAATATTCTATGAATATCTGGTGCTATCTGGGTAAAGCCTGAAGATGAAGACTGACTTTGTGTTTTATGTCCCTGACATATGATGTTTAATGAAGATAGGCCCATAACTCCAATTGAAAAATAATTGTTACATATTATGCATAGTACTTCATTTGGATTTTTTTCCCTTTTTAAGTGAACCGCCAGTATGTTCGAAAGCCATGTCTTATTAAACACACATAGCCTTTTTTCTTTTTTTGGTAGGTGTTTCTAATATTGTTTCAGAATGATCCATAACTGTAATACATAAAAATAAATAAATATAAAAAATGGATATAAGTAGGCAATACAAAGTTTTAAAATTTATTAATATGCAAACTTTCCATTTAACTTACAATGACATAACCCACAAATATTAACAATTTTTCCCAATTTTACAGCATCAACACACACAAAAACAACACAGATAAAAATCTGCTGGTATGAGATGAGAGCGTGAAAAACTGTGGCATTGCAAATACTACCGAAACTTAACATGTTCATTTATATAATGATAAACGGAGATTCATAAATAAAATTATAAATTTAGACGCCAATGGGATATTTTTGATTTTATTTTTTTTTTAAATAACTCTTTAAAGGTATTGATAAATTATTTTGTTTGTAAAGGACAATTACCGTTCTTTGACACCTCATAAAAGGTCAAAGGACAATATCCTAAATTAAAGGACTTTGAAACAAAGGACGCGTTGACAACCCCTGATATATCCATCCAGCACCTTCTCCAGGCCTTTCAACAGAAAAGATGTCAGGCTAATTGGTCTAAACGATTTAGAGCTTGGTTGCTTTCCTACCCATTTTTGGTATATATATACTACCTTAATCGCCGACCAACTGGATGGGATATAGTTTCATACCAGACTAGCTCTGAATAATTTAATGAGGAATGGGAGCAATATTTCCAGTCCATTTTGTAGTAGAGCTGGGAAAACTCCGTTCTCTCCTGGCGATTTCAATGGTTGGAAGGATTTGATGGCCCACTCAATTGCCGGTAGTGTGTGTCAGCCAATCATTTTTATCAGGTCGTTTTAATCGACCTTCTGATGGTGACGGCTGTTGGTCATCCGGATTCGAGCACCCTGGAAAGTAGTTTTGTGTTAGGAGCTGTAAGGTTTCCTTTCCAGAGTCCGTATATGAGCCATCCGGTCGCCTTAACGAGCCACATTCCCACGTTGGCTCCCTGGAAAGAATCTTGTGGATTCTAGTACTGTGAGGTAGGTCAGTTATACTCTCATAGAATTTCCTCCAAGACCCCTTTTTGCTTTCCATATTTCTTTGTTATAGTCCGTTAGAGCGGATCTATATTGGTCCCAGTCGCCCGAAGCTTCAGCTCGATTAAAGAGGCGTCGAACTTCTTTTCTCATTTTATCCAAATTCTTGTTCCACCAAGACGCGCCTCTATCGTCATTTTTTTGTCTTCAGTGGATAGTTTTCGTTGTAAATTGAGAAAATTGCGTTGCGGATCTGTTCCGCCGCAATTTCAGTCTCATCACGATTCCTGATTGTGGTGATAGTGGATTGAAGGTGAAACTGGAGGGAATGTTTGTACCCTTCCCAGTCTGTGCACTTCGGATCTCGATATGTCACCATAGGTCTTGGACCAGCTTCTATGTTGAATAGAATATGTTTGTGATCTGAACACGAGGGTTCAGAAGATACTTTCCAATCGGTTATCTTGTTGCTCAAGTAATTTGAGCTGATTGTGATATCTAATACCTCGTTCCAATTTCTGGTGACAAAGGTTGGTTCAGAACCAATGTTATTCAGTTAATCCTTCACCTACTATATATTCAAAAAGTGACTCACCTCTTTGGTTAATGTCCGTGCTACCCCACGCTGTATGGTGGGTATTTGCATCACATCCAATAACCAGGTGGATATTGTTCCTTTTGCTATAGGCGATTATCCCGCTCTGCAGCTGGAGGAGGTTGGTCTGCAACTCTTATCACCCGGGAAGTAGGCTGAGCAGACGATTATTTCCATCTTGCTTCCTCCCTCCGAGATCGATACCTGGACGGCTACAACGTCCTGGGTGCAGTAACCTGCAAGTACAAAATAGTTAATGTTATTTCTGATCAAGATACATGCTCTGTGTCTTTCGTCAGAGCCGATTTCTATTACCTTGCCAGAAGTATTTCTCAGGCCGCTTACTCGGCCTGTGTTACTTGTCCAGGGTTCCTGGAGGAGAGCGATGTCGATTTGCTCTTCCTTAAATCTTTTGCCGGGGACGTATGTGGCCGCCCTGGATTTTTGTAGATTCGCCTGTAGACACCTAATATAAGATGTCATTGGGTAGTTGATTTGAAGATAGGGATTAGGGATAAGGGTATTAGTTGTGGAAGTGTTGAGAAACGGTTGGGTTAGATAGGGTTAGGTTGTGGGTTTAAAAGGCAGTTAAGGGGGGTGGGATTGTTTGTCCTCCTCCAGGAAGGTGAATGTTACTCACTCTTCCTGGAGGTGGTTTTGTCTGGAATAGGATCCCCCGCCGTTCCCCTCTTTGAGGGTGCTTTAATTCCACTCTTCTTCAGATGGGGTTTATTCGAGAGGGATTTTTCTTTCCCAGATGTTCCCTGTAGGGGCTGTTCGCTCCTCTTGGGAAGCGATTGTAGTTCGCTTTTCCCTGAGGGCATTCCTGCCACCGCTTTCTTGTCAGAGGGGTCTTTACCGTCTCTAACTTTTGGGCGGAATTGGATTTGTCCAAATCCGCAGAAGGGTCTGAAATTCAGTCCCTCCAGTGCAATCTCGCTTCATCTACTAAGAACGTCCATGTTTGACCAGGGCCCGATTCCCTCTGGTGTAGTACGGTCCACTCCCGGGTGTTCAGACCGTGGTCATTTTTCTCAGCCTGTTCAGCACTACCTCGGAAAACAGTCGGCTACCGGCGTCATCCGGGATATATGCCACACAGACATGAGGTTTGGGAAGGTCCTGCCCCTGCACGAATTTAACACGCGCTCCTTGCCATGGATGGAGGTGTTCTGTGACACTCTCTATCCACGAGGCGCTTGTCCCATCCGCACAGGTGATGAGAAGCCACCCAGGCCGTTGTGTGCAGCCTAGGAACCTCACCTGAGGACCCTCGTCTGGGATTGCCTCTACAGCTTGCATTATTGCCTGCTGTAGTGCTCTCATCTGTGTGCTAGTTAGGGTAGCCGTTGGGCAGTTAGAATGGATTATGCCCACTCTGACCCCCTCAACAGCTTCCCTAAAAAGAGGTTTTACACTACACAGTATACACTCTTTAGACATTAATGTTATTAAATTCATTTAAGGTTTGTGTTATAAAACCAAGCAGTTTAAGACCATTATTAGAAATATATTTAATGTGCTAAATTTAGAGTCGCTTTGAAATTCTTCGATCTTTCAAAGTGAAAGAGAAAATCCGAAATTTTTATCAATTCCATTCGATCCTCGATTCACCCGTGGTATTGGTAAATTTTTAAAGATGTAGGTATGACAGTGACTCATTCATCGGGAAACAAACTACAACAACTTTTAAGCAATCCAAAAGTCAAAATTGAAGCAAACGAAAAGTCGGGGATTTACAAAATTAGCTGTAGGGACTGTGATCAAAAATATGTTGGACAGACTAGACGATCAATTTAAAGTAGATTCAAAGAGCATATATAGTCCATTTCAAATATGGTAGAACAGATAAGTCTAGGGTTGCCCAACATGCATCTCAAAATGACCATAAAATAGATATTAGCAATTTAAGATTAATTAGGAATGTAATATATACTAGACAGCTGGATGCATTTGAAAGCTTGGAAATCACAATGTGTAAAAATAGTATGAATAGTGACAGAGGGCCTATTATTATTATCTCTTTATTTAGCCAAGCTAATTTAACAAGTTATACATTGTTACATTGTTAAACACAATATCTGCATACATATGCAATTATATTAATATAAGATATATCTCGCTACAAATATAAATACACACATACAATAAAATATCCAGCCAATGCAAAATAAAGCATGTTAATAACTACACAATAGCAACAATATATCACAAAATATATTAACACACAAAAACAGACAGTTATAATTATTATCCTATCTATCCTATCCCAAATAGCCTGCTTTATTGGTTAGTGGGTCACGGTTTACAGAACCGTGGCAATAGTTTAGGCATAAATAGGGTAGATTGTTAGCATAAGTTTAGTTTTAATCATCTCCAGATGATGCCAACTTGGTTGGTGAAACGCGTCGAGTGCAGTATATAGTGTTTTGGTGTTTCGTGGAAAACTACGTCAGCGTTATAAATGGGTGTGATAAAGCTTAATTTCCAATAATCGGGGAACGTTCCACTAGAGAGGGACTTAATAAACTATTGGAGATTTTATTATATACAGGGTGGGGCAATAGTGCGTCAGACTTCGATATCTCGAGTTTTATGATAGCTAGAAATTTGATTGAAAAACATAAGTAAAGTCTATAACCAGAAATTGTTTTCAAATATACAGAGTAAGCCAAGACGATTCTACAGGGTCAAGTAATACTTTTTAAATGAAATGCCATGTATATCAGAACATTTTTTGAAACCTCTTTGTGGGGTTCTTCCACTCCTGTATTATTATTGACTTTCTCCCAACCACTTGGAGGTAATGATTTTTTTTTGTTGAAATTATACCATTTACAGATGTATATTAAAAATATCACTACAATCACAACTATCGATTTTAAGAAAAAAATATGTTAGTACCAGTTATGAGACATCTGTGTGATGACACTCAGCCATTTTCACTTCCTAAAAGTATACTGGGTGGTCAAAAAAGATTTTTAAATTTACAACTTTTTGAACTGAATTTTCTCAATTTTTTCAAATGGACGATGTGATGTAGGATTGAAAAACAAACATAGAACTTGACATATCGAAGTCGGACGCACCATTGCCCCACCCTGCATATTAGCGACTGTAATTACATTAATCTTTAATTATAAGGCATAGAGGCATGGTAGCTGAGTGGAAGTGATTATAGCTGTTTATTCAGTACCGAATATCGATGGTTCGAATCCATCCCTGAGCAAGTTAGAAATTTTATTTGTAATTTGTTTCTGATTAAGATGAGAGAGAGAACTGTCGATGCCCTAGATGTGGTTCGGACTTCACAATAATCTATAGGGCTTCGTCTCTCTTTACTCAACACAAAATTCTAGGATTTTCTGGGAGTTATTTCGGTGACTTGAGAGGCGTTTAAGAAAACATTTTAAAAAAACAAAACATAAGAGGGTACTTTGTCAATAAACATGTAATTATTCTGACAACAACGGCATATTATAATATCTATCCCTGCCACTTTCTAACTTGCGAGTTGCGCGTTCAATATAATAAAATTAGTACACTTTTATAAAACCCAAAATATTAATTTGCGCTTTGTGTACCTATTATTTATATATATGAGTTCAAACATATTTCGTAAATCCCAAGAAATCTATTGTAAACCCATGGACTGGAGAAATATTGTAGTCTTTGTGTAAAAAATGACACTGTTGAAAATCCTAGTGAGACGTCTATATTAGAGTTAGAGGGATATTATGTTATGTATCATCAATTCAGATTTATAAACAATTTCTTTGACAATTTCATTGTTTACAGTCAAATGAAATTTTGTGCAAAACTTAGTTTAGTGAGTAGTATAATATTATCCTGTCAGCCAGCTTGTTAAATTATCACATAAATTTGAAACAGAATGGGCCTAGCCCATATTTCTGTGGCACTGTTAATTTCATGATTTTTCTTTTAGCATCAATAATAATTTGTACAAAAATCTACAGAACTGGATAAGCATTTACCTTTATTTAGAAATATTATTGTCGACTCTTTAATGTTTTGTTGTCTGTTTCTTGTTAAAATTTCTAGTTTGTCCATTTGCCCAAGTATTTTCGAAAATTCTAGATTTGAACTAAGTTGTGAGTATTGGGATTTAATTCATACTAGATAATCGTGTATCATTGAATTTTAGAAGAGTACATACATGTAATCTATATCCTAAGATGGAAAAGAGAAAAATTTAAATAATGCCATAAACAACATTTTGACAATAGTTGTGGTTTGTGGTGATATTAAACCAATAATTGCAACCAATCTTTTTCAATAAAAGTATATTTTATTAAAATATAAAGAAAGATATTTACACTTTATACATTTTATGCTTAATTAGTATATTTATCTATAACTTATAAAAATGCATACAGGTTTGTGCTGTGTAAGAAGTTCCAACTTTCAAAGCACAGCAAGAACAATAATACTAATAAATAATAAGATAATAGTGATCCAATAAATACATGTCTTGTCTTTATTATCAACTATGTCGATACGATGTGTTTCAGTCCTCACCCTTTGATCAGTTTGGTCAATTTGGTTTCCTAAATTATCTAATATTTCTGAAAAAAAAAACCACATAAGTAATTATAAAATAATTTCATTTTTAATTTTTATTAGAAAAGTAAAAAAATTAGAAAATAATAAATAACTCTATATCCACTATACCTGAAAACGTTTAAATTAAATTGATTCAAGTAATATTTGTTTTAAGATTTTTTGGTGCTTGCACCCAAATTTCTTTTTTACTCTGGAAAGGACACCCTACAACTTCTAGCACAGAACCACTTCCCAGGGTGTTTGAATCTGAATGACCAACAGTTGTCACCATCAGAACAACCTAATAAAAATTACTGGCTGACAACTAAAAAGGTGATTACAGTACCGGCAACTGAATAGGCCATCAAATCCTTCCAACCATTCAAATCGCCAGGAGAGGACGGAGTTTTTCCAGGACTATTACAAAACAGACTGGGAATATTGCTCCCATTCCTCATTAAACTATTCAGAGCTAGTCTGGTATGGAACTACATCCCAACCAGTTGGTCGGCGGTTAAGGTAGTAACACAAGCTGTAACAAATTCGCTTCTCACTACAGGGATCTCGGAAACGGTAAGAGAAACAGCATCGGTTAAATTGGGGCAAAGTTGCAGAATTGGGCGATCAGGAATATGTCGTTGAAAAATCGAAAATATCGGTTGCTGTTCTTGAGATTTTTTTAAAAAAGTAAAATTTTGAATTTTCATTGTTATTTTTTTCTGGCGTTATTTAAAGTGATAGAAAAACTAAAAACACTTTTTCATTGGCGTTGTTTATCCCTTACAATTAAGCGTAAACAGTTTTTTTATGAAACGTTTCGACTTTTCGCGACCATCAAGTACGTTATTTTAAATACGGACCTGTACTTTTCTTGAATTTTTTTTGTAGCATTTGAACCTCAGCCTTCATTGATGTATTAAACTTTTATGTTGCTAAACGTTTCGTAGCTGTGAAAATCAATGACAAAAATCAAATTTTTATTCACATTAAGGTTACTTTATTATTTTTCATAATTAATAATTATTAACAATGAAACTATAAAAATTAAATTGAAGTCTAAGGTTCAAATGCAAAAAAATGCAATAAAAAATATAGGTCGGTATTTAAAATAACGTATTTGATGATGGCCGCGAAAAGCGAAACGTCTTATAAAAAAACTTATGCTAAATTGTAAAGGATAAAAAAGTCAGTGAAAAAGTGCTTTTAGTTTTTCAATAACTCTTCAAATAACACCAGCTGAGTGCCGCCTATGCCTGGAGGACGATGAGAAGGCACACCACGTTTTATGGACCCGTCCCGCTGTGGAGAGGATCCGATTCTTAATATTTGGGAAAGAGCAACTGCTGCCAGAGGATCTGGATACACTTTCACCCAATAAAGTTATCAGTTACATTAAGATACTGACCTTATTGGATGAAAAATAAATAGGTGAGTCCACAAGGACCAACTCACAAAAACCTATCCCAAAGATTTTATTCTGGGTGCCAAATCACCACTTTTATCTGGACTTAAAATTTTGGTGTGTTAAACATGCTTTTTTTGTAACTCATTTTTATGTACATTTCAGATCTAGGTGATTCTTGTCAGTCTTGAGAGCATTTAGTATTTACTAATATGACAGCCATAATTTTTACCACTCCCATTTGAATCAGATTTTGTTTTTGAGGTTCTTGAATTCAAACAAATCGACCAAAATAATGGTAGACTCTTATAAAATAAGATACACAACATAGCGCACAATATATCAGCTTCATCACTCATCACCAGCAATCTATATGTTTGACTAATAGATATGGCATTTTATACAGTGACCATCTTGTCTTTGAAACTATACCATGAGTATATACTAGGAGAGTATTTTGCTACAAACTCTCTTGTGGCCTAGATATCCAAGTAATATTCCTATATTACTAATAAAGAACAACTGACAGTCATTTTATGCGAAGTAGTTGTTATACATAGTGTCAAGGAAAAAAATACTTCAGTAATACTGGCATGAATGAATACCCAACACAAAATCGTGGAATAAACAGCAAAAGAACGGATCTCAGAACATTCCACAAAGAGGCTGATGTTACAATGGTACAGCAATCAATCTGCTGCATGCCTCTCCCATACGTGAAAGTTAATGCAGGTGACACAAAGATCCTGCTCGTGATAGGGTATTGATTGAAAGGAAAAACACCTCACAAAGATATAATGGGAAATCTTATAGCAGCACATGCTGATAGAATGCAATATCAATGCTCATTACATTACCGTGGTACTGAAAAAACACCTCACAAAGATATAATGAGAAATTTTATAGCAGCACATGCTGACAGAATGCAATATCAATGCTCATTACATTACCATGGCACTGGGAAGGAAATTCTGATAAAGCAGTTAAGAAAGAAGTAAACTTTGACTGTGTGTGAAAGGCACAGACTAAATTTCAAGATATTCTTGGTGCTATTGTATTTGTCAGCAGTTATGGAAAAGTAAGTGCCGATATTTCAGCAAGAATGAAAAAAGTAATCCGCAAAACAGGTAAATCATGTTCTGTTGCTCAAATCTTCAGTTACACACCTACACACTCAGATACACTTACACACTTAAATAGGAGGCCTGATAATTCACATAATAATATAATTCACACTTCCTGGAAAAGTTCTGAGGTGGGGCCCTAGCCTAATATCCTGTTCGAAGGGGAGGTAGCAGTGAAAGATGCTGGGGGATAGTACACCCAGACCACTGAATAGTACAAGGGTCCACTTTTCCTTAGCCAGTGTAGAAGGCTACTCTTCCATCTACTACATTTTCCAGAAGGCTTCACTTACAATTGCCAATTTTTCAAGTGTAGCCATGATCTCATTGGGAGGAGTGGAAGTCAGAGTTCAATTTGTAAGAGTTAAAGAATTCTCTTCTCATGAGATTCAAGTAACATCTGGTGTACCTTAGAGTAGTTAGTTGTCGAACCATTTTTATTCAACATATTTATACACTATATAAGAACAAAAATAAACCACACGTTATTTTTTGCTGATGATTTGAAACTGTTTTACACTGATATTATAAATTAATAATTGCCAAAAAATTCAAGTAGACCTAGTTGCTTTTACGGGCGTGTTCAGAAAACTTCATAAACGTCAATGTCAGCAAATGCAAAACCATGTCCTTTTATAGTAGCCTTGACAAAATTGATTTTTGTTATAAAATAGCTGGAGAACCAATTATAAATGTAATTTCTGAGGGATCAGTGTGTTATATTGAATAACAAGCTGTACTTCTGTACTTTCGTTTATATTTTGAACATATAGTAAATAGAACTACCAAAATGTTAGGATTTGTTTCTAAAACTATTAGAGACATACCTATATATAAAAATTATACATATTATTTGAAAAGGTACAAAAATGGTATGGTCTATAAATTAAATTTGCCACGCAGAGAACACTCGATGAAATTCTCAAAATAGTTCATTTACCTACATAGAAATGCAAATGCAAATATAAAATTATTGTATAAAATCATAATTGCCCCAAATGAAAATCTACCATTAAAAATTAATTAAAAAAACAAAAACACATGCATTCACACACTTGGGGCCCAAAGGTTTAGGTGTCCAAATTGGCACCCAAATTATTTTGTTATTTCTCATGAAGTGGATTGGAACTTTTGATGTGACGATTTCAGCGTTTATGTAGTATCTACAAAAACCAAAACTGTCAGTATTACAAATGACGCGCGTCCCGCCATGCAAATTGGTATCATAAACTCTTTTCATGGTCCGTGAACTGAAACCATCTATCCCAAAAAATCTGCTTTACTAGTTGGTTTGGACATTATCATGACTAATTGGTCTCGGGTCATCGATCTATATCAAGAGTAGGTATAAACAGATTATTATCATCTGTTTTGGTGTTTGTGAAAACTGCTTTAGTGATAGTATTGCTTTCCAAATTTTTTTTTTTTAAGGGGGACCTAAATTAAGAAATTTGTGAAAATTGAGACTATTTTTGTCACAATTTTCTAATGACTGACAATTTGATTAAAATACAAAGAATCTTACCATTATGAAAATCTACTTCATTAGATATTGTGTGAGCAATATCTTTTTGTCTAGATATGATATCCGATAGGTTTTCAAGACCTCTTTCTTGATCTAAAATATTGAATTATCATAACAAATTAATATACAGGGTGTTTCAGGATTAACTGGACAAACTTAAAATCAGAATTCGGGACGTCAAGTTAAGAAAAGAGTTTCCTATGGAGATATGTCTGGAGACGCTTCGTTAAAGAGTTACGCCCCTCCAAAGATAGAGACCTAAAATTAGCTTTTTAATTTTTTTCTTCTCTAATTTGGAAAAAAATAAAAAAGCGAAGAGGTAGAGATTTTCTACTAATAGGAACACTTCTAAAGGATATCTTTTCAATCATCTCTTATCAGTAAAATGGGTGAAATCAGCAACTCCCATTTTATTTATTTTTTTTCGAACTTTTTAATGTACCCTAATTTTATCATGTATAAATGTGCTTCAAAAAGCTTGATTCATTTAGAAACTGATTTGTTTTATTTTTTTCATAGAACTAATAGTTCCTGAATAAAAATATAAAATATTCTCGGTCCACATGATTATTTGTGAAATTGCATTATTTAATAAAATGGAAAATGTGTAGTAGGCTAAAAAAATGATGCTTAACTTGAGCTCATAATGTATAAAGATTATTTGACAGCAGCCTACTATATGCATTTTCCATTTTATTAAATAATGCAATTTTCTAAATAACCATGTTCGTTGACTGAAATATTATGAATAAGATTTCTAATTGGACGACGAAAATCGTGCCGATTGCAGATTCTAGAAGATATGTGACTCCACCGTCGGCCACCTGTCTCATAGAACATAAACTAACCGAGTACATACTGAGAATGTCGAGAAGTGTGCGATACTATCGATATTCAGATTGACATTGCCAATGAATTATTTCTGTTTCCCAGGGGTATAGCTTTGTGTTGCGATTTCTAATACATTTGTACTAAAATCTATTTATTTCCGAGATAGGCTGAATATAAACACATGCACGCAGTTGCACGTGATCGCCGTAAATGATACAACTGAACAGGGCCGGATTTAGAACTACAATAGTATTAAGTACGAGTTAAATGTCAAAAGCTCGTAAGCTAGTAATTTACTTCACCGCTAGTTGGTGCATTTGTATTCGTATTTTTCTAAGTCTGCAAATTACGCAAGCTGCAGGAATCGCAACCATGTTGCCATATGTAGACAATTTTCTGTATTGTTTAATTAAAAAAAAGAATAAATGTGAGGAATTTTTTGCTCAAATTATGGAATAAAATTTATTATTGTCTTTATTAAAAAATATGTTTTCTTGCGTCATATTGTGACATGTTATTATATTTTTATCACATTATTATGGTATTATTACTTGAATTTTGAAATTATATTAATAATTAATTTAAAATTAAACACAAAGAAAGTGGAAAAACATCCAGTATGCTTGATTTTTAAAACATAAAAGGCAGAAAGTTGGGAAAGGATAATCATTCTCGTCGACTCAGCAACACTGTTTAGTGCCATCGCTATCCGGAATATCAGTTGTAATAACGGCCTTGAACGTTGGAACTTCAGGAATTCTACTCAATTCAAGCAGTTTCAATTTATTTGGCATGAATTGTGACAAAGTTGTTTTGGAACTTAGTTCTTGCGCTGGTATGTCGTATTTGCTTGATCGTTATTACTGACAATTTTTTTTGTTGTGAATTGTGGACATAACATTGTTATTGTAAAAGGTAAGGACATAATTTATTTGTTTTAAATTTTTTGAAAATTTTACATTCTGATAGTAACATAACCTTAATTTTCTTTTCATATTATTGCCTTATTTGCATTTTTAATAGGTATTTTTATTAAGGGTTTCAGTTTGGTGGCAATATTTTCTTTAGAAGCATGTTTCAGAATTAATTAAAAAAAGGTTAGTTTTTTAACTACCTCTTTTAATAAATTAGAAACTTCAGAGGATATTAAAACGGATATTTAAAGAAAATTTTGTCTCCAGGTTAAAAATTTAAATTTGTGACATAACAAAAAGGAAATATGTATATTTGATAATCAAATTCTATGGAAACAATTATTGATACAATTGTATCCAAGGAAACTATGTATAGAATAAATTTAATAGATTGAAAAATAAAATTAAAAGATCACGTGCACCTTTATATGCAATGATATTATGTTCTTTGATTTCTTAATATATGAGATGCAGAATGTTTAAAAATAAAACATGTTTTATTCCAAAAATTTTAAACATTTAATCAAGATGATACCTAAAATTCTGAAATAGATATAACCTTTTCTAATGTATGGTTAATTTTTTTTCAAGAGAAAATAAGGACTACAAAATTATAATTTTGGAATATAAAAAGCGACATAATTACGAAAGTTTATGTGTTATTAAAAGAAAATTTTTATCTATATTAATAGCATAAAATTTTATTTAGTTATAGTCATTTTCAAATTGACTCATTTCTGTGCATAATTATATGGAAACAATATTATTTGATGAATAAACGTAAGGGTTTACATCAACAATATCCTAGTGATAGCAAAAAGAGGTCCAGTAAGTCAAGGGCTACTCGCTTACAATAGCAGAAGTTTGCAAATGAGTTTCATCATTCGCTAACATATTACTAAATTTTTCGAAACAAAATATGTGGCACATACCATGTTTCTTTATAGTGCGAGTTACTCTGTAAACCATTGTTATGCAAAACTTATAAGTCAGGCAATCGACATATCTGGCTCCGAAGTGTACAGACTGGGAAGGGTACAAACATTCCCTCCAGTCTTACCTTCAATCCACTATCACCACAATCAGGAATCGTGATGAGACTGAAATTGCGGCGGAACAAATCCGAAACGCAATTGTCTCAGCTTACAACGAAAACTGTCCACTGAAGACAAAAAAACAAAGACAGCAGAGGCGCGTCTTGGTGAACAAGAATTTGGATAAAATGAGAAAAGAAGTTCGACGCCTCTTTAATCGAGTTAAAGCTTTGGGCGACTGGGACCAATATAGATCCGCTCTAACGGACTATAACAAAGAAATGAGAAAAGCGAAAAGGCTACCTCACAGTAGTAGAATCCACAAGATTCTTTCAAGAGAGCCAACGTGGGAATTCGGCTCGTTAAAGCGTCCGGATGGCTCATAAACGGACTCTGGAAAGGAAATCTTACAACTCCTAGCACAAAACCACTTCCGAGGGTGCTTGAATCCGGATGACCAACACCTGTCACCATTAGAAGGACGATTAAAACGACCTGATAAAAATGATTGGCTGACACACACTACCGGCAATTGAGTGGGCCATCAAATCCTTCCAACCATTGAAATCGTCAGGAGAGGTTGGAGTTTTTCCAGCTTTACCACAAAATGGACTGGAAATATTGCTCCCATTCCTCATTAAACTATTTAGAGCTAGTCTGGTATGGAACTATATCCCATCCAGTTGGTAGGCGGTGAAGATAGTATATACAGGGCGAGTCACCAAGGGCGCCTCGGTCGATATCTCCTTTAATATTTATTATACAGGAAAAAGCTTCAAATAAAAGTTGTAGGAGACCAAGAGTACCATATCGTAAAATTATTTCTAATCACACAGGGTGTTTGATGTTAGAGTGGCATATCAAAAGTATGTTTTTTTAAATGGGACACCCTATATATTTTTGCAAATTCTTATTCTTTCTTTAATTGCATTTTCGAATATGTTATGTTTTTGAAATTCCGTTGCGGCGTTGTCGAATTATTCAACTTTTTTCAAAAAAATTGTCGTTTGCAGACCTCACTAATAAATTCTGCACGAGCGGTATTTTCACAGATTAAGCAAACTTTTTTTGTTAAATGTTAAGCAATGCCATGGCCTAACCTCCAGATATTTTAAAGTTGAAATTACTTGTACAGGGTGTTTATTACGATGATACAAAAATGGCTAACTTTAATCTATCATAACTTCATTTTTTTTAAATGGAACACCCTGTATATTTTTACATATTTGGATAGAGTTTTTTGTCGTTCTACAATTTTTATTAACCTACAGTTATACCTAAAACCAACGGTTTCTAGTGAAACTGCATTCTAATAAAAACATCAGGTAATTTCTAGAAATTCGGATATCATAGGAGGCATTGGCACATGTATTTTTTTGTTTTTGCAAGAAACAACTATGAGCATTATTGTTTCAATTAATATAAGTTTCATCTTTTATAAATGAAAAGAAAGTTGTCTTATTATTCTACATTTAAATACTTGATCTGTTTGAATTTTCCAAATATCTAGATGGCATTTATCACTGACATTTGTTTGAAACAAATTTGAAACGCTTTTAATTTGCACACTTTATTGTTAAGTTAATTTCTACTTAAATAAGTATTTAAAATGAATTTTTCTAAGCAAGAAAGAATTAATATGATTTACTGTATCGGGGAGAGTTATGGTAATTGATTATTGGCCTCTAGATTGTATGGTCAAAAATATCCAGACCAAAGACATCCGAATTGTCGTGCTTTTACAAAATTAAAAACTAAATTCGATGAAGGCGGAAAAGTTATGTTTAAGAAGCCGAAGCGAATTACACCAGTCGTAAATGAAGAAAACACATTATCTGTTGTGCTAAGCCTCGTAGAAAATCCACATGTAGGTTCAAGAATTTTAAGTAGGGAATTGGATATTAGTCAGTCCAGTATTGCAAGGATTATAATAGAAAATAAGTTTCACCCTTATCATGTCCAATTATTGCAAGAACTAGGAGCTAATGATTTTATTAAGAGACGAGAATTTTGTGAATGGGCAATTCAGAAAGTGCGAGAACAACCGGATTTTTTCGAATACGTGTTGTTTTCCGACGAGGCTACGTTCCATAAAAAAGGAAATGTTAATAGGCACAATCTGCACTATTATTCTACAGAAAATTCCCCATTTCAGACGGAGTATTGACCATCAACATAGGTGGTCATTAAACGTTTGGGGTGGAATTATAGGAGGATATGTAATTGGGCCATATTTTTTTGAAGACAATAAATGGAGAAACATATCTACACATTTTAAGAAATAGTCTACCAGATTTGTTGGAAAATTTACCATTAACTACAATACGAGGGTTTTGGCTACAGCGTGACGGGGCGCCAACCCACTACAGTGCTCAAGTACGCAACTATTTGAATAATGAATATCCAGATAAGTGGATTGGTAGAGGTGGGCGAATTTGTTGGCCACCTAGGTCACCTGACCTAACAAAATTAGATTATTTTATGTGGGGTTATGTAAAAGAGACCGTTTATGTTCAGAAATTAAGAAATGTTAGCCAATCTTTTTTGAGTCGACTAAGATTGTGCGTGCAAGAAAATGGAGGACACATTGAACATCTTATGAACTAGATACAACTAAAAAAATTGTATTTACCGTTTTGTTATAAATAAATTGTTTCATGTTCGTAGTTCCTTCTTGCAAAAACAAAAAAAACATGTGCCAATGCCTCCTATGATATCCGAATTTCTAGAAATTACCTGATGTTTTTATTAGAATGCAGTTTCACTGGAAACCGTTGGTTTTAGGTATAACTATAGGTTAACATTATAGAGCGACAAAAACTCTATCCAAATATGTGAAAATATACGGGGTGTTCCATTTAAAAAAATGAAGTTATGATAGATTAAAGTTGGCCATTTTTGTACCATCGTAATAAACACCCTGTACAAATAATTTCAACTTTAAAATATCTGGATGCTAGGCCATGACATTGCTTAACATTTAACAAAAGAAGTTTGCTTAATCTGTGAAAATACCGCTCATGCAGAATTTATTACTGAGGTCTTCAAATGACAATTTTTTTGAAAAAAGTTGAATAATTCGACAACGCCGCAAAGGAATTTCAAAAACATGACATATTCGAAAAGGCAATTAAAGAAAGAATAAGAATTTGCAAAAATATATAGGGTGTCCCATTTAAAAAAACATACTTTTGATATGCCACTCTAACATCAAACACCCTGTGTGAGTAGAAATAATTTTAGGATATGGTACTCTTGGTCTCCTATAACTTTTATTTGAAACTTTTTTCTGTATCATAAATATTAATGGAGATATCGACCGAGGCGCATTTGGTGACTCACCCTGTATACCAAAAATGCCTGACATCTTTTCTGTTGAAAGGCCTGGAGAAGGTGCTGGACGGATATATCAGGGGAACATCCTGAATCATCACCCCCTCAATACCCATCAGTACGCCAATCAGACAGGAAAATCAACTACTTAGTTGAGAAGATCACCCAATCTCTTCAAATGAAGGAAATTGCAGTGGGAGCCCTCTCGACATTGAGGGAGCATTTAATAATGCATTGCTCGACTCCTTATATGTAGCCGTGACTGCCAGAGGAATTGAGCCTACTATAGGTGACTGGATTCGTGCTATGCTATTAAACAGAACCATAACAACGTTTCTACAGGGAGAAACAGTTAGGTTTAGAGCCACAAGAGGATTCCCGCAAGTGTGGGGTTCTCTCCCCCCTTTTGTGGTCACTTCTTGTGGACGACCTACTGGCTATTCTCACACTGTGGTAGGTTGAGGTTTTAGCATATGCAGATGAAGAAGTAATATCGAATACCCTTCAAGAGACACTGGATGCAGTGAGTAACTGGTGTGACAGGGAACAGATGTGTGCAAACCCTAAAAAAAACAGTAATAGTACCATTCACCCAGAAAAGGAAGCTGGAGGACTTAAGACCTCCCTCCTTAATGGGTGAAACTATTCCTTTTGTGGAGGAGGTGAAATATCTAGGAATCACTCTAGATACATCACTTAATTGGAATTCCCATCTGGAAAAGGTAATCCACAGCAAAGCTGTCCTTATGGACATGCCATCGTATTTGTGGAAAATCCTGGGGCATGAGTCCCCAACAAATTTACTGGATCTATATCACGGTCATCAGACCAATGATAACATACGGATCCATTGTTTGGTAGTTGAAAGGAACATAACGGACGGCCAAAGCCAAACTCTCTAGACTGCAGAGAGTAGCATGCATGACTGTAACGGGAGCAATTAGCACCATACCGTCAGCTGTAATGGAAATCCTCCTGGATTTACCCCCTCTTCATATATATATTTGGAGAGGCCAGGTGGGCAACAAGCGGCCATTAATATGCCGCAGACTAGTATCATTGAGCGAAACAGGTTGCTCGATGACATAGAGAATCACAGGGGATTGCCCTCGGATACTATGCCTACCATAATCAACTACGAGCTTCAACATCCTTTCTCCGGAAACAGATGAGTGGGATCGGAATAAAGCCGACCTACTAAGGGTAGACAGTTGCTGGTTTACAAGCGGCTCCAAAACTCCCAAGGGAACAGGAGCTAGAGTACATAGCTACAGACCAAAGGTGAGGATATCCTCAAGCCTAGGTACTCATGCAACTGTTTTTCAGGCTGAGGTTCATGCCATTGAACTGTGTGTACGAAGGCTGGAATATATGCATCTTACACGCAGATCGATAAAAATTTTCATAGATAGCAGCTATAAAAGCTCTTGGCTCCTACCGGTGTAACTCTGAAACGGTATGGAACTGTCAGAAGGCTCTAAATCATTTAAGCAAAAACAACAAAGTGACTCTGGTCTGGATACCTGGTCACTCTGATATGGAAGGTAACGAAATAGTCGACTCCTTGGCCGGAGAAGGAACGGGATTACGAATCATCGTACCAGAACCGATCTTCAAGTACTGCTAAGATGGCTATCTCAACCTGGTCTGAAAGGAAAACTCTCCAATATTGGCAAGAGTTACCAGGATTAGTTCATTCGAAGGTGTTTATAAAATACCCTTTGAAATCAAGAGCTAAGAAACTTAAACAAGATAAACCTAAAAACTCTAACAGGCCTATACAGGCTGTAACAAATTCGCATCTCACTACAGGGATCTCGGAAACGGTAAGAGATACAGCATCGGTTAAATTAGGGCAAAGTTGCAGAATTTGGCGATCAGGAATATGCCTTTGAGAAATCGAAAATATCTCTTGCCGTTCTTGAGATTTTTGAAAAAAAGTAAAATTTTGAATTTTCGTTTTTCTTGGCGTTATTTGAAGAGTAATCGAAAAACTAAATACACATTTTCATTGTCACTTTTTATTCTTTACAAGATAGCGTAAAAAGTTTTTTTTATAAGACGTTTCGTCTTCACGACCATCATTAGTTTAATTAGTTTAATCAGTTTAATTAGGAGAGTGCTGTAAGAGAAGTGCACGTGTAAAGTGACGCTCCAGTAAAATCGCGAAAATTCCAGTAAAAACTTTGATAATCGACACAAAAATCAAGTGGTATATAGTTTAAAAAACGCTCCGTTAAACTACGTACATTAATAATATAGTAAAGTGCGCATAAAATTAATAATTATTAAATAGTTATCAAAAATCTATCTTGTTCTAAATACAAGCTCCAGTATCATACAAGAGGCCAACATCTGTGAAAGAAAAAGGGACGGGCGGCTTTGCAACAGGTACGTCGACCATCCAAAATATCGAAGTGGTAATAACATCTGGCAACTGATAAATAATTATTTACTATTGCCGTAAAACTTAATGTCTTTATGATTTAAATATATCTTAGGACAATAAAACGATGTCTAAAACCAGTGTGTATTAAGTGGTGGATTTTATGATTTGTTTGTCCTTATTGGCTGGTCAAGTACCGACCGAGTATAAAGACTTACAAATCTTATAAGAAATCATGTCGCGTAGTACACGAGCAAAGCTGGAAAATCCAGTGCCGTGCGAATGTATAGGAATTACGGAGATTATGAAAAATGTTAACACCAAGTTAGAAGCATGTTACAAAATTATAATGGAACAGAGTGTGAAAATTGATAAGCTGCAAATTGAAGTTAAGGAATTAAAAGAAAATAAACCGGCAGTATCTAAATGTATCCAGCCCACCTACGCAGAAACCCTTAGTAAGCAGGAACATGTCTTGGTTGTGAAACCAAGACAAGAGAAAGAAGTAAGAAAGGTAAAAGAGGATATAAGAAGTAACATTAACCCAGCAGATTTACAGGTTGGCTTAAATATGGACAAAAACACAAGAAATGGAGGAGTAATTTTAAAATGTTCAAACGCTGAAGCACTAAATACGGTTAAGAATAATATTAAAACCAGAATGGGTGAAGAATACGAAATTCAAGTGCCAAAAAAACTGAATCCAAGGGTCATTATTATAGGTATTGCTGAAGATGAATTAGAAAATGAAGGAGAAACTGAAGAGCTAACAAAGAAAATTATAAGACAAAACAGAATACCCCAAGGAGTTAATTTTAAATTTGACAGTGTACACAAGACCAAGATACGAAAAGGGAGATTTAATCTTATAGTGGAAATGGATTCGGCGACATTTAGATATGTAATAAATAAGGAAGAACAAGTACTACACGTTGGCTGGAATAATTGCAAGATTTATGAACATTTTAGTGTAAGAAGATGTTTTAAATGTGGAGGGTATAATCACGAGGCAAAAGACTGCAAAGAAAAAGTTACTTGTGTACTTTGTGCTGAAGAACATATTAGTAGTGCTTGCAGTGGTGAATATAAAAAGTGCGTTAATTGTATACGTGTGAACCAGAAGCTTAATCTTAACTTAGATGTCCATCACGCTTCTATCGATAGAGAATGTGAGTGTTACAAAAAAACTGTGGAGTCAATTAAAAAGAAAATAGCTTATAAGGAATAGCAACTACAGGATGACAGTGAGCTACTTTTATCGTGTATGAATGCTGCAAGTTATTATAAAAATAAGGACCAAATTTTAGAATACGTATTTAAGTATAAACCTTTAATCTTGTGTCTTACAGAAACGTGTATAACTGAAATTTTTTCTGAAAGTGAATTAGAAATAGAGGGATATAATACTGTTCGCTGCGACTCAAACAGCCGTCACACAGGGGGAGTGTTAATATTCATAAAAAAAAAGCATAAAATTTGATAATGTAAAAGTGTTGGTTTTAGATGTAAATTTCTGGCTTTTATCTGTTAATATAAAATTGAAAAATGCCTCCTACAGTGTGGCTGCTGTCTATAGATCCCCAAATGGCAACGTGTCACGTTTCATTGATAGGTTTTTAGAATGGTTAGAGAATTATGTTGAAAAAAAATAACAGAAACAGTATAATTTTGACAGGTGATTTCAATATAGATTTTTCCAAAAATGACTATGTAAAAAAGCGACTTAAAGAGGGCATTGAGAATCATGGCATGAAACAGTTTATACAAAACTTTACTAGAGTGCGAAATAATTCTCGCACCATAATTGATCTTATTATTAGCAATGACTACACCATAAATGCATATGTTGAACAAAATTATATAATAACAGACCATTCAATAATTCAAGTAAAAATTGGAAAGGCCAGGGAATCAATAAAGTTTCAAACAAAGGAAATTAGAGCCCGAATTAATTTTAACGAAATGACGAATTTGTTAATTGAAAAAGAGTGGGCATATTCATGTACAAATGTAAACGTAGTAGGTCAGACTTTTGTAACTAATATATTAGATTCATTAGATGTTGTAGCGCCTAAAAAAATTGTAAAATTAAAATCAGCTGAAAACAGATGGTTCAATAGAAAATGTAGGGAAGCAATTGACAACAAAAATAGGGCATATCAAAGATTTGTATTTACAAATGAGAATGAAGATTGGAATAACTATAAGCACGCTAGAAATAATACTATAAAAGTTATAAAGGAAGCAAAAACAGTATTTTATGAAAGAAATATTGACGAAAATAAAGCAAATCCGAAGTTAATGTGGAAAAACTTAAAAGACATAGTTGGAAATAAGAAAGGTGAACATATCTTTCAAAGTTTGAATTGCGATGGAGTAATACATAATGCCAATATAGCGGACGTATTGAATCAGTATTACGTAGGTAGTATTGAAAGTATTGTTATTAGCATAGGAACACTTCATGTAGATATTGATAGAATCACTGACACTATACCGGTTGTAAACTGTACCATGACATCGTTTTGTGTAATAACATTACAAGATCTGAGAAAAGTAATTAACAATCAAAGAAAAAAATATAGCACTGATGAAATCGGTCTTGATGTTATGAAAAATCTGTTCCATATACTAGGCTATCCTTTTCTAAATCTGATTAATTTAAGTTTAGAAAAGGGTGTTATGCCTGAATGTTATAAAAAAATCTGTAGTGGTACCAATACCAAAATTACCTAATACAAATTTAGCTGAGCAGTTGAGACCAGTAAATATGTTGCCATTTTGCGAAAAAATTTTGGAATTAGTAGTTTACAATCAAGTAATTAGTTACATAAATTCAAATAACATCCTATGTACATACCAATCGGGTTTTCGTGGAAAACATTCGTGTGAAACGGCATTACAATTAGTGATTTCTGAGTGGAAGGAGTCATTGGATAAAGCAGGGGTCGGAATATGCGCTGTTTTCGTAGATCTTAAGCGAGCTTTTGAAACAATCGACCGTAAAATACTACTCTTAAAGCTAAAAAGATACGGATTTGATCACACCGTCTTAAGTTGGATTGAAAGTTATATAACTAATAGGTACCAAATAACAAAAGTGAATGGGAATTTATCTAAGCAAATACTAAATAACTTTGGAGTCCCTCAAGGCAGTGTTCTTGGTCCCTTATTATTTATCCTCTATATAAATGACCTTGGAAATGTGTTGAGGAAATGTAAAATCCATCTATTTGCTGACGACACCCTTATCTATTATGAAAATACTAATTTTGAAGAGATGGTAGCTACTGTAAACTTAGAATTAAAGGTTTTGACAGAAAAATTTAAAATCAATAAACTTAAGGTAAATGAATTGAAATCTAAATGTATGTTTGTGGGTAATAATTATTTGTACAACAAATTTATCAGTTTAAATCTTGATATTCTAATAAATAATGAAAAAGTTGAGCTTGTTCAGGAAATAAAATACTTAGGTCTAGTAATTGATCGGGAATTGAAATTTAATAAGCACATTGAATACATGTCAAAAAAAATTGGCAAAAAAGATAGGATTCTTCAGTAGAGTTGCTCCTTTTATATCAATGTCCACAAAGTTAACAATTTATAATACACTAATATTGCCTCACTTTCTCTATTGCAGTTCAGTGTTATATGTAAGTTGTACAAATTTTAGTAGGTTGCAGGTTCTTCAAAATAAGGCAATGCGAGTAATATTAAGATGCAACAGGTTCTCAAGTAGTCAAAGGATGCTAGATACATTGAACTGGCTTAACATTGAACAATTTCTTTACTTCCAAACTATGACTTTTATTTTTAAGATGATTAATAATATTTTACCGGACTATCTAGTACGACAGTTATTGCCTGTTACTGAGGTACACCTACGTAATACTCGTACGGCAATTACAAATAATTTTTATGTAAAAAGAACAACTAAGGGTAGTACTATGAAAAGTTTGTTCCATAAGGGAATTGTACAGTTCAATCTTCTTCCTCATGAAATTAAGGCCAGTAAAACTGTTCAACAATTTAAATCTCAACTTTTATATTTAAAGAAAAATACTTCTTAGTAACCTACGAGTAGTTAAGTTGTTCTCAATGCAATTATTGTTTAGTTAAGTTATTTTTAATGACGTTTTTATTTACTATTGTATCTTTTTTTGTATTATTATATTATTCTGTCTTGTTGAAACCATACGTCTACTATGTCACTATGTGTATTAATTGTATTTACTATCTTCTTTAGATAAATAAATGAATTTATTATTATTATTATTATTATATATATATTATCAAGTACGTTATTTTAAATGCGGACCTGTATTTTTTTATTGCATTTTTTTTGTAGCATTTGAACCTCGGACTTCACTGATGTATCAAACTTTTATGTTGCTAAACGTTTCGTAAATGTAAACCATCATCAAGAAAAAAAAAACACTTTTCTTCAGATTAACGTTACTTCATTATTCTTCATAATTAATAATTATTAACAATGAAACTATAAAAATTTAATTAACAGGTAGGAACACAAATAATAGCACAGTAAATAAATTTTAACAAAGAACAACAATAATGATAAATAACAATTAATAACATAATAACTACGAATAGATTGATGAAAATAGTATAAATTGTTATAATGTACAATTTATAATAAGTATTCAAACAGATTTCCATTTACATTCCTACATAAATCTATTCTTCGACGAATATTTTGCACTGCCCCCTGAATATCATGTCTTAGTAAAGAATTAAATCCATTTACAATATTTGCTCTTAATTCGGCAACATCATTTGGCACCGTTTTACAGATTTTATTTTTTAAGTGACCCCACAGGTAATAGTCCAAAGGCGAAAGGTCCGGTGACCTCGCTGGCCACTCGACTACTCCACGATTACCAATCCATTTTTCAGGAAATTGTTGATGGAGAAATTGTCTTATGTCTCTAGTATTATGAGGTGGTGCCCCATCTTGCTGAAACCATAAATTTGGCAATCTGTTCAGTGGTAATTCGTCTAAATAATCTGAAAATGTTGTTCTCATAAATTCAAGATAACCTACACCATTTAAATTTTCTTGATAAATAAACGGTCCGAGAATTCTATCGCCATAGATGCCAGCCCATACGTTGAGACCAAATCGAACTTGAGTTCGAATTGGTCGATTAATTCGTGGATTTTCTACCGCCCAAATATGTTCCGTATTTCTATTAAAGATGCCACAATTGGTAAATTTAGATTCATCACTCCAAATTATTTCATTTAAAAAATTGTTGCTTCTGTCAATTTGCTGCCTCAGGCAGATACAGAATTGCAAACGTCTTTCTCGATCACCTTGTCGCAAATAATGAGAGATATGTATTTTATAGGGTTTCATGTTGTTATTTTTTAATACTCGCCAGACTTTCATATGTGAGGTATTTGGTAAATTAATGGTATTGGCTATTTCTCTGGTCGATTTCGACGGGTCATTATTTATCTAAAATAGGAAACATAATATAATTTAAAAAGTATTATGTAATATTACAATCACATCACATTTTAGATCACAAAACCTATACAACATAATATGAGTAATCTTTGAACAAATATTAGCTAGCTCTGCGCAAATATCTAAGAATCTTTAAGTACGCACCTGATTCAAAATAGCATCATTTTCATTTTGTGTAATTTTATTGCCATATGGTGTCCTGGCTTTCTTAAGTGAACCAAATTCCCAAAGATTTCGATCTAACTTTTGAAATACGGATCGGTGGGGCTGTACTCTTTCAGGAAATTGTTCCTCATACGTATCACTAGCTCTCCGTGAATTTCGATTACACATGTAATAACATTTCAGCATATCTCGCTTTTCCAAATCCGAAAAGGGCATTTTTGAATAATAGTTAACCAGAATGAATTAAAATAACTCATAGACAGTCATAGACAAGCGAAATATGACAGTTACCCGTTATTGTTTTATTTGTTATTCTAAATATCCAAAGCCGCCTTATTAGACTTTATTTTTGGTTGTTAATTATTTATCATTATTGTTATTGTTCTTTGTTAAAATTTATTTATTGTGCCATTACTGTGTTTCTACCTGTTAATTTAATTTTTATAGTCTCATTGTTAATAATTTAATTAATTATTAATTATGAAAAATAATAAAGTAACGTTAATCTGAAAAAAAGTGTTTTTTTTACTTGATGATGGCTTACAGTTACGAAACGTTTAGCAACATAAAAGTTTGATACATCAATGAAGTCGGAGGTTCAAAAGCTACAAAAAAATGCAATAAAAAAATACAGGTCCGTATTTAAAATAACGTACTTGATGATGGTCGTGAAAAGACGAAACGTCTTATAAAAAAACTTTTTACGCTATCTTGTAAAGAATAAAAAAGTGACAATGAAAATGTGTATTTAGTTTTTCGATTATTCTTCAAATAACGCCAAGAAAAAGAAAAACGAAAATTCAAAATTTTACTTTTTTTCAAAAATCTCAAGAACGGCAAGAGATATTTTCGATTTCTCAACGGCATATTCCTGATCGCCAAATTCTGCAACTTTGCCCTAATTTAACCGATGCTGTATCTCTTACCGTTTCCGAGATCCCTGTAGTGAGAAGCGAATTTGTTACAGCCCGTATACTCGGCACTGCCGACTAAACTATCATCTGCATAAACTCGGCCTAGAGGAAAATGCCGAGTGCCGTCTATGACTGGAGGATGATGAGAAGGCAGTCCACATTTTATGCACTTGTCCCGCTGTGGAGAGGATCTGATTCTCAATATTTGGCAAAGGGCAACTGCTGTCAGAGGATCTAAACACATTCTCACCCAATCAAGCCGTCAGTTTCATTAAGAGACTGAACTTATTGGGTGAAATATAACTAGGTGTGAGCCATAATAGGCCTGCTGATGACCGCAGTGGAGGGTCCACAGGGACCCACTCACAAGAAACCTAACCTAACCTAACCTTTAAAGCCTGTTCGACTTGAAAGAACTCTCGCTGTGTACTGATGTGACGTATGACAAAGTGTTTTAAATTCTCTTTATGCCCCTTATTTACGATTCAAATTATTTACTAAAGGAATGGGTTTGGTGAAGAAATACTGTTATGCCTAGATGATGGGAGCATCAATTATTTTTTTCTTTTTAATCTTTTTAGTTTTTTAAAATAAATTACAAATATAATGTAAATAAATAACTAGAATCATTGTGAGCAAATAAAATACTAACACGACATCAACCAAAATATAATGTTTTGTTAGTTAATATTAGATTTTTTAGATATTTTTTTTAATGTTATTCAGTATTATTTATTTTATTTTACAAAACATTCAAAATGTCACAAATTGTTGTTAATGCTGTTGTCACTACTTTCAGTTGTTTACTAAATTTAAAATTGCCGCACATTTGTTTCATTCATATTTCCCTATCCATTTACAATTCAAATTATTGACTGAAAAAAAAAATGGATTCGGCGAACCCTTTTAGGTATGCCTAAATGACACTTGAAACTGTGAAAATGTTTTTTTTTATTGCTAGATGTTTATATTACCTCCATCGATTAGTAAAATGTAAAATGACAATAAAAGCACAAATTCGATTCTTTTTTTGTAGGAGCATCATTTTTTTTTTTTTCACTGAACTGATTCTGTGGTTCGCTCCTTGTGAAACGTTAAATATTTAATTAGTAATTACATAATTCTACCTTCTTAAATAATAAATCAGATAGAGGTACACTATTGGAACATCAAATAATATACATTAATAGTAGGTATAGGTATCTACTATTAATGTATTATTTAAAGTTCCATTTCATAAATTTTAAAGTGATGGAAGAATGATTGATTACAATAATTTAGGTGCTTGGTTTAATTAATTTAAAAAAATAGTAGTTTCAATATTTACACACTTTAATAAAAGAAATGGTAAGCAATATAGCTTAATTAAATCATAAACAATGGAATTTTACAAATCTGATTTGGTGTATTTAATTATAATTAACCAAATAATTAATACCTAATTGTTAAATAATGATGTCTATAAAAGGTTGGTATACCTTCTGTAATATTTTAAATTCCCGTGGGCCCCTTTGTTTTTAATGAACAAGAATAAGTGTCACATTTCATCTCCACTCCAACTCCTTCATTATATTCATTGCTACCTCATTACCACTGTACATAAAGTAGGGGGTGAAAATTTAATTCAATATTTCAGCTCCAGTATTAATATTTAAGTATTGAATCAATTTAGATAACTGAATAGGGAAACTATACTAACATGTGAAATATAAAAAAATATATTATTTTATTATTATGTTATTATATTATTTTAAAAGGAGGATATAAACAAAATATTAATTTGATACATTTTTAACTAGCGAATTATTTGCGTGCACCAATGCTTATTGCTTACAGTTTCAGCGGATTCCAAAACCTACTGCATTAATTTTGTATATCCAGAGGTGTCGCACTATTAAAAACAAGTATATAGACGAGGTGGGGTGAGATGCAAGGGAGGGCAGGCTATGAAATGTTTCATTGGGTTGGGTATATTATATTAATACTGCAATCAACGCCATGTGGATCGAAATATTTTACATTTTTATTCAAAAACCTTCAGTTATATGAAAAACATAAAAGAAACAAAAAAATTTCTAAATCAGTCAAGCTTTTCGAGGCGCATTTTTATATGATAAAATCCGGGTCTATTAAAAAGTTCGAATTTTACTGATTTCACCCATTTTACCAATAAGGGATGATCGAAAAAAATACCCTTTAGAAGTATTCCTATTAGTAGAAAATCTCTACCAAAAATCGTTTTTTATTTTAATATTCTTCCAAATTTGTAAAAAAATTAAAACTTAATTTTAGCCTGCATCTTTAGAAAAGTGTAACTCTTTAACGAAGCGTTTCCGGACATACCTCCATAGGAAACTGTTTTCTTATTTTGAGGTCCTGACTCCAGATTTTAAGTTTGTCCAGTTAATCCTGAAACACCCTGTAGTATGGAAATTTTTCATACCCTGTAGCATTTTTTTTGACCTGTCCTTAATTCCCCTACAGACGAAACTGTACTAGTTGTTCTAAAATCTGTACTACCACCCCATTCGGAAGTTCCAGCCATACCAATTAATTGTGTTCTATCTTCTTTCAATTTATTTAAAACTTGATCATCAAATACTTTCTGCATTTGTATGGCTTTTGAATGCAGTATTTCTATTTGCCTGGTACGTCTTTCTGCTTCGGCTGGAGTTCTGAGGAATCATGTAAGGAAAACCAAGTAGAACATTTAATTTCTATTATTATAACAGCCTTTGGCTTATTTTCAGTTGGGAAGAAGGGTACATCATGTGCATTTTTTTTTTGTATCTGGCTGTTTTGTGAAAAGAAAAAATAATTTAAACAATAAAGTAGACTAGCCTATCAGTACTACATAACTTGAACTCAAAATAACAGATCCAAAACTCTTAAATAATCTAACAATGATTAGGTTTTTGTCAACATTACCAATACATGTGCTGACCCGAATAACTAGAAATTATGATCTGTTTTACGGTTCGAAAACCAATATGTATTTAAAGCATGTATTTTATGTAATTTAGCACACTTGAGGTTTGACGGGAAGGTTAGGGGGATTGTCATTTCACGGAACAAATGGTATGTCTTGGTCTGCTAGCCAATTTTGAGTTTGTTGGGCATAGCGATAGGACATAAAGTTTGGCCAGAATATAATATCATATACACGTGTTATTCTTCAATAAAATTAACCAATTTCGTAAGACAAATATCAATGTACATTTGACTAGAATAGAATATTTTTATTTAGCACTTTGCTATTCATTACACTAACAAAACAAAAATTATTACACATATACATCTATATGTATACAAGTATACAGGCTGTAACAAATTCGCTTCTCACTACAGGGATCTCGGAAACGATAAGAGATGCAGCATCAGTTAAATTGGGGTAAAGTTGTAGAATTTGGCGATCAGGAATATGCCGTTGAGAAATCGAAAATATATGTTGCTGTTCTTGAGATTTTTGAAAAAAGTAAAATTTTTAATTTTCGTTTTTATTTTTTCAATATACTGAAAAACGTCATGCAACCTTACGCAGAAGAAAATTTATCGTATATAAAATTTTACTTCGATCTGACATCATAAATTGAAAATACATACTTGCCTGGAGCTGATTCATCTCGCCTATTCAGTTGGCATCATCAGGTTCATTTTTCAAGTTTCATTGAAATCCAATGCCTTGAACTCGAAAGAAGTAAACATGTTATGTGGCCCTAAGACAGAGCTTTGAGGTACATCGTGTTTACAGATAAGCAATCTGACAAGTCACCATTTGCTAAGACTTGCTGAGATCTATTTTGCAAGTATGATTTAATTTCTCCAACAGGAGATCGTGCAAGACACAGTCAAAGGCCATGGTGAGGTCACATAGTGTAAGTGTCGAGGACTTGCTCTCCTACAGGCCCTCAACTATACCTCGCACCACCTTACCAACAGCTTGGACCGTGGAGCAGTTACTGCGAAAACCAAAGTGACAATTATTTAATATATTATTTTCGAAAAATGATTTAAATAATACTTCTATAATTTTACCAAAGATTGGAATTATTGAGATAGGGCGATAGTTTTCAGCTGTCAGGATCACCTTTTTTAAAAATTGGGGTCACCTTTGAAACTTTAAAAACTTCTGGAAAAATACCTTGGCAGAAGCAAAGGTTAATTAATTTAGTTAGTGGATCTACCAAGAACTCTAGGGTTTCTTTGATAATCCTACTGTTTAGTTCGTATATATCAAAACAATTTGAATTTTTTAATTTATTTATAGCAAGACTGACTTCCTCCAGTGAAACGGGTTTAAGAAAAAAAGAGTTATAGGTTTCAGAACATTTTTCATAAAATCCAGGGCACAATGTATTGTGTCTGGTAATGTTTTAATTACATTTTCAGCTATCTCAGTGAAGAAAGTATTAAATTCTTTTGAGGATATGTTACACTCCATATTATTACAATTTCTTTAATTATGCTCATGGTTAATGAGTTTCCAACTATCTCTAGGTGTATTATCCGAATTTAATGTATATGAATGATTGGCAGGTTTTTTTGTACGACTTATTTCTGATTTGTATTTGCTTCTTTAACTAATGTAAACTAGCCTGTCAGTGTGGTCATTACTAGCCTCATAAATTATTTTTAAGGAGGACAGTGTATCTCTCATCCCTCTGAGTTAATCGCTGAAAAATTTACAAGGGGTTTATTTCGTACCCTAATAAATGAAAAATGTTTGTAAACACAGTTACTGTATGTATCAATTAAAAACTGAGATAATGCATTAAATTTGGATTCATCAGGGTTGTCAAAAACAGTCCAATTTATTTCTAATGATGATTGTTTAAATTTTTCTATGACCCTTTTGTTAATTTTTCTTTTATATACACTGTTTAAGGTTACTTCATACTTACTTTGAAAGATTATAAACTGTCCATAATGGTCCGAGATGCAAGGGTCTACTACCCCGACAGTGTAATTGCCCTCAGCAAGGTTAGTCAAAATGTTATCGATACAGGTTGACAACCTAGAATTTACCCTTGTATAATCCTTCATAGTTATGTTCAATCCAAAGAACTGAACAGTGTCGGTCCAAGTTTTAGTAATAATATTATCTTTTTTTAAGTCTATGTTAAAATCACAAAGTGCGAGAATTTCATTATATTTACCAGAAATCATGGACATAAGCTCTATAAATTTTTCTAGAAAGATATTAAAGTCGCCTTTACCTGACGACCTGTAAATTGTTATTAAAGCTATTCTAGTTGCACACAATTCAACCCCCGCAGAATTCAGCATGAAATTCAACATTAAATTTTTGAAGGTAAATGGTCCTGTATTTTATTTCTCTTTTTATAAATATGGCTACACCACCATGTGCATTGACCTTCCTACAGAAAAAGGTCGCTAAATTAAAACTAGGAAGATTTATGATTTTCAAAAGTAAGTCACTGAGCTAATGCTCGCTTAAACAAATGATATTGTAGTGATATTTGTCAAAATATAACATAAGCTGCTCTGTCTTATTAGACAGGCCTTGTTTGTTGATATGAAATACACTGACCGGGTTCACATCCAGTCTGTTAAAGTTAAGAGTTTATAACATCCATAGATTCATTTATTGTAATATTTAGGTTTCCATTTGAATTTGGGATAGTCGAAGGTATAAAAAAGCCTGTTGTACATTAGAAATTTTTACCTCAGGAGATACGTTGTCACCTCGTGTTTCACTTAGGTCAGATGTTACTTCTTGATCATTGTTTGTACTTGTGTCTAACTCATCATCAAATCAAATCAAAACAAAATATACTTTATTGTCCAGAAGAAATAATTTCTCATTGACAAAGTAAAAATAGCAAAAGTATACGAACAAAATAAAACAAACAAAAACCAGAAAACATACATATAAACAGATGTAAATATAGATATATAACAAACAGAATATATGTCAAACAAGGCAATAAAAAATAAATAATTTAAAATAAATAAATAAAATATCAAATTATCATTGTAGTAACCTTCTAAATTATAATAAGGTTTGACAATGAGCAAACTTTTAACTGCCTTTCAGAATTGACTATTTGAACAATGTTCTTAAGGTTGTTAGGACGATTATAAATCTTATAATCATTGTAAATAATTCATTCCTTGACTAGAGTGGATTTTGGAATTGGTAAAGTAAGATTTTTATTTTGACTAGTGACATAAGATGATGATGTATTATTAAGACCACTTCTGTGTTTGTGAATTAAACATACAGTTTCCAAAATGTAAATGGAAATGACTGTCAGATTTCCATGGGCCAAGAAAAGGGGTTTGCAAGAATTACAAATTCTAGCTCTACACAAGTATCGAACAGCACACTTTTGAATTACAAATATCATATGCATTAGGTATTTACTGCATACATCAATAACCATTTCTTCGATTACACTGCTACATAGACTATCGTCTAATGGTCGCTTTTTATGGGAACATTTAACAAATTGTCATTTACACTATATAACTGATGTATTTTTTTTATATATTTATTCACAATGAATTGTTTATTTATAGTACGATATCTTAAGATGTTCATTTCTCATGAGGTAACGTAATTTTCTGAGAATTTAGTCTATCGGTAAACTTACACAACTGTGAATTGTATTTGAGAATATATTTATCTAATTTTTTATTTCCGCCAAACGGTACTGATGACATAATTACGTTAGTGTGAGCATAGTTTTAGCAGAGACTATATGTCTCTGGTTTTAGCTTATCACATATAATACGAAAAAGCGGATATTGATGATTTTCAAAATCGTTTGTACCAGCTATGATTATTACCATATCATTTTTAGTAAACCCATTTGTTAAAGTTTCCATACCCTCCATAACATTTTGAAGTGGTGCATTAGGTTTGAGCATCGAGAGTTTATTATATGATTTTAATTCTAATTTATTTTGCATTATTATAGAGGAGATATTTTTTCCGTTTTGGTCACCTAGAATGAGAATTTTGTTATTTCATTTATCAACTGCAGGTTGTTTCAGTTTTTCTGTTTCGGTTTTTTCTGGTCAGCAGTATTTGTAGATCTTTTTTTTCATTTTCTTCATTTTTATTTATCATCACCTCTTTGTTATGTTCAACTTTCTGGCTTTTTTCCATTTTTCCCTAAGTATATCTAGTTCGTTTGAAACAGCTATGTTTTTTTATCAAGAGATAGGAGATAGAAACGTTACAATGTTCATAACTATGAAATGAGAGATAACAAAATCATTGTACTAAATTTCTATAGGTTATGTAGTGCCAGAGGTGGCACTGGCTATTAAAGCATAACATTTTTCAATGTTCTACTTGATGAAGTAAAACAATTAAATACGAGTTAGTTCAAGGAAAAGCATTCTTCAAAATGATTTCCATGATTTTTGCGATAAGATTTTAAATAATAAAATTTTTTATATTAGATTTTAAATGAAGTCGGATATGTATATATTTCTTTAATTTAATGTCTTGTAATTCTAAATATATCTATGTATTTCATTTCAACAATTATTGTAATTAGTATTAGGCAATAATCATGACTTGTCTACATACTCGCAATATCTTAACATCGATAAACTATTATTATTATTATAAAATAACAACTCGTTTTTCGGGTTCACTTTAGAACGTAGTTTCATCCAGATTCATGTTTTTAAGATAATTAGAACAGACAAATGTTTTTGTTGAATCTAAATATACAAAATGATATCTTTATAGTTAGACTAACAGATGGTGTTAAAAACTCGATTTCACTAAAAATTGACGAGTTTTTTCCCGGAAGCTCGTCGATTTTTTTTGAGCCCTCAGTAAAAGTGACCCTCTAATGCACCAATTTTACTGATATTCAGCAGAGTTCTTCCTTCGATCTCACATATATATTTAAAAGTTTTAGACTTCCACGTAGACCCTGGTTCGAGAAAAACATCATACCACAGACATACAAAACGGCATGCTGATTTGGATAAATTTGCTATATTCGAGTTTTAATTGTTCATACATGGAGGCGAGAAGTACAACATATCGTATCAATCCATCTGCATTAGTATTCAAGGTTTTTCTTTAGGTTTGAATAGATTATTTTCAAAGACATATATGAGGAAAAAAACCTATAAATCCGGTCGAGCATAATATTCAAAATTTGTTACAAAGGAAATAGATTTATAGGTTTTGATAAGATCATCACATTTAAAACGTATTTTTAAGGTAGATTTAGCGCCTTTTAATCAGGTCTGTTCATGTGGCAATACATTGCAACGAAAACTCTCGATCGCAACAGAAACATATAAAAGTAGTAAATTTTGTTCCGACTCTCCTCATATAAGGTTCCTTATCTACCTATATCTCAAAATCGAAATAGAATATCAACTCTTAGAATTTGGTGAGAGCAAAAGAGATTGACAAAATAGTAGTGCAGCTACTACTACTACTCAAGCCTTCCAATATTTGAACATTTACAAGATCGAGAATACTGATTTTATATTAGTAAGTAAATTTATTTATGTTAAATTATAAAAAACGTACAAGTCAAAAAGAGCATTTACACAAATTCATTTAAAAGACACACGGATAATAAAACATATAAATATAAATATAAAACAAGAAAATTCTGAATATAGAATGAAAAGTTGCATCTAAGTTAGTAATAGAAATTAGACTAAATAAATAAATAAATAAACAACTCAATATCACATTTTCATATGTACAATTTCTTTCTCAATTTCTTCCAATGTGAAAAATGCACTTTTTAGGAAAAAGTCTTTCATTATGGATCTGAATTATGTTGCTTTCCATTTGTAATTCTATTTGTATAGTACTGTACATTAATTTAAAAGGTAACGAAATAGCGGACTCCTTAGCCAGAGAAGGAGCGGGAGCACGATTCATCGGACCAGAACCAATACTTGGCATATCCTCAAGTACTGCCAAGATGGCTATCTCAACCTGGGCTGAAAGGCAAACTCTCCAGTATTGGCAAGAGTTACCAGGATTAGTTCATTCGAAGGCGTTTATAAAACACCCTTTGAAATCAAGAGCTAAGAAACTTTTAGAGTTAAACAGGGTAAACCTGAAAACTCTAACAGGCCTATATACCGGGCACTGCCGACTAAACTATCATCTGCATAAACTCGGCCTAGCGGAAAACGCCGAGTGCCGTCTATGCCTGGAGGATGATGAGAAGGCAGACCACATCTTATGCAACTGTCCCGCTGTGGAGAGGATCCGGTTCTCAATATTTGGCAAAAGGCAACTACTGCCAGAGGATTTGGACACATTCTCACTCAATAAAGTGATCAGTTTCATTAAGAGACTGAACTTATTGTGTGAAATATAATTAGGCGTGAGCCACAATAGGCCTGCTGATGGCCGCAGTGGAGGGTCTACTGAGACCCACTCACAACAAACCTAACCTAATCTAACTGTACATTACTGTACTTTAAACGCGTCAAAAGGAACACACATTTGACCCACAGTACATACCAGTGTTCAAACGCAGTTTAGACATTATATGTTTGGAGCTGTCACTGCTGTCAGATATCAGCATAGACAAATCTCTCTGGATATCAGAGAAACATTTGTTATAATTTCAGATTAAGAAAGAGTTTAGAAGTAAAAGGTCATTTTGTCACAGTAGGTAGGTATTTGCTTATTTTACTTTTGAATTGAATCTTCTTCACTTACGTAAAAAGATTTTCTCCACAATTAAGAAGTAAATCTTTTATAGGAAAAATTGAAATTTAGATTGATAATTATCCTAATTATCCATATTTCACTTAGAAAAGTATTATCCTTGTTTATACAAGGTGTTCCCTATCGTTCTGTTCAAACTTTGTGAGCGTAAACTAGATTCAATTCTAAGACAAAAAAACACAAGTGGTAGGTTATTTTTTTTTGTTTCGGAGTTACAGGGCTATGATATTTTTAAAGAATTAAAAGCAGAAATTAATTCATAAACTAAACAAAAACGTATCATACTCAACAGAAAATTCCAAAACAATATACACATCAAATTTTCAACAAGAATTATCCGTGAACATTTGGACTGGCTTAATCGATGATTTGTTGGTCGGACCTTACATTCTTCCTCAGAGATTAAACGCAGAAAATTACTTGCAATTCCTCACTGAAGAATTGGCACCACTTTTGGAGGATGTTCTACTGATAATACGAAGAGACATGTGGTTTCAAATGGATGGTGCACCACTACATTATGAAAGTGACGTCCAGAGTTTCGTAAACACTAATTTTGCGAGATGGATTGGGCGATTGTACTGATGCATGACATGCTAGATCACCAGATCATAATCTCCTTGATATTTATTTCTGAAAACACATGAAGAATAAAGTGTACACACAAGATTCAAACAGACGAGAGGAATTATTGGAGTGCACTCAGCAGGCTGCCCAAGAATAGAAGAAAACAATTACAAAATAAGAAGTATCACTGCATCTATCAGCATACAAGCACAAGCTTGTAGACAGGTAGGGTGAGGGCATTTTGAAAATATTATTAATTGAACATTTGTTGAGTAAGATTGATTTGATTAATTTTATTTGTGAACAATCTGAAAGGAAGTAAAAGAACCCTGTAAGAATCTTCTACTTAAAATGGCAGTTAAAAAAAACTTACCACGAGCTGGTGAATAATCCGTACAAGACGAAAGTTGCAGGAAACATTCCTCACAATTCTTAAATATTTTTAGTAATAGTACTCCCAATTAAGTGGACACTTCACAAAATTATTACTAAAATACCACAACTCAAAAATCACACCGATCTTAATGTTTCAACACCTCAAACGAAACAGGACGAGTAAGGATTTTAACGGACGGACAAAAAGCATTGAGTTAAAAAAAAATAGAAGAAAAACCCTCATAATATAAATGCGCAACACAGGAATTTTATAATCATAACCCATATTTGCAGTCTAATTACCAAATACTTAATAAATTACTTAGGGACTATATTTAGATGAAGAAAAAAGGCATTAATTTATCAACTACTTAGATTTCCTGGCAATTTAATTCAAATGTTTAAAAACTAAATTATATATATATAAATCAGAAGATCAGAACTGAGAAAGTATTTCCACCAGTACATACATATATATAAAAAATGAGAATTATGTTCGAAGTCAAAAATTATAATTAGCCACGTTGTTTTAGGTAAAATACTACTTCACTGCGAATTGATCTATCAGCGACCATTAATAGGCAACCAATTATTTATTCAACGGTAATTGTCATAGAATTAGGAAATTTCTATAGACTTAAGAATTAAAAGGTAGGATTTTTATTTAGGGAATTATTTTTGTATGATTTAGTTAGTCTATCCCGAAAAATTAGACAATTTTTATTTAAACTAATTTAACCCGTTAAAACTTATAAGGCTTTATTTAATTAACTAAATAGATACATATAAATAATCTGTTATAAGTAACATATGAATATCAATTAACTCAGTGACAACTAGATTTATAATATATAACATTCATCCTGCCTTAATTTCATATAAAATCTTCTAAATATTTCAGAGTCTGCCTGTGATGTTGAGGTCTATTCTTATATTTATCATGGATTTCATTTTCTTGAGAAATATCTGACTTTGCATTCTCAATACTAATTCTTTTTTGAGAGGATGGGCTTTGAAGAGAAACAGGTGAAGTATCCAAAATTAAATTATTCTCATCTATTAGAGGAGTTGAAGAATTTTGAATTAGTACATCTTGATAAACATTGCTATTTTGATCATTATCAATATTAGATTTAGTATCCCCTGCCGGTTCCAAATGACGTAGTGAAACAGTTGTTTCCTGACCATTAAGTAGTCAAACATGTGCATAATCAGGATTTGTTTCAATCAACTCTACTTCTTCTACTAGAGGTTCATATTTATTAGTTCTGCATTGTTTTCTTATTAAAACTTTACCAGAAGATAACCAGGTAGGTACAGAAGTGCCATTAGAAGATCCCCAAGAATGGTTAAACATTCGTTCATGTGGAGTTACATTAATAATAATAATAATAACATATTTCGGACACGAATGCCTGTATTTACATATACACAGCATTGTTTACTTCGAACCAACTGGACCCAAAACGGCGGACGATATTACCCGTCTAATGCAGCGCCCTAGTAAAACAGTTTCCCATATACCTGTTTTTAAGTCTTGATTTTAAGATTAGTAACACTGTTTTCCATATAATACCATTGTACCTTTCAGCTTGCCCATTACCTTTAGGGTTATAAGCTGTTGTATGGCTAATTGCTATACCACAGGTATCAAAAAAATGATTTTAAAACTTGTGATAAAAATGATGATCAGAATGAACATATGATGGCATTCTAAAAAGTTGAAAATAGTTGGCATAAACATTTAATAATTGTAGAAGAGGTGATACCAGTACAAGGAAAGGCAAAAGGGGAATCGTGAAAATTCATCAATGATAGTTAGTATATATCGATTATTTGTTGAGGATAGTAAAGGCCATTTAAAGGCAATATTTAATCTTTCAAAAGGTATTAATAAAGTTCTTTAAATTTTACAAAATCTAGGTTTAAGTTCAGCACATACAGGACATGATTACTTTTCGAATATCTTCAACAGAATAAGGCATATTTTTACATCGAATCCAATCATACCTTCGAGTTACACCTGGATGACACAAAGCTTTATGCAAATTATTCAAGATTGTACTAGCATCTCCGGTTATTGCTCAACATAATCTTGAAAAAGTATCTATTTATAGCAAGCTAACTCTAGACGCCAACTCATGATTTTTTCATTTTTTATTTCTCCATTGAGTTTTGTGTTGAACATAAATGAAACTGATCGTTGATCCGTAATAAGTTTAAAATATCTGCCAATAAGATGTCTCCCTTTACGCAAAGCTTCTACGATAGCGAATGCTTTTTTTTTCAACTGAAGAATGTTTTTGTTCGGTTCTTGAAAGAGTTCTTGAGAAAAATGTTACAGGTCTTCCTAATTGGCTAAGTGTAGCTCCTAATGCAAATTCTGAAGCATCTGTTTCTACAGTAAATGTAGCGTAATTATCAATGAATGTTACAACTGAACTTGCAATATTTGATTTTAAACTTTCGAAAGCTAAAGATGCATCAGTGGATAAGGGAAAATTTTTACACTGGACGAAAGGTCTAAGTTTATTTGAGAAGTCCGGAATCCATTTAGAGTAGTGAGCAAACATGCCCATTGTTCTACGTAAAGAGGTTATACTATTTGGTAGAGGAAGTTCTAGTAGAGGTCTAAGTCTTTCTCGATCTGGTTTTATTATTCGTTTAGTTATCGTTAGAGTTAGCAAATCGGTCCGCAAGTCACAGGCAGTGTCAGGTAGAGAAATACCCAAATATGTAAGCGAGGTTTGTTTACTATTTTAACAATGAATAATATTTAATTTTAGTCTATTGTTATGCCTCGTGGTGTGTACAACGTAATTTATTCCGCTCCGTTGTATTGTTGATAATTTTATTTATTGTATTTTATTCTTGATATTAATTTAATAATAGAGTATGTCAGATCTGCCCGATGGTAAAAAACGTCCATACGCTGACAAAGTGAATAAATTTATCAGTGAATTTCCGGATTTATTCTACAATGGTGCTATAATAATTTGTAAGGTGTGCGATAGACCTGATGTGCTGGGATAAACGTGATTGTAAACATCACGTAGATTCTGTGCAACATAAAATTTAAAAAAAATGGCGTGCCTTCGACAACACAGTTTATGTTCGATTTACACTTAATGCTGAATGCCTGTGATGTTCCGCTGCACATACTCGATAAACAACCATTTCAGGAGTTCTGGAATAAATACAATCCCGAGGTGACATTACCAAGTCGCACAACCTTGCATAACTATGTACCAACTGTAAGCGAAGACATAGTAAATAAGATCAAATGTGTGTTACAAAATATACGGCTGTGGTTATGTGACAGCGTGTAAAAAAAATTCTATTTTAAATGTTATAGTACATGTACTGGATCCTCTTAAACTGACATTTCCACTGTTACTAGTTAGCAAAAGACTAACTGAGTGTACTGACCAAACAATTATGCGAGTGGTGCTGGAGACGTTACGAAAATTTGACTTGTCTAAATGTCAAGTGTTAATGTTTGTGACCGATGGTGACGCGACAATGCGTTTAGTAGGCCGTTCTCTTCAAGAACACGGTTGTAGGTTGATACATATTTCGTGTAAAGTGCATGCATTACATCTTATGGCAGAAACTATTCGACAAGGTTTTCCAGAGGTGGATGCATTAATAGCAAGTACAAAAAAAGTGTTTCTTAAATCTCCTAAACGTCTTCGTGCATTTCATAGCAAGATAAGGCTGCAGCTATTAAGGAAAGTCAGACAAAATCGAAGATGTTTCTGTGAAACAGCTTTAAAAACTATTCACAAGAACTATAAAGGATTACATGACGTCATACAAAACTTACAAAACAGTGTGTTGTCATTAGTGGAGTCACTTCAAATAGTGGACCAAGTAAATCGACTACACTTTATAGGTGCCGCAAAAAATAGGCCCATTGGAGAAAAGCTTGCACGTGTGTTAAAGCAAGACACCGGTTTTACCAGATTAAGACATATTTGTCATGGTACTGATGGTGCATCTGCAGATCCGTTAAGTGAGTTCAAAGACTATATAAAGTATGCTTGTATTACATCAATAGATGTCGACCGGTCGTTCTCAAAATATAAGCATATTTTTTCACCACATCGAACATTACTCTCGGAGACAACCATAGAAACATGCATGATGCTGCATAGTTTTTAAAGATCTTTTCCAATTTTTGATACTGATAACCAAGCTAGTTAAGAGGGTAAGTTGTGCATACATTGTTATAAATTGTAACAATTTATTGCTTTGACTATGTTTGCAGACGATACAAGTATTACAGTCTCGGGGAAAACATGTGAAGAACTTCAACAACACATTAAATTAACTTATGATGAAATGTATACTTGGTGTCAAAGAAATAGACTTATCCTTAATGATACTAAGACAGTTTTTATTAACTTTCATATCAGGAAGGAACTTCATTTTGATTTTCAATTAATAAATGACTTGCAATTTTCCAATACCGCCAAACTTCTTGGTACTTGGCTGGACTCTGATCTTTCATTTAATACACATATTGATAACATTTGTCTTCTTTTGAATAAAGCGTTTTATGCGATAATGCAAATGAAGTCATACTTGGATGAACAAGGTCTTGTAAGTTTGTATTATGCTTTTGCTTATAGTCGCTTGTCTTATAATGTAGTATCCTGGGGAAAATCTGTGGGTTGGGACAGAATTTCTATGTCAGAAAAAAATAATTAGACTAATTTTTAATCTCAAATATTCTGAAAGCTGTAAAGAGACTTTTAAACAGAAACAACTATTGACATTTCCATCTATTTTTATCTGGAAATCTGTCACTTGTACTAAAAGTCACCTTTCTGACTTTAGTATGTTAAAAGATCACCATAATTATGACACTCGCCACGCAAACTCTTTATTAGTGCCCAAGCATAAAACATCTAAATTCAAACGATCACCAGATTACAGTAGTATCACCTTGTATAATTCACTCCCAGTTCATTTAAAACATATATCGAATTATCATAAATTCAAATCTGAAACTAAAAAGTTCCTTATTAACGAATGTTTCTATTCAATAAATGAATTTGTGTGTAGGCAAGATCAAACATGATATTGTCATGCTTATGTATAAGTAGGTAGTCGAATTTATTCATGAATTATATTAGTCTATTAATTTTAATGTATTTTAATTTTGTGTACTTTTATTCTTTTACAATTTATGCTTTATACTTTTATACCTTTTACAACTCATGCTTTTATACTTTTACAATTTATACTTTTAATCATAATTATATTTATATGTTGTTCTCATTGTATTCTTATTACTTGACTTGCCTGTTGTACTTTGTATGTTATTCTGGTTAATAAATTACTACTACTACTACTACTTTAATTACTAGTTAATTTCTTTAATTACACTTATTATGATGCGTACGCCTATGTCCTGCGGCGAATTTTTGCCAACTCTAGTTATCCTATATCCTAGAAAATTGATACATCTAGCAAATACTTCATTACTGGGCTTAATATATAGTTTCTACAGCCAAATCATTAGTTTCAATTTCACTGATATATTCATAGACCGAGGAGCTAACATAATTGATCAGTAGAGTTAATTTTACTTTATCTTCTAATACTTCAATAGCTTCCAGAAACTTTTTGAATGTTTAAACCAGTGTATCCAACGCTGAGCGGCAATACCTGAATATGGCTCGGTTTCAAATCTCTCAGGTCTGAGTAATTTGTCCATTTATATTTTAGTTAATTAAATTGTAATGATTAACCCTGTAAAACTGATTAAGGCTTTAATTAACTAAATAGATACATATAAATAATCTGTCATAAGTAACATATGAATATCAACAAACTCAGTGACAACTCGATTTATAATATATAACATCCGTAATACAACATAACCACAAACTATGGTGCGTCTAGTACAGAACGTTAAAAATTAGGTGGGGGTTTTAGAGGATGGAAGAATGTAAGTTTAGTACAACCAGTGACATTTCGTATTTTTCAAATGGAGAGCATAAATCTAATTTAGTACAGTTTAATACAGTACACTACAGTCTACCATACTTTATGGCAAATAGAAAGCAGCTATTAAGTAGCATAATACTGCCGTGTTAAGCCCAAATGTCGTAACTGCACTGTTGGTCAATTTTTAGATAGACGTATAGATGGATACCTTACATCAAACCGCATCATTTGGTTAAGATCACATGTCATGTTTACTTACTAATAAGCCAAAATCAACGTTTGAAATTATGTCGTAACTGAAAAATGTTTACTAATGTTAGGATAAATTGTCGTATTAAACTTTGTTAGGGGAATATGTCGTATCATACAGTTGAGCAGCCAGATACGACAATTTTCTCTAACAATGCCGGCTGTTTCGGTAAGTTCTAACCTCAAAATTCAGTATATTCATTCAGTCACATTCAGTGTATACTTACAAAGTCGCGTGGGTGAAGTGCAAATTATTATAAAAACCAGTAGATAATTTGATATTTATGTGCTGAACTCTAGTGCTAATGTGAAAAGTGGACATTAAGTATAAAAGAAAAACATCATAATTTTAGTAATATTATGCTACAACAATATTTCGGTGTTAATAACAAATATTTGAGGTTAGAATTATGGACCGTTCAAAGAAAATACTTATGTTGGCTCTAAACAAAGAGCTCACAAGTAAAATCAGTAATTATAAGAAATCTCTAATTAAAAATAAGGCCAAAGTTGATGTAGATGAAGAATATTTACCCACCAAATCTGCAAGAAAAATACAATTTTCACAGTCAAAGCTAACTCAGACTAGTAAACGTAATATTACAGTTTTAAGTAATATTGTTGTTAGTGAAGCTACAAAAAAAGACATAAATGCTGATGTAAAGGCTAATAATAATTCAGATAGTGAAAGCTTTAATTTCATAGCGGATTTTCTAACAACTCTTTTAAACAAAGTATTTGATAACGTGAGTTTACGACACACAAAAAATCAAAAGAAAACAATAATTGTACCGTCACAAGCAAGTGCTAACAAAACCGCCGAGTTTGTTAAAGAAATTTCGGAAAATGTTGTTACTAGGGAAGACTCGCTATTATACACAAAAAAAAGGCGAATTGCGAAAAAGAAAAAAGTTTAAACTGTCTGTAGGAGAACGGAAGAAAATAAAACTAGATAAAGAAGTAAATTGTCATGGTCTACAACCAGCATGCAGCAATAAATGTATAAAGAAGTGTGTAGAAAAAATTGATAATGAAAGAAGACTTAGCATCAATACAGAATTTTGGAAATTGAACAACATTGACAGAAAGACTTTTGTTTTCCACAAAGTTTCTCAACAAGGCACAAAACGAAAAACTATTGGGGATGGACAATGCTCGCGTAGATCAAAAACTTTGCGGTATTATCTCCTAGACAAACATGGTATATCACAACAAGTATGCAAAACGTTTTTCTTGGGGACCTTAGGTTATGAAACCAAAAATGATAGAATTATCAGAGATGTCGTACCAGCAATTGAATCAGGCTCAATTGCACCACCACCCAGTAAAAAAAATTCACGCCCTTCAAAAAAAATTGATAGACAAATAATCATAGATCATATCAAATCGTTTAACCCAACTGTGTCGCATTATAGACGTGAACATGCACCTAGAAGACTCTACTTACCAAGTGACATAACAATAAAATCAATGTATGATAATTTTAAAGAGAAAAATCCACAGGTGTGTTTTTCATATTATTTGTATAGAGAAGTTGTGGCACAACAAAATATTTCTTTCGTAAAGCTTGGCCACGAAGAATGTTTTACATGTGAGGAATTCAACATGCATGAGTCACAAGAAGGTCACAAAAAAGAAAATTTGATCGTCGATTGCCACAAATGTCAAATATGGATGGAACATAAGGAAAAATACAACAAGGCCCGTATAGAATATCAGCATGATTCCGAAACCGCAAAAAATGGAGACCAGCTTGTGATTACAGCCGACTTGGAAAAGGTAAAATGATTTTTATTATTTTAAGTAAAGTAAATTGATGAAAATAATATTTTAGGTGATTATGCTGCCACGCTGTGATATGTATAAAGAGATCATTTTTACTCCAAGAATAATTGCATTTAACGAAAGCTTTGTGCCAGCAGCTGGTAGCAGCGGAAGAATTGGTCCAACTGCGGTGTGTTGGCACGAAGCCATCGCGGGACGTTCAAAACAGGATTTAATAAGTTCATTTTATGCCTTTTTTTTGCTCAATACGAGATGTACAACACGTAGTACTATGGCTAGATAACTGCGCCTCTCAAAATAAAAATTGGTGTCTCTTCACCTTCTTCATTTATCTTATAAACTCCAGCGAGACTTTGTTAAGTCTGTTGGAAATCAAATACTTTGAGCCAGGCCACACCTTCATGGCGGCCGACTCTTTCCACCATATGGTTGAAAATTCCCTAAAACGTTTAAAGAAGGTGTATGATTTTAACGATTTTATTACAGCTGTTAAAAAAACTTCTCGCAAAACAAATGTTTTAGAGATGGAAATACGTAATTTTTTTCCAATGGCAGGACCATACCTCCCAATATAAATTAAAGAAAATCACCCCAAGGCCCTATCTGAATGAAATGGTTCACGTTATTTTTGAAAGAGGCACTAGAACAATGAAGTATAAAAAGTGTTTTAATGGGTCAGAGCAAGTCCTCAATTTCCTGAATGCTAAATTTATGAAAGAAGGTATTTCCAGACCAAGCCCACGGACAAGTCCCCGCGGAATTACTGTACAAAGAAAAATTACTATAATTTCCAAATTACTTAGTATTATGCCAGAAAACAGGAAGGCTTTCTGGGAAAACCTACCTGTGGTAACTAAAGAGTCCAATCTAAGTGATAATGAATAGATTTATTATTATCCTCTTCATGTCAAATTTTATATTTTATTAACAAAACTTAGTTGTCTTAATTGTAATAGTAAATACTGTATAAGCAAATCTTTTTTTAATTTCTTTTCATAATAATATGTTTATAATTTTTTTGGTTTGTGTAACTTACCGATATTCAAATAACCAATAAAGTGTTAGAAGAAATTGTCGTATCTATCAAAAGTCACTTTTTATATTAATATACACTTATTTAATTGCTATATACAAAATATACAATTTTTTTCCATCCAGGGATGCTTTTGTATATACGGTAAAATGGAAATTATCCATGGCACAGGATAATATAGAAAATTATTAATAACTCAAAACTCTTCTTTTGTCATATACGACTTTTGGGCGTAACACGGCAGAATAGTGCTATTGAAAATGTAACGCTGGTTACAATTTTTAGGTTTTTTGAAGTATTATCTACTTCAATGTTTTAAGTTTATAATTAAATGTGAAGGATACATGTTCCCTGATGTTGTGGTCACTCCTAATTTTTTATTTAACTGCCCTACTTCATTATTAAATTGTTTTAAACGTAGACGAATAGAAGCTGATAACTGTGAATATTTATCACTGGTTCTTGGGTGTTTTTGCCTAAAGGTAAGTTGTTCCATGATATCACGATATAACTTTTCACATGATTCATATTCCAGTAACCTAAAAGTCCGTTTTATAAAATTAACAATATAATAATTATTCTGAATTTTTTTTTTACCAAGGATCTTCTTCTAAAAATAATAGTGCCATGTCTCAATAAATTTATTTGTCACTTTAACTTGTCTTGTTAAAACTCGTTAAAATTTAAAAACTGCTCCAGATTATTTGCAACTTTTGGATTAACTCGAACATAGATAAATATAATATCTCGAACTTAACCACACAGGCATAGGTAAATATTTGTGAAATTTTGGCAGACTGATATTAGTAGTTTTTTTATTTGCATTATGTTTGAGATCAGTTCAGTTAATTTTGGTTTTTGATCGGTTTGGCATTTTAAAAGATATTTCTAAACCAATCAGAGATGAGAATAACTAAACTAGATCAAAATGACCTGATCTGCAATGCAAATAAAAAACTATTATTCAATCTTGAAAAATGCATTGAACTCCATACTATTCGTTACGAATAGTATGGAGTTCAATGGAAAAATTATGGAGTGTAGAGAAGGAGAAACGTCTCCGTGTTAAAAAAATGTGATCGGATTTTCGATGGAAGAATAGGTGGCACTGATTTACAGGAGGTATTCTACGTGATTTTGTTTTTACTATTTTTATTATTTTTTTACGCTGTATAATTCTTTTCAACACCTACATAATATTATGTTTTCGTTAGTTTATAGAATCTGAAGCTAGTTTCAGAGATATAGTAAGTGTTCAACTTCAGACTCAAACCCATAATACGATCAGCGCCACATCTCATACCTTACAGAATTCAGACCACATTTTGAACGTACCGTCCATAAGAGACGTTCCTCCTTCTCTACACTCCATAGGAAAAATCAGCCTTATGCTGTATCACTTACGTTAAATATAACGTACTGTTATCCGCGCTGTTATGTTATTTTCTCAAAACTGGTATGTTGTATCACATTTAACGTTACAACTCATAACGTATTACGTTATCACCCTACGTTATTTGTGAACTTAACGTACCCGATTTAACATCCAGATTTTACATGCAGTTATAAGTTAACGTACGCAATTTTAGGTGTGTAGCGCGAATAAAATTTGTTCCTTTAAAATTTTAATAAAATTGTTCGTTCCAAACAATGGAATTTCAGAATCTTATGCGTTTGGCGTTATTGGAGCAACTGGAAAATGCAAATGAAAGGTGAGATTCTTTTTCGTCGATAAATAAAAAAAAAATGATCAAATTTTGTTTTAAATAGAAACCAGGAGAGGATACAGAGAAGAATCTTACGCGACAGCAGTGATGCTTTCTAGTTGCCAGAAAATACATTTCAGAAAAATTTTCGGTTATCTAGAAATTCTGTACAGGTAATCGATGTTTTGAGGCCACATTTACAAGACGGCCAAAAAATAAATGCTTTGTCACTTGAAATGAAAATGAGTCAACAAATAACAATTACCTACTTTCTATGTTGATTATGAATATTTTTAGATTTTAAGTACAGTTGCTTTTTTTGCAACTGGCAGCTATCAAAGATGTGTTGGTCAAAATTTTCACCACGCTGTCGAACAATCCCGCATGAGCAGGATCATTTCAGAAGTAATTTATCTATCTACCTTTGATAAATTCACCTTCCACTGTTCGCAATATGAATTGAATGACGCGCCGCATGCGCATGAAACGGAGAATGAAAATAATTTCATTTGTCTCTGATTTGGTTTTGTTATTTTGCTGTAGGTAGTTTGTGTCGGCTCAAAATGGCTCAACGCTTAAAAAAAACTACTAGAAAACAATACGAGGATTTAATAGATTTTTTAGAACAAAACCGAGTTTTGATTAGGAGAAAAACGGAACCTACAGACATAAATAAAATAAATTATTTATGGCAAGAGTTCTCTCGAAGACAAAATGCCACCGGTAATGGACCTCCTAAAAGTACTGGAGTGGGACTCTGTTCACGCCACTTAGCGATCATTAGAATTCTATAATCGAATCCGATAGTTCGTCAAAGTTTTACTCTGTTCAATCGCCAGCGAACTTAGAAATCTATTCGTGTATTCTCGGTAGTTTTCCTTTATGCTCTGCCGAAAAGCTAGGGAATTTTTATTAGTCAATATGTTTACATGCCTGGAACATTTTTATGCTTCAATTTGTCAACATTCCAAATAATAACCTCAAATTCTCTGATTTATGGTGTAGAAAATAACTTTTTTTCTTTAAAGTTTTATATTTATTTGCCGTGGTAAGTGTTATTTTAATACATTTATGAAAAATTAGATGTTAAAGACCTATTACATGCAAGTCAAGTTTTATCGTTTTTTAAATGTGTTCAGTATTATAAATACTTTGTAAATGATAATTTTCAGATGTTACCGAATCAGATTCTAAACAGAATTATTGGTTTACAAGAGGATGAGAGAAGGGAATATTATCGTCATTTTAATATGGAACGGAGAATAATGAGGGAAGACAGTGACCCATTTACACTAAGCAACAGTTTATTTAAAGATTTGTTTCGTCTTAATAAGGAAATGGTACATTTTCTGTTACTCAACTTGTCACCACATATGCAGAACAGGGCACTGGCAATTGAACCAAGACACAAAATTTTTGCAGCACTTTATTTTTTTTGCAACTGGATCATACCAGAGAACAATTGGTCAGAGTTGGAACCTCTCATTATCTCAACAGAGTGTGTCGAGATGTATTAAAGAAGTTAGCACTCTCATTGTGAACCATTTAGCACCAGACTGGATATTATTTCCTAATACCCCCAATGAAATTAATAGTTAAAGCTCAGTTTATGAGGAAAACCCGATTCCCAGGAGTCTTGGGGGCTATTGATTGCACACATATATCAATCATAGCGCCGGTTGTAGAAGAACACAACTATTTAAACAGAAAAGGATATCATTCTAAGAATGTTCAGATTGTAAGTAACATATCACTTGCCTATTTTAGTACGAAGTAATTAAAAATGATTTATTTTCAGATTTGTGATGCTGATCTCTTAATTTTAAATATAAACAGTCGCTACCCTGGGGCAGTTCATGACTCATTTATATGGAGAAATTCTGTAATTCATGAAGAATTGCGTCATAGATATAATGCAGGTGATGAGATAAGCTGAAATTTGCATGTTTTTTTATTATTTTATTATTATTTAATGTTTTTTAGGTGACACCAATAGCTGGTTATTAGGAGATTCAGGCTATCCACAGCAGCCTTGGTTAATGACACCAATTGTTAATGCTGCTCCTGGCACACCCGAGTTTATTTATACAGAAAGACACGTACTTTCAAGAAACGTTATAGGAAGGTTAAATGGAGTTTTTAAAGGACGGTTTAGGTGTATATCACAGGAGAGAAAATTAAGATATGATCCTGTCACTGTCGGTAAAATAGTTACTTCATGTGCGATTTTACACAATTTGTGTATAAAGGGAGGTCTTCAAATGGACATCAACATCCCTGCAGAACTTCCAGAACATGTAGAAGTCCAACATATGGATGATTTTAATAATGGATTCGATGCACGGAGACAGTTAATCGCTAAATATTTTGCATAATTGTTTCAGTTACATTTAATAAAATTTACATTTTATATTGTAGTTTTTATTACATCTTAAATAAAATAAAACACATACCTAAACATAATAAATATAATATGTATGTAGAAAAATATAGCAACATTTTGATAAAAAAATAAATTAAACAGCCTTCTAAAGTAACCACCGTTAAGCAGGTATCTAAATTCAAAAATATAATTATTTTTTATTTTCTTGTGCATTTGCGATTCTCTTTATATCTCCTGCAATGGAAGCTATACTTTCTTGTATGCTTCTTAAAACATTTAAAGTTTCATCATTCATTAATTTTAATTGGCTTGATAAAGAGTCATTTTGTTTTCGTCTTGGCAAACTTTTACTTGCTCCTATATTACTACTAGTTGCCTGTACTTCGGACTGTACCTAAAAATGTATATATTATATCATATCAATTAAACAATATATTTAATATTTTACCAACCTCTATATCATTAACTGGTTGATCTAACTGTAAATTATAATTATGATCCACCAAATCTACAATATTTGAATTATTAAGGTCCATTGCTGGTATTTCATAATAATTGATTTCATTACTTATTTCAGCTTTCTTTGGTTGATTATTTTCCTTGTTCACACAAACCTACAATATCAATATAGAAATTTACCATTTATTTGAAATCTATTTGTGCTGTCGCTGTCAAAGTTATAAGCAAGAGCCATTCTCTGGACAATTATAATTTACATATACGATACAAAGAAATTAATTCTTGTATAACTTTTTAAAATGACAGCAGATAGATTTGAAATAAGATTTATACTAAACGAGGAAACCGATGCTACACCAAACAAACCTTGCTTTTCTTTCCTGACTGATTAGTAAACGATTTATTTTGAATATTACTGGATGAACAAGAAATTGTTCTCTTTATTCCATATTCCATTTCGGAATCTCCTTCTAAAGCAGTTGTGCCCATTAAAGCTAACAACCTCTCCTCATTATGTGATAATATAACTATATTCTGAGGAACCCCTCCACCAGTTTGTCTTTGGTTTTGTCTTATCTTGGCAGCTTTTGATTTGGTTTTACATTTCCAATCGGCCAGAGTCTATAAAGGTTAATAAAAATTAATACATTAAAAATGATTTTATAATACATTTACTTTCTTCCACTCTTCGGTGGTCTTTTCTCCGTAACCCAAAGCATTAAGTTGTTCCGTTAGATCGGTCCAAAGTTTACTACAGCTTTGCCTCCCATTCAAGCCATGGAATCTGTTGGTAATTATTTCATTATGATTCTCTGCAAATTGTATTAACACATTCCAATGATCATTGGTGACTCTCATTTTATATAATAAATTATTATTACTTTAAAGTAGTGTGAAATCAATGACTAATAAAACTCGTTATTGTTAATTTAGTAGAAATGTTAGAATGTGTCAGAACTAAGTTCGGTTAATTTTAAATTATAAACTATCACTATCTCCCTCACAATTATATACATGCTCAGTCATACACATATAGCTTTCCTTCAGGCGATAGGGTTGTAGTGATCGTCTTGTGGCGTTCTAAAATGTTGAGGTGGGGGAATAAAAACACGATCAAAAATGAAACCAGAGTACCAATCACACTAAGATGAAGTTAGTAATAGAATTTCAGCGGCTACAGAGTCCCACCGCTGATCAGTACTTTTAGGAGGTCCATTACCGGTGGCATTTTGTCTTCGATTGATGTTATTAACTATAAAAATTCATTTACATAAAGTTTCAGTTGCATAATAGATTAAATTTTAATAATCATTTGTTTTAAACGCGTTCTTTATAATGTTAAATCTTTTATTTAATATATGTATGTGGTTTTAATGTATACCTAATGCTTATTTTCAACGTTTTTGTAAAAAAATAAATAAATAGACAAGGTAGCCTGATGTTTTTTCTATCCCACCATTAGCAATTTAATATATTAATAGGCGTTCTTTTTTCGCCTATCATTCCTGTACTTAGTCGACACATGTGCACTGCACACAAATTATGACTACGACAACTGGCAAATTGTAACCTTCGTAGGATGGCTTTATATTTTGATTTTCATTGTGTTCGCTATTTCTTGAATTTTCATCATTAATGGATGATATTTATGTACTTGTAAGGATCTTCATTTATTTTATCATAAATTATGAAAAAAACGTGGACATAATTTTGTTCCGTTATTTGATTTTTATAGGAAACCTTGCTTGACTGTAGTTATAACCGACAAGAAAAGGCGATAAAGTACATTTAACGTAGATAACTGATATTTAACGTCTAAGGACCGGTACTTTCTGTCTCTGTTAACACCACAGACCACATAGACTTGGCGTATTGAGTATTTAGTACGGTACCGAGCGTGCCATAAATCGGGGAAGCGACGTGTGGTAAATTAGGTGGGCGGGCGCTCTTTCTGCAGGCCCGCATTTAACCTTTTCATATATAGCTATTAAATTGAATTCTTTTAAAGTATATTTATGAAGAAAACATAAGAAAACAAAAAATATTTTATTTTACTTGCATTTATTAAAGTTTATTTTTTAATTAATAACTAAATTTACATCGTTCTGTTTGCTTCGAGTGTTTTGACGCAACTAAAGTTATGAAGTATGTTACAGTCTATCTGGTGTTTTTTTGGTTTGTTTATGTTATTTGAGATAAGTCTTAATTTATGTAGGTAAAGATTTTACAAATTTGCTAAGTGTTATGTGAAATTATGGAAAGATGCAAAGAAATTAAAATTATCCCCTTATAATTAATGTAACAAATTGAAGTATGTTTCGTTTAAATTTTCTATCAGTGCGGTTGTTTATTGTGTTGTTATGTCTTTTAATTTGCAGCATTTCATGTACTGACCGAATCCTAAGAAATACAAATCAAAATATTTTTATTAAAAAAATAACAAAACAATTAACAATAATTTATATTATTCCCCTTTAAATAAAGTTAATTTATTTAAAACTTGCCTTTTTGTGGTTTTTACATTATGAAACATTTTTTGTAAAATGATGACCTCTAATTTTAATGTAAGTTTCTGAAATTGCTCTTATAATTTCAATAATATGATTGGTATTATTAGGGAAATTATCCAATTGGTGAATTTCTAAATCATTAAAAATATTTGAATTTTGAAACTTTTTTAAAACACTACACATAATTTTAATTTTTAGCCTCAAATCTATTTGAATATTTTTTTCCAGTTTTAAAATGTCTTAAATGTTTTTCTGTTTCCTTACATATTTGTATGACATCAGATGACGGGTAAATAAGACCACCGCGGTCTTTTACAAATATTAGTTCATGGAAATTTTCCCTGTTTATTGAAAATAAAGCGTTTATACATTCTTTACATTTTAACGATTTTAAAATTGATTTTACCACAAAGCCACTTATATACACTATAATATAATCGTTGTACTCCGACAACTCCAAAGAAAAATTAAAGTTATATTCAGTTTCAGGCATGTCATTTTCTAATATATCATGGGCTCTAAATTTATTGTAAGTTAAATTTATTTTGTCTATTGCAGAACTACAATTTAAAATAGAAATATTTTCCAAAGGAATGCAATTTCCAGAGAATGTTTCTTTAATTTGCATATGAATCAACAATTTTTTATATGCAGATTTAAATTGGCGGCTAGTTGGATTATTATTCCATCCCCCATGCTGTCTGATATTACAGAAAAAAAGAGAGACTATTTAAAATAAGTTACTTTACACATAAGATTAAATATTCTTCCTAATAAAATATTAACTAAGTATTTTAATTTTTATTATGTAGTAAAATAAATATAATAAAATCCGTATGAAAATATTCGAGGTATTTTTTTAAATCAAATGTATTATAATAACATGCATAAAAATAAATATAATAAAATTCGTATAGGTATAGCTCTTTTAAAAAACAATGGCATTAAAATACCATTTTATACAAATGTCGACTTAGTTTTATGTTTGTAAACCACCGAGTTGTAAACTAAATAATTTGACACAATTTACTACTCCAGTCCTGCAAACATGATGGAGCGCAGGTACAACATGGCGTAGGCAGATTGCTTAAAATTTAAATTAAATAACAAATAACTCCGTAATTACTACTTACTGAAAAAAAGCAAAAATTTTCATTTACACTGGTACCGGTGTCACTTCGGTTAGGACACACTTCAACAACACATTTAGCCTTTATTACATACAAATATCTCATAAACAATAGATGTTTACAGCTCGATTGCCTAAATCATACTGATCGCCATGCGACTGCTAGGCACCAGCCAGGCTCCACGGTGGCTTCATGCCTTGGTTCCTTGCAACAAGTCTATGTGGTCTGTGGTTAACACTAATCGGATGATAACATGCAAAGAAATTATTGTTGTAATAATGAAACAAGAGAGAGAGAGAGAGAGAAAGACAGTATCATTCGATTAGTGTTCACCGAGACTGAGAGTGCTCACACTATTTTGTCGATCCGTTTGCTCAGTTGCAACTGATTATGATTACTTCAAAAAAACACTAGCTAAAGTGATTGCTATTAGAATAATCAGTTTAATCCACTAAATCACTTCGAAAAAATACGCCTAGTAGCCTGTGTATATTGACAATTTTTAATTTTCAAATTTTAGTTATACACAAATGGATTTCTTTTTATGAGGATACGTGAAGGAAATTGTTTATAGAGACACACCAACAACAGTACAAAATATGAAGGAAAGAATAATAACTGCCTTTAGTCTATCACACCAGCAGTTTTAGGAACAGTGGGAACCTCATTTTAAAAGCGCATAGAGATGTGTGTCAATCAAAATGGCCAACGTGCAACATTTATTATAATTTTTTCTACTGAGTTATTTGAAGAAACCTCTTTTTAAGTTTAGTTTTGAATGTTGTAATTATTGCTCAATTAAACGAAAATGGTTGTAATTAGCCATAGGGAAGTACTTACAAAAAATTTTCGTTTTTCATTTTTACATCACATCGTTGAAAAATATACAGGTAGTTCCATTTGAAAAAAATGAGAAAATTCAATTTAAAAAGTTCTTAATTGAATACTAATTTTTGACCACCCTGTACATTTTTAGGAAATGAAAATGATTCAAAAACATTAATTAGATGTCTCGTAACTGGTATTCACATAAGTTTTTCTTAAAACCCATAATTGTGACTGTGGTGATTTTTTTAATAGCCATCTGCAGATGGCATTATTTCAACAAAAAAAATTCATTACATCAAAGTGGTTGGGAGATGGCCAAAAATAATATAGGAATGAATAGAGCCTAGAAAGAGGCTTCAAAAAATGTACTGATATACATAGCATTCCATTTAAAAAAAGGCACTTAGTCCTGTAATTTCGTCTTGGCTCACCCTGTATGTTCTAAAATAATTTCCAGTTAAAGACTTTTTTTTATCTAGTTTACGTGTAATTTTTTAAAAAATTTCTAGCTATCGTAGAACTCGAGATATCGAGGTCCGACGCACTATTGCCCCACCCTGTATATATTAAAAAAAAACATTAACAAGTATGATATACAAATACAGCCATCATAAGTGTTTTGTAAGCTCATCATAATAATAATAATAGCTTGACTTTATTTATCTTCTAAACAACATACATAATGTCTCTTATATACGTATACAAACGATTAGGACCATAATGCATATTTATTATGAAATGAATCCCTCCCTAAATGCACGTCACTGTTGAAACGTACTTTGTTTATATTTATTAAGCTCCTCTACACCCCGTATATGTCTTACTAGTGCCTTCCCAGTACTGAAAATAGCTCATGTATATTTAGATGGGAACATCGGGTGTAGCCATAGACTTATAAAAATTAAAGACACCAATATACCATATCAGTCTAACTACGACTGTGTCCGGACAACCAGCAAAATGCCGTTTTTGGTTCCTCTCCTTTCATGTCATTTGTTTCGTATTTACCTTACTCTCTCTCGATTCAGGGTCGATGAACTTCTTGAACTTGCTCTATGGAGTACACTCCATAACTTGCTCATAAGAAATTTTAGCGTATGTCGTCTCTCGCTTCGTAATCGTCGCCTGCCGCCGCCATTAAATTTGTTTGATTGTTTACAGTTAGAGTGTTTATAAGAGAATCGAGTTTTTAAATATAATTTTTGTGATTTTATGTAATTAATATCTTTTCACGTTAGTTATAGATTTAAAAGACAATTGTGGTATATATTGGGTTGTGCCAAGGACCAATTTTATTCTTCGTCATGACTCATACATATGTATTTTTCTATTTTTTTTATCATTATATGGTGCTTTTTTATTATAAACAATTTAAGTTTATAAACTCTTTTATTACCCACGCACAAATATTAATTTTTGATATTTACAATGGTGTATTTATGTTTATAATAAATAGTTATAAATGTATTGTATTTTTTTTATTAAAATAAACGTTATTATAATGTAACATGCAGGGGCGGTCGGTCCATGGAAGCAAGGGAAGCAGTGCTTCCTTTGGGATTATTAAAAAAAACCACATAATTAGAACCTAATTATTATTTATCACATATATTAATCATTAAAATTTACTTTTACCCAATTTCAATAGACACGGCCCAGCATTTCAATAGCTGAGATAATGTTGCACGCTAAAACCGTAACGATGACGCACTCGATTAATCAAGCCAACACGAACTCGCGCGACTTCGATATAAGCAACTTCTTAAAGTGCATCCCATCCCCACTTCATAATCTTGAAATCTTAGTCGTATAGCATGGTAATGCGTCTTGTTTTATAGATTTTAATCTCGATTTTAATATTGATTTTAATATTATACTTAATATTAATCTTCCTAGTATTATTCTCAGCTTTTGTGCTATATTTGTAAAAATTTTTTGGTGTTTCTAATTCTGTGGTGTGGCGACAAGTGATTTTTAAAACGCTGAACATTAGTGCGCGTATAAGCAGTTTTAGAATTGCTTATTCAATATGGAAGCTGGTGCTAGCACTGTGGAAAATATTATTTGCGTTTGTGTGGTGTGCAATTTGTTGAAAACATAATCGTTTCAAGATAAACTGAATATTATTAGAAACGGGAGACCAACACCTGTTTTAAAACTTTTAAAATCGAAAGTTAAATCATGCTATAGGTACTTTGATATTGAAATGTACAGTGCTAATCAGTGGTTAACGGGTTGTGAAAATTTTTGAAAATTGTTTTGTTGGCCATGTGTACTTTTCACAAATAAAAAGGGCTTTTCAGATTTAACACAAAGTGACAAAGAGGCATGGTAAGTGTGAAACTCATTTGCCAGCGGTGCTAAAAGAAGAAGAAAAAACATTTGGAAAATCACGAATTGAGCATTCATTAGATCAGCAGTTGAAAGAAAGTGACCGTAAGCATAATGAACTTGTAAAAAAAAAATCGAGGTGTTAAAAAGACTTATTGACATTGTTTTCTCGGCGAAAATGAACTTAGTTTTAGAGGTCATAATGAATCTTGGAGCGTTGCTAATAGGGACAATTTCATCAATTTAGTTGATTTATTAGCAAAATACGATTTTAAGTAACCATCTGGAAGACTCCACGGTATTTCGCGTTACATCAAATCATATTCAAAATGATTTGATTCAGTCGATAAGCAATATTGTTTTAGAAAAGATCAAGTAAGAAATAAAAAAAGCTCCTTTTGTTGCAATTATGTTAGATGAAACAACCGATATTACGAATATTAGTCAGATGTCAATCGTAGTATGCTACATAAATCCAAATCGGAAAGTCCAAGAGCGCTTTTTAGGATTTTTAGACGATACAACGCAGAGAACGGCCGCAGCTTTATATGCTATAGTTTGTCTGATAGTCGATGATCTACAGTGTGGTGCTAAACTTATCGCCCAAAGTTATGATGGGGCCGCTGTAATGGCTGGTGAATTGGGGGGCCTGCAGGCCAAAGTAAAACACACTTTTCAGAATGCAATATTTGTACATTGTTTTGCGCATCGATTAAATTTAGTTCTTGCTCAATCTGCAGCGTGTCTTAAAGAGTGCAAAGTATTTTTTTCAAGTATTAGTGGAATTGCTGCCTTTTTTTCAAAATCATCAAAACGGACACGAGCTTTAGATTTGGAAGTACAGAAGAGACTACCCAGAGTTGCTCTAACACGATGGAATTACAATGGGAGGCTAGTACAAACTGTATCTGAATATCGACATCCTCTAATTGATTTATTTGAAAATATTTTAGAAAGCAAAGATGATTGGGACACTGAGACTTTGAATGGATCCAGAGGTTACTTAGATTCATTGAAAAGAGACTGATTTTAATTTTTTGTTAAATATTTTCTCCGAAATATTCCCATTTACTGACAATTTATTCAATATTTTTCAAACTAAATCAAATGACGTTGGATTTTGTGTAAAGAAAATTGAAGAATTCAAAAATTTTATTTGTAACAAAAGAAATGAATTTAAAATGTGCTGGGAGAAAACTAGTAATGACAAAACTGCAAAGAAAAAGAATACGAACTGAATTTATAGTGGATCGTAGAACTTCATATCGAAGACTTTTTATCGAAATTTTGGACAATATCACTGGGCAACTAAATAATAGATTTAAAAATTTTAGTGATATACAATTTTTAGAATTGTGTAATTTTAATGAATTTAAAAATAAACAGTTTCCACAAAATGCACCTCAGTCATTGAGTGATAACTACGGAAATTTTTTTGATATAGTTAGGTTACGATCGGAACTTTCAGTTATTTATGCTACAGAAGATATTAGTCAAAAACATAACGCCAACGAACTGATTTATCTTTATAAAAGAAAATAGTTTGGATCAGGCCTATTCTGAAGTGTTGAAATTGTGTGAGTTAGTGTTGACGACACCTGCAACTAGTGCTTCGGTTGAACGCAGTTTTTCGATCTTAAAAAGAATAAAATCTTTTTCAAGAAATTCAACCACTGAAGAGCGGCTTTCAAAATTGTCTCTGTTGACAATAGAAAGTGATTTTGTGAAAGAGATGTCCCAAAATTCAAACTTTTACGACGAAGTTATTTCCGACTTCGCAAAAAAGGAGAGGCGGATTAAACTACATTATAAATATGTAGGTATGTGCATGTTAACTACTTACCTAGCCGACTCGATTTATAGTTGACTAGAGAGTGCACGATGGCAAGTGTGACTGAACAAACTCTCTATTTCGCTGCGGGTTCGATCCCCGCCACCGGCACTGGCAATGTCGGTGGGTATGGTTGTGTGTGCGTTTTTCTCATAAGTGTAACCCTCGCCCGTGCAGCTTCGGCTTTGGAATCGGGGGTTGTCTAATTTTTGTGGTGTTTTTATGTTTATTGAGGAGTGGCGGTCCTACAAGTGTACTTTTTTTCTAGATATCATAACTTTACGGCTTTCGACATTTGCTTTAAAATGAGTATACGGAAGCCACGCCCCTTTTTTTTTTTAAATTTCCTCGCGTCGCTCGGGGCTTCGCACTACTCATCACCCTATATCACAAACTGCTTCCCCTGTATCAAAACTCACCGCACGCCCCTGGTAACATGTAACCCGCCCCTTCCCTGGTTCTCCATTTTTTTGTTAATTTTTTTCATATCTTAAACGATGGCAGATACCATAGACATATAATAAAGAATATGTCTATGGCAGATACGATAAAAGTTTATACGAATAATTTTGTAGGGAATTAAATTCCTATAGTAATCAAATGCCAAAACTTTGCGCCTCAGAAACTTCAATTTTCCTTATTGGAATCTGATATTAAATTTATAAAAAGCAAAAGTAAAAAAAAAAGTGGCTGGGTCGAGGAACTGAACCCGGGACCTTTAATCCAAAAACAAAAACCCTAAAACATGATCCATCAGCTACTACTTGTTATTGGAAATAAACTTGTTACATATACTAAAATACTATTTCTTCCAGTGCATTGACCGAGAATTGAGAGAGAGATAAAGCTAACCCTGAAATCATACAATAGAAAGAGATCAGCAAAATAAATGTGTCGTGGATATGTCTCGGACACCATTAATCCATTGTCACTTGGTCTATATATCCGAGGTCTGTGGGTGTAGCATAAAGTTTTGGTCGAAGAGTGATTTCATGGTTTGTTCGTTTTGCACAATGAGGGCTACCGCGCTTGAATTCACCACGAGAGGCGCTAGTGTAGGATAAGGTCAACGTCACTGAACGTTAATGTTTATTATGGCTTTTTAACTTGGGATATGTGATTTTTTATAAAAATTAGCTGAAAAACATTTGACACAATGGTGACAGAAGGTGAAAGTAGTAATTTACTTGCTCAGTAGGGAAATTATTGTACCTATCAGAGATGTCTTATGTCATTAAAGTTGATTATATCAAATATGATGAAAACAACGAATGTGCATGATTATTACTTACGATTTTATGTAGTAGGCTCTTTTGGTAAAGCATAATCGTCAAGATTAAAATATTTCTTACAAACACACGAATGTTTCGGAGAAACAGCTGTTTTAGGTTTTCTCTCGGAAACATATATCCGCCATTTGTTTCCGAACAAAATGGGACTACATAACACTTAGGCATAATTAATAAGTTTTTTTATTCACTGGTGTACGATATAATTATAATAAAACCCTATAAACTTGTTACGCGCTAGCTACTTTAATCGCCAGTGGCGCCAATTGGTGAGGCGAGTTGGCATATGTTTTCGGTAATGATGCTAGAAATAAGCCAGAATATGAGTAAAATGGTACTAAGAAACTTTTTTAGCATAATAACAAATTTAGCTGATAATAGGTCTGTTCGTCGGCGGCCAATATTTACTCAAAATAAGACATTTTTACCTGATTTTTGTTCGCTAGTTGACATCATACTTTACTCGGAACTAAACATTTTTACTCTTGCTCCAGATGAGGAATAAAAATAAAGGAGGAAAGCTGTTAGAACAGTTGCCATTTCCAGGGAGATCAAAGTTGAACAATCTTGCTCGAGACGTCATACTTAGGGTAAAAATCACAACTTATAGTAATTCCGGCGAACCTACCTAATGTTGGCCAAAGTACAACCAGAAATCTGCCGAGAATTTGGTTAAAATGGTTAGCAAGTTTCCTCGCCAAAAAAATGACGAAACTATGGTCTATAAAAAAACATAACCTATCATTTGTTTATTTTATGACCATAGAAATTATAATTTTTTTTATCTATGTTTATGACAGACAGGAGGCACGGGTAGCATATAAGCATTCCTTACAGGCATACGGAAATGGCAGTATTTCTAGCAATTTCATTGGCCGTTTTAAGATAGCCGCAGGGCATGCGCAGTTACATGACAAGTCAAAGTGTATTAAATCTTTTTGGAATCATTTGAAAGCAAGGAACTCGTTTGACGATAGAGAAGTTACTCGCCTAGCACGCGGTAGGTGCAGGGTTCGATTCACAAACTTATTATTTTTTTTTTTAAATAAGTATTTTTTAGTTCGTTAGTAAGATTTATATGAAGATTACATTTTTTCCTTGCCCTTTATTACATTTTTTCCTTGCCCTTTAACTTTTTTTTTTTTTTAAATAAGTATTTTTTAGTTCGTTAGTAAGATTTATATGAAGATTACATTTTTTCCTTGCCCTTTATTATAGTTTGTTTATTTTCACAGTGCCGAATTCCCCTTTAAAAATGATATCTGATGAGCACGCCATGCCGTGGCCTTGAAACGGCCAATGAAATTGCTAGAAATACTGCCATTTCCGTATGACTGTAAGGCAGGGTTGCCAATGGTACGATAATTATCGAACTTTTACGGTAATTTGATTAAAAATACGATATACGATCCAACTCCATTACCGTACCTCAAATGTACGGTAATTTGAACAATTCTGACAAGTGGAATTACCTATTTTTCTTTCTCAAGAATTATTTATCATCGATATTTCTTCAATCTTTATCAATACAAAATGTCTGATGCGTCGACATCTATATGTCGATGATCTGATGTACGTTATGCATTTGTACTTCTAGCGTCATCTAACTGCTGTTAGCTGAACTAGGTAAAGTAAATCTTCACATTCTCCGCGTCTCGCACTACCTCTCTGAGGTTTAGATGTTGGCTGGCTGGGCTTTCTATAGGGGAAATATTTTTTAAAGGTACTTTGTAAAGAAATTAAAAACAGTTTCGATTTCGAGGATTCCATTTTGTCACAACTGCGTATTTTTAGTCCAAAAAAATGCCCGTTCTTTTGAAACTAGAAATGTCTATCCAATATTATTCCCTATTTTAGACAATTTGGATCGATGTCATGACCGCGATAATAGACAATTAATTGATGATGAGTGGCGTACTTTACCAAATTACATATTTCCATTTGACGCAGTTGACGTCAATGCAGAAATAGATATATTTTGGGGAAAACTGTTAACTTTTAAAAGCGAAAGCGACCATTTTGTGTTTAGAAATTTAGCTTTATTTGTTTTAAATATTCTCTCCCTACCCCATTCAAATGCTGCATGTGAGCGAGTGTTTAGTAACGCAAATTCAATTAAAACAAAATCTAGAAATAGATTAATTACGAAGACTATGAACGATGCTTTGTTAAGCAAAGAATGCGTAAGGAAGGCATAGACATGTGTAACTCTTAAAGTAAATTGTGACATGTTGAGTCGTATGACGACAAATCAATTATACGATAAGAAAGAAGCAGTACCTGCATCATCAGATGATAGTGATTTTGAAATATTAGAATAATCATAGTTCTTTAATTTGTTTAAAGGTTACTTTTAATAAAAAAAAATTTAAAAATTTTCCGTTTATTTCTAGCCCCTACCCATGCATTTTTCGAAGTACGATCCTGGAAGCTAAAATACGGTAACTTGAAACTGACAGTACGGTAATTCCGTTTCAACTAGTTGGCAACACTGCTGTAAGGAATGCTTATATGCGCACGGGTACACCGTATGGCATAAGTTACATTTCGTTAAATTATAAAGAGATAATATAATTAAACTAAATTGAAAAGAAATAATACCTATATACTATAAAGAGACCTAAGAAACAAACTTAACTCTCAACAGCATATTATTAGACATAATAACCTAAATTTTTACTTGTATATTGTCTCAATTAATTACATACGTCAAATAATTAAAGTATGAAGCAAAGATAATTACAGACACGACTTTATATTTAATTTGTCAGTGAATGGTTTTGGGAATTAGTTTCAGTATATGTCATATATTTAGATATTAAGTGTGTAAGCAAAATAGGCTTTTATGTCTACAAAATTACTTTAAGAAAGAGCATTTAGTAACTTCTTTATTTTAGTCGTAATGCGGAATTTACAGCAAAGAAAATCGCCAAATAAAGTAGTAATGTTTTGGCTAATTTCTTGGCAATAGTTCGGATATCAACACTACATTAACAATTAAGGTAATCTTTCAACAGCCAACTATATTCGTGAACACGCGTAAAGTATCCCTATAAAAGACATTTGCTGCCAAAAAAAATTGCCCCAGTATTTTTATTTTCGCATTGGTTGTGGGGGGCAGGTGGTTAACGCGCATGAGGGTTATCGTAAATTCCCCCAACCCCTTTTAAAAAATTTTTTTTTTTTTTTTTTTTTTTTTCCTTCTCCCCCCCCCAAATAATTATTTTTTTGGTGTTTTTTTCCCAAAGAGCCTCCCCTCGTACTGTGTATTTGTTTTTTTCGTCAGGCAGAAGGGGGTTTTTTTGGAGGAAGCCCAAAATAAAAAATAGGCCAACATATTCTGGTCATTTTTATAGCTATAATGGCAGAGACAATGAAGTACTTGTATTGTTTCTATTCGGAAAATCGGAATATTGCACTGGTCTACTATTTGGGAAGAATAGAATAGTTGGCGTGCGCGATGATGAGCTGTGATTTAAAAAAGCGCGCAATGCGTTTTGTTGGCTGTTGTTATATTTTCAATTACATTTTAATGAAGAAATAAAACAAAACAGGTAAAATAAATCGTTTATTGATAGAAAATCAATAAAATAACAAGCAACAATGAATGCAATAATTATGAAGATACCTATTTTAAATAATCTAAACCACAGAAAAATAAAGTATGTCAGTAATTATACCTAAAACCGAATACATTTTTATATGTAGGTACTTGAATGTCTCGTGGTTGTCTCTGATGGCAGTATTAGGACTTAACGTTGTTGCCATTTAATTACTTGTTCATACATGACACCATGAAAATGACCTTATAGCAAAACCTGCATGGGCATATTGTGGCTACTATAAATGACCAGTATATAGCTAAAAAAAAGCCATCATTACGTTTTTTGTGTTTAAATTTGATGTTGAACCACGACTAAAATAGTATGGCCAAAATGCTACATGACGAAAGCCATTAAACGTTTTTATAGCCGTATCTTGGTTATTTCAGCTAAATAGCATGTTTGTGCTACTTGGGCAAGATAGAGATGTTTGCATTTTAAAGAATTATCTCCTGATGTAGAGGTTATACATGGAAAAACACCATTGATTTAGATGGCTTTATTCTTTGAAAAAAGATCATTACAAATGAGGACGGTCTTTCCAAAATATGCCTTGTCCACATAGGAGAAATTCCGGGAAATCGAAAATAATCGTGCTGAATGCTGTACATTAGTACATTTTGCATTTAGTTAAATCGTCGCTTGAGTGCAGAAGTATGCTAAGTCACAAAGTGTAAATTTTACGGGAAAGAGTATACACAGTCACATTTAGAATATAGCTTTAAATTAAACAGAATGAGCTCCGAAAAATATTTTAGGGATTACCTCACCCTATAGAGATATGCTTTTTCGGCACCAAATCTGGCGCTATTTGATGTATACTTTGAGCGCAAAATCGAACATTTTGAACATAGAATAGTTTTGCAATCAGGCGACGAAATATTATTGTAAAAGAGTAATATCTGTAGGCTAGTATAATGAGGGTACTGAAAACAATTTATACTCTTAAATACAGAAAAAATTAAAACTGAACATTTTGGAACAACACACTGGATAAGGTACACTTTGGAATGCCATTATAGGTGATTAAAAAAAATACTTATAATGAAGTTTAGAAAAATGAATTTGTATGCATCATCTCGTGTCAAAATAAATAATAAAAAAAAAAAAAACGACTAATTAAATTTATTAGAAACTTTTATGCAACAAGAATACAGCATAAAAATATTAGAAAAATATTCAATCCTAATAAAAATTCAAAATTTGGATTTTTCCGATGTTTTTTTTCCATTCTATAAAATGTTAAATATCAAACGATATTTTTCAAGAAAATAATAAACTAGCACATGTACCTGCACAAGCGTATAATGCAACCACTATTTTAGTAATAAGTGATCAAACAGACAGATGGAGCAGCAAATCACGTGGTCAAAATACCTACCACCGATTGGCTCAATGGATAAGACCTGCTTTGAAATGTCACTATCGATGGATGGCATATTTTAGAAAAACACTTAATCTTTACGCATAATTTGTATAGTATATGAGTTCATGTAGAAAGATAAAGCATATCCTAATGTAATCCGGGCTACCTTTATTTTAAAATGTTTTCTTAACCGCCTCTTAAGTCACCGTGTGTCATATGCAATAAGTATGACAGTTAGGTATAATAAGTTAGAAGTTAATCATACGAAATGTAACGTATATAGATTGTTATAAGAAATAAGTTGAATAAAATAAATCCAGTCATCAAGTGTATTAATTACATAATAATAACATCATAATGATACACACCGAAGTAACTCCCAGAAAGTCCTAGGATTTTGTGTTGAGTAAAGGGAGAAGGCCCTACAGTTTATTGTGGAGTCCGAACCACATCTAGGGACAGTTCCCTCCCATCATAATTCAAAACAAATTACAAATAAAAGTTCTAACTTGCTTCGGAATGGATTCGAACCATTGATATTCGGTACCGAGTAAATAGCTATAAGCGCTTTACCCACTCGGCTACCATGTAAAAAAACAATTCTCGTAGCTAATTATAATGAGGGCTAACGTTTTTAGGCTCACCAGTTGGCGCCACTGGCTAGTAAGGTCCTTTCAAAAGTTGTTGTTAGGCGTGGAAAAAGTTTATAGGGTTTTATTATAATTATTTCGTACATCAGTAAATAAAAAAACTTGTTAATTATGCCTCAGTGTTGTGCAGTTCCATTTTGTTCAGAAACAAAAGGCGGACATATGCTTCCGAGACAAAACTCGCCTAAAACAGTGGTTGATAAGGATTCGCAACGATAACTTTACTCCTTCGAAACATTCGTGTGTTTGTAAGGAACATTTTAATCCTGACGATTATGCGTTACCAAAGAAGTCTACTACAGAAAATCGTAAGTAATAATCATGCACATTCGTTGTTTTCATCATGCTCATGCTTGATATAACCTAACTTTAATGACATAAGACAGCTCTGATGGGTACAATAATTTCCCTACTGAGCAAGTAAATTACTATTTTCCTCTTCTGCCATCATTGTGTTAGTTTTTCAGCTAATTTTTATAAAAATTGCTAAAAACTCGCGTTAAAAAGCCATAGTAAACATTAACGTTCAGTGACATGGACCTTATCCTACACTAGCGCCTCTCGTAGTGAATTCAAGCGCGGTAACCCTCATTTGATTAAAAGTTGATAAGAATGTTTTGGAAAGACTCTCCTTTTAATTTTAATGCATTTTCAAATATTACACATAGAAATATTGTCAATTATTTAGTTTTTGAATGTAGTGCCTGCACAAAAAGTCTTGAAATACACCCAGTTTGTAGTTGAGTGAAGGAAGTCTTAGTGAGGAATTTCCCAACATTTTTTTTTTTTTCGAAAGGTTACCAATATTTGTCCGCATAGGTAGTTAGTATATGTATTCCACATACCCCAATTACGCTGGCAGACAAAACTTCCGCTCGGCGCGCGGTAACAGCATATTGAAAAAAAATTTTTTACTTACCCGACCAAACCTAGCGTAAAATGTTTGTTTTGGTGTGTACAGTACTATACTATAGTGGCACACATTTTTATCGATCGGTTTTTGAGCAATTTGCCATCAAAGTGGCTAAAAATGGATCAAAATTTGAAATGTTGATAAAAAATAGTTGAAATTAAAAAACGTCTGCCCAGCCAGCTTATGGTTCACAATGCACTAAAGAACCTTAACCTTGGCTGGCAGACATCGTTGCCAAATTTAACTCCCCCAAACCACCCTTTAAAGGATTAAAAAAATTTCAGTTTTTCGTGTCTGTACATTTTTCTTATAAATATTAAAAAACGTCCTTTGGATGTTATTACAGTAAAAAATACGAAAATTTTTAGTTTTAACCCTTTCAGGGGTGGTTTGGGAGGGTTTAAATTTGGCAAAAATGTTTGCCAGCCAAGGTTAGGGCTTTTTAGTGCTTTGTGAGCTATAAGCTGGCTGGGCAGACGTTTTTTTAATTTTTACTATTTTTTTATCAACATTTCAAATTTTGATCCATTTTACACAAATGCTTCAAACACAGCAGGATAAATAGGTACCCCTTTTAATTTATTAATAGCTGTGAATATTTCTCTGACTGTTATACTGTGCTACGTTGCGATCGTAATTTTCAAGAAACCAATCTATCTCGTGGTGGAGGTGCTCTATTAGCTATTGACAGTACTTTTTCCTATGAAGAAATTGATATGAATTTTATTATAAACATGTTGGTAAATGTTGATATAGTTGGTTGTAAGTGTTTCTTAAATAGTTATTATATATTATACATTTACGTAATTTATCTACCGCCATACCTGTCAGCAAGTGATTTAGAACTATTCTTAGATATATTTGGGCATATGATAAGTGATCAAAATAATGTCTTAATAATGGGCGATTTTAATGTAACCACTTTTAATGATGAAAGTGTCTCTGAAGTCAGATCTCAATTAGTTAGAAATTTCACTCACTTTAATGATCTTAACCAGAAAAATGAGATATCAATATATATATATATATATATATATATATATATATATATATATATATATATATATATATATATATATATATATATATATATATATATATATATATATATATATGTATATATAAAACTGAAAATAGTAAGTATCATAACAGATTCAAATCAATTCTGGTCTTTTATCCACAACAAAAAAAGGCACAACACGTATACCAGGTAAGATGCACCTTAATAATTCTATTCCATATGATACCCCTGACAACATTGTAAATGGTTTTGCAAATTATTTTAATAGCGTTTTTATACAAGATAATGTTGACTCCGCTAGTTTGAGTAAAATATTAAGTAATATGCCTTGTATTAACATCAATTATTTTACCGAGGAAGTCATACAAACTTCAATAAAGAAATTAAAAAATAAAATGACAGCCGGTCATGACCTAGTTCCAAGTTATTTAGTTAAGGACTGCTCTGGAGTTTTCATTAAACCGTTGGCTATAATTTTTAATTTGTCATTACGTACGTCTCATTTTCCAAATTGTTGGAAATTAGCCAGAGTTTGTCCAGTGTTAAAAAATGGTGATAAAAGTAATTTAGCAAATTACAGGCCCATTACAATTTTGTCTAATTTCGCGAAGGTCTTCGAGATTTCCATATACAATCACGTCTATCCTTCAGTAAAAAAAATCGCTTTCAATTGATCAACATGGTTTCATGGAGCAGCGCTCAACTGTAACTAATTTAGCCCTAATTACGCAAAAAATATCGGAAACCTTAGATGCGCAGGTACAGGTGGACGTGGTGTATACGGATTTCTCAAAGGCCTTCGATACTATTAATCATTCTATTATAATATCTAAACTCGCATATTTTGGGTTTTCCTGCAGTTTGATTAATTTCTTTATTTCCTACTTGGATAATAGATTACAATACGTAGCATACAATGGGTTTAAGTCGGATATGTATACGGCTACGTCTGGAGTTCCGCAGGGCTCCAATCTTGGACCGCTTTTATTTCTTCTCTTTATTGATGATGTCACTAAAGTGATTGACTGTGATAAGCTCCTGTTTGCAGACGATCTAAAAATATATGCTAAGATTAACACAATACAGGATTGCTTATTCTTACAATCCCAGGTTAACTTGCTTATAGAATGGTGTACTACTTCCAAACTTAATCTAAATGTATCTAAGTGTAAAGTCGTAAGCTACTCGCGAAAGAACAAGCCAATTTTATATGAGTATTCTCTAAACGACCAAGTGTTAGATAGGCAAAATTCAACAAAAGATTTAGGCATACTGTTTGATAATAAATTATCTTTTGCCGAACACATAAACAATCTAGGACTATCATCCTCAAAAACTTTAGGTTTCATTATCAGAAATTGTAAATCTTTCACTAACGACGCTGCGTTGAATGTTCTTTATTATTCACTTGTACGTTCCAAATTGGAGTATGGATCTCTAATTTGGTACCTAATTTATGAGAACCATTCAACATATCTCGAATCTATCCAAAGAAAATTTTTAAAATTCTTAGCTTATAAAAATGATCGTGTATATCCTGGTCGAGGCTTCAACCACGAATTACTTTTATCTAGATTCGAGATGTCATCATTAAAGACTCGACGGATTATGAACAGTTTAATTTTTCTCCACAATCTGCTTCATAATAAAATTGACTGCTCACCACTTCTTGAACTCCTTAATTTTAGAGTGCCAACTATGGAGTGTAGAGAAGGAGGAACGTCTCTTATGGACGGTACGTTCAAAATGTGGTCTGAATTCTGTAAGGTATGAGATGTGGCGCTAATCGTATTATGGGTTTGAGTCTGAAGTTAAACACTTACTATATCTCTGAAACTAGCTTCAGATTCTATAAACTAACGAAAACATAATATTATGTAGGTGTTGACAAGAATTATACAGCGTAAAAAAATAATAAAAATAGTAAAAACAAAATCACGTAGAATACCTCCTGTAAATCAGCGCCACCTATTCTTCCATCGAAAATCCGATCACATTTTTTTAACACGGAGACGTTTCTCCTTCTCTACACTCCATAGTGCCAACTTTCAATTCCAGACAAAATATCACTTTTTACACACCTAATGCAAGAACCAATGTCATTAAAAAGTCGCATATTTACGTTGTCACATAATTTTAACTCTGTATCTGATCTGTGTGATATTAATCTCTGTTCAGTTCTATCCTTAAAAGAAACCATTCATAGACACTTTCATCCATAGCTTAACCACAAGAATAAGTAACAATTATTCTTGTGGCTTAACTATCCCACCATTATTGTTATGTTACCTACTTTATTGAATAATTATGTTTATAACTCGATCTAAACTGCTGTCATTATTATTTTATATTATTGTCACCCTATAGTGCTATATTATTGTAGTTATATGTATTACTTTGTTTAAGTTAATTCTACTATGTATCCTTATAATTTTTTTTTCTTATTGTATTTCATACATTTTGTCCTGTAAGTGGATTTTCTGTTGGGCAAATAAATAAATAGTATTATTAAATATTATTATAAGAAAAAATGAATGGGGTATGCGTGTGAATTTGTTATCAGCAGTTCCTTCAGCAGTTGCATAGAAAAAAACAAACTATTATTCAATGTTAACGTGGAATGCACTATTGCCTACGGTCATTACTTCACTATTGGTTGAATCTTACCAAATTAATGGGAGCTGAACTTTCCATTCTGGTCTATGGCCAAAGCCATTGGGAGAAATTTTACAGTTAGCACTGTATTAAAATAAATGACACTGACGTAGTCTTCCACAAAACAGCAAAACACCATATACTGCACTTGACCGGCGCCGGCGCTTCGTCAACTCGCGTCGAGTGCAGTATATGGTGTTTTGGTATTTCGTTGAAAACTACATCAGTGTTATCTTCACATCAAAGGTTCCCACCCACTTTAGGATTAAAATAAATGGTTTAACAGCAGCATCATCAAGAGGCAAGGCTGATCAGTTTGCAAAAATATTTTCTGCACTGGTGTCCCATACAAAACTTCCACCAGGAATAATATCCTCTGAGATTCTGTTGACAAAATAGTATCCCAACACCATATTATAAAATTTTGATACTAATAAATCAATACGCCTCAATGGAATCCCAACCATTGTAACCTACTCAAAACTAAATAGGGATATCACATCAAAATATACTTTGACCAAAAGAAACTATATATTTCTTCAAATTCTTAATTAATAACAAAAATTTTATTTTATAAATTTAATTTAAAAAAGAACGTTAAAGTAAAGATAGCAGAAAGCGAAAGAACTGTAAATATGCAAAAGCTTCTTGTGGCCCCTAATTTCAGGTAGTAACGATTTCCATGTTCCCTTGCATCAATCACTGCCTGGCACCTTCTAGACATGTTTAAAATTCAGTTGTCGATATGCTAATATGGTATTTCCTCCTATAAAACTGGCAGCATCTCCCGAAGCTCCAGATCGGTTATGGGCATAGGCATGTGGTTAAAGCGTTTTTGAATGAAATCCCACACGTGCTTCATGGGACTAAGGTCCGGAAAACGTGGAGGAAGAGGTAATCTGTCGGTTTCCAGGTCTTGGACTTTCCAACAGCAACTTCATTACAATGGTTCAAAACATGCCTCATATCATTGTGGAGACAATATCTTGATTCGTCAGTAAAGATAATGCCATCCCAGTTGGTTTCGTCTAAGAGTCTGTGTTGTGCCCATTCCACTCTATCCCTTCGATTAGCTGCTGATAATGATGGGTATCACAGTGGATGGCAGGATGTTACCCCAACTTCGACTAATTGATTTCAGACAGTTTGGTCCGAAACTACAGTGCCTGTAGCATTTTAAAGATCAGTTCGAAGCTGAGAGCAGTTGTGAAGCGATTCCTTCTCACATTAATAATGAGAATGCGATCTTCTCATGCGGGGTTCTATGTTGAGACCCACTCCCAGGTCCTCTTGATGTTGTTCCAGTTTCCTGATATCGTCTGAGAAGTCTTCAAATAGCACGTTGGGTTGTCCGAAAAAAATTTGCGACGTCGTCTTAACGGTACCCTGTTGGAACAACTAAATAGCCATATGTGCTTGTTCTTCTGAAAGATGATTCCTCGACATGTTTTTTACAAAATCATGTTCAAAAAAACACCAATTTTTTTGTAAAAAAAATTAGAATCTCTCAAAAACTTTAATAATGTGATGTTAATATTATCGTATCACACAAAAACATTATCAAACAAAAATAAAAACACTATAGCAAAAAACCATTCAAGATAAAATGCAAGTAGTGGACCCAGCAACATCCTCATTCAATTTTGAGTAGTTCACTTAAAAAGTGTGCCTTAGAGATAACTTTAGTATTTTGCAGACTTAAATTTTTCCAACAAATAAGGTATCTTCTCGTCCAACTGGAAGGATACAATCTATTCCCCAAAAAGAGGACTGCTTCAAATGATTATCAGTAAATTGCCTTACTCTTTATATTTTCCAAGTAATGGAGAGCTCCAATAACATGCAGTTGATGCAATATATCAAGGTGGCAGATATCTTGAACAGCAATATGGCTTCCATTGAAAATATTTAACAGTAGATCTCATCACGTTATGTATATATTGAATGATGCAATACAGAGCTTTAGAGAGTCCCAAGTGATAGCTTTTGATGTCTTCAAGGCATTTGATAAAAGTATGGCACAAAAGTTACCAACCTTTCAGCTCGTTGTACTTATAAATATAGAATTTATCCTTTAACAGTCATACAAATGGTTGGTAATCTTAGTCTTCTTTATTGTTATTTTCATGTAGATCGCTCTGCAGAAGTTGCATCTCTGATACCATCACAAGTGATATATCCCTGAAGGTCAATAACTGCCATACGTCATTTTACCAGACATCTTTTCTACCATGAACAACAAAGTTATGGAATTTATTTTCTCATAATTTCCTTTGTCTTATACCACAATAGGCCACAAAGACCCACTCACAAAAAAACCCAAACCTATACTCCCTGGGCATTTAAGGTCAGGGTTAATATTAATTTTGCACTCACCACACACCTGCGAGGTGCAAGAATAGGCCTTTCCTTTGTGAGATGCTGATCAATACTGTACAAAAAAAAAAAAAAAAAAAAAAAAATATATATATATATATATATATATATATATATATATATATATATATATATATATATATATATTTGGGTATGGTTTTCTTCTAGATGCAGATAAGTGTTCAATTCTTGTACTGAGAACAACTTTTCCTAAACGTTTAAGCTAACAAACAAAATCTAAATCAACCCATCATCGAATCTTGGTTGTAATTGCAAAAACTATTAAGTAGAGTAAATACACTGATATGTAATTTTACTAATTTATTAATATTAACATAATACTAAACATTACATCTACAATAGCTCTGAAATCATAATTTTCATTTGCCATAAATTTAAGGGAATTATTACATTAATGCATTAAAAATAACAAAACTGAAAAAAATTTTGTTTATAAGTTATCAAACTCATTTCCGATTCATAATAAATTGTATTACTACTAGTAATTTTTAAATTTAAGAATATAACTATGTATTTAGATCACTATCCATGAAAAACAAAATAAAAAAAGCATATAAAAAAAATTAAGAGTTATCCCTATTCTTATCAGTCTAGAAACTTTAGATTGAATAATCTAAGTTTTAATTACACTACACATTTTAGCCATCAACAATATTTAAATTATAAAAATACAGTTGGTTCCGTCAGTTTCTAGCGGTGATAAAATATTAGTATATCAGTGACTAGAAGTATGTGATATGATAGTCTTATTTAGTTCACAATATTTAACCACTAATACCACGTTATACAACATATTTATATATTATTTTATGAAGTACATTTTACTAAATTCTTTAATTATGCATTATTCAGATGTTTTCTTAGTAGGTATTTTTACAGACGTAATGACTTTAACACAATTGAAAACTCAAATGTATTAATGATGTTAATACAGGCCAGGGTGATTTCTTCTACTTCTACTTCAACTTCATGGTATGCTGGACTTCATGGTATACCTGATGTTAAACAAATTTCATTGAATAGGAATGTGTGAAGGCTGCCTTTGAAAACTTCCAATTAAAATTGATCCATACATCATATACATGTTTCTAGTTTTCTAATTTTAAATTAATTAAGATGAAAACCAAATTGGTAAACATATAGTTGTTAAAGCATGTGGTAGGTGTAGCTTAAATCAGTTACTCTTACACTTCATCACTGCTTAAAGAGACTTAAATTACTAAGCTTAAATCTAAAATTATATTCAATGATTAAACATCTCAATCTCACAAAGCTAAGGATTTTGTGAATCCATGTATACCTTATTTAATCACTAAACACTTCCCACTTTTTTTAAGAAAAAAAATACATTTACCCCACTGAAAGGTTAATCACCAGATTAACTTGACTGCATGTTTTGCAACTTGCTTTGTTTGTTTTTGAACTTTGTCACAGCATTAAATAATGCTGTGTAACTATTTTTGTAACAAGAACACAGCAGAAGTATGAAGTGGCTTCTTTAATCGGCAGGTCTGGATTTTTATTGTAAATAAAAAATCAAACGCAATTTCATCACTGAGGTTTCACAGTATTTGGGCATTTATACCAGGAAACAATTAGGGAAACTTTCCCCTCACTGACTATTTGTGAATTATCACACTTAAAGGTAAATGCTTAATCTAAGGGTACAATAGACATGTTCCAGTATTGTCTAGACTCCCATGAGAAAAAATTAGGTAGAAGCGTACCATAACAAGGGTTCCTACATGTCACAATTTTTTTTACAAATTGAACTGAACATGCAGAACAGCACATAGACATTGTGAATGGTACATCATGCTTCATAAGTTTCCTATCACGATGCCTTGTTCCGGACTTCCCATAATGTCTTAATTACATCTGAAATGACCACACAACTAACTCATTGTTTTAGTCATGTCATATAAAGCTACTGGGATTGAAGCAGCACTGCAGAGATGAAACTCTTGATTAAGGCAATATTCTTCAAAAAGTAAAAGTGTTGATTTGGTGTTTTCAAAATATGAAGTTTATAAATTCTGTGGCAATGTAGAAATATGCAGTTTCCAACAAGTGGGGTGGTAGTCCACAGATGAGCTTATTTCTTGACATCGGTGATTAGTCTTGGTGGAGGAAATAGACCAACCTTAAATAAAAGTTAAAATTTTGATTAAAAAAATAATTATAAACTGACATTAGAGAATATTAGAGAGTTATTGCAATCTCGGTTGTGCTGATTCTTTAATAAAGTTTTCCTTTATTTGACATATACGCATGTGCATTTAATATATCTTAAAATATTTTCTTTTATTAAAATACAGGCCACCCCTATTTAATTTAAATACAAAGAAATTTTTTATTTAAAGCGCTTTAATTTTGACAGAAATTCTCTGCTAATTTAATGTCAAAACTAACAACAGAGGTAAACCTAATGTATAATTTTTAAAAAAATATGTTGTTTTGAACTATTTTGAAGACCTATTCACTCAACTTGTTCTGTTGCTTAGTTCTGTGTGGCTTTTCTTGCGAGTTTCTTAAAGTAATGATACAAGAAAAAGATTAAAAAAAAAAACGTCTATGGTTTAAATACGAGGATGATGTTATTCTTCTCCAAGCCACTTCTAATTATTCTTCCATATTCATATATCATAGTTACAATTTGTGAATTTTATATACAAATCCTAACAATCCTATGTTTTTAAAAACAACACAGCATAGTACACAGAGAACAAATCTGTGGAAAAAATTATGAATTTTTAAGTTTGTAAATTATATTTATCTTTAATATCTATCTGTCAATGCTGTTAATTTGGTGTACTTGTCAGAATAAAATATGAAGCAAGAAGGCTGTCACAATAACACACTTAACTGAATGCAAAATTGTTAATACAGTATACTTTATTTGAAGTTTCTTTAAATAAAGTTAGCTTTCTTTCACTTTGCAATAATTTTCTAATATACAATAGTTTTAAACTTACAAAATACATGATATTATATTAACGTGTATGTGCAATTTAATATAAAAAGTAACAATTATAATTAATGTTTAACATCTCTTAACACATATCTATATACAGGATTTTGGTTGGCAACATTGGATGTTACATAAAAAAGTTTCTTTAAGACTGAGATTGAAAAAATTTTATAAATACGGGAGTTTAAATTTCTTATTAATTACATAGATAAACACAAATTTAATATTTATATACTCATTCATTAGAAAGTTATCACCAGTATGTACCTTCGCAAACAAAAAAAAAAAAAGGGTACAAAGAAATTCAAGTTTCTGATGTTCTCTTACGAACATAGGGCCAGTTGTATAAACATGGTTCAAACAAAGTTCAGCTGAACCTACCAGGCAACAGGCTCTTCAATTTTTTTTATCTATCTGATTTGATCTAAATCTCTAATAGGCAACAAAAATCAGTTAACGAAAATAAGACACAATATATAAAACATCGACCATAAAATATTAATGTTAGAATTTATAAATGCTAAATAACATAAGAAATAATGAAGAATTAGACCTCCAAGTTTTAACTCAACAACTAAATTTGGATATAAATTTTATTTTTTTAAAAATTAAATTGTTACGATTCGAAGACTTCAGTTTGTATTTTAGTATTAATCTTTTTTTAGTTCTTAAATAATACTATGAGACGTATTTAAACATTAAAAAAATACATATAATTACACAGAATTAAATTAAAGATATGTAGAATAATTTTTAAATTTTATTATCCCGGAAATTTTTTTGACAGACACCAGCATTCCTGGCGATCCTGTAAAAACTAAATAAACACTAGAGAAGAACGAAAACGAAACTACACTTCACTGCAACATAAATACACCACATAAATATACATCTCCCAAATTCAGAAGCAGGTGGGAGTTACGTTAAGGTATTCCGTAATAAGGTAACAGAATTTCCTGTTGAAATATTATTGCTACTAGAAACGGTTAGTTGTTGAGTTTTGCCGCTATTTAATTTTAAATTATTGGCTGTAAACAATTTTCTGCTTTATTTATATTATTAGGAAGTAGATCACGGTTGAGATTATTTTGATCAGAGTACTGTAGAAATGCATCTTCTGCAAATAATACACATTTCTCAGGTGAGATAAAAAAAACAGATCGTTGATATAATGAATAACAGTAGTCCAAGTAACTGAATCTTCGGGCACACTGTTGAAAATTAACTTAGAATCATATTTTATATTATTAATAATACACTGCATCTGATTTATTTCTCATGATATCATTTTATGAATAAAAGCATGTTACAATAACCAAGGTAATAGAAATATTTAGCTTGACAATTTATTACTGAGCTGCTCAATATGGTATGACCAACTCAAAGCATCATCGAGGACAAGTCCTAGAAGTTTGATAGTTACTTTTTATAATATTATTTGTGAACATTTATTTCTATTTTATTGTTTTATCACAATTTAGTTTTAGTATATTGCTACTATACCATAGTTCAGCTGCAGCATGATTTTCTGTTTCACAGATTGATTTTTGCAAATTTGCCAGTTTTATCTGATTCACTTTTATCCGAAAGTGTAGGATCCTGCGCGAACATAATACCTTTAGGTAACAAGTAAAATAAATCATTCACATAAATATTAAACAATAAGTATTTCGAGACAGGATCCGTACCCTACAGTTCCAAAATAAGGCAATGGAGTGGTTGTGTTCTGCCTGCCCAGCAGCTATACGGGACGATAATTTTCCAGACTATTTTTATTACTTTATTTTTTAAATAGATATCTCCTGCAAGCTTGAAAACATGTGGAAAATATTCCTCACTGAAACATTTATTTATTTTTAATTAGGTTAATGGATACACCAAGACATGTAACATTTCTTTAGTTAATTTGTTATTTAAATCACATATGTCATTGCTACGAGGTTTTTAGAGCTCTGATTGGATTTGTAATATCTTGTGAAGTGACTGGCTCTAGAAAGAATAAATCATTTGGTTTTGGAGAGTGTTTTAAAATTTGATGACGTTAGGCTGTGTCAAAAAAATCGACAAAAATATCAGGATCTACTGAAATTTTCCCATAATCTATTCCTTTAAATTTAATGGTTCAAATTTGTTATTTTTCCTGTAAACATTACAACACCACTGTGTTCATGAAGTTGCAATATTGTAATTAATTAAATTGTTAGACTGTATTTGGGCTTGGTCAAGTCAATGCTCAGAGAGACAAATTACAGAGAAATTTTTTATTTATAGAAAAAGTGACCGGTCAACCTATGTCAATTCGAGGTACCAATGAAATATTTAAAAAAAAATACACATTTCGTAAAACGGAAGGATACTAAAGCCATAAATCAATATGACATGGTCTGCGCTAATACCTGCTTCGAGAAAAACGATGGACATTTTTAACAAAATTTGAATGGATTCTTGTTACAATAATAATAATAAGTACAGTAGTAAATTTTCACGAGATTCACTTTCGGGTTTGAAATTATAATGAATCTTTGCAGTCCCTTTCCACCCCCAAAGACTCCCTAAAAATCAAAATTTAAAAACAAGAAACATCGTGGAACTCTCATTTCCTTGTTATCTAAAGGTGATTAAAATTCCGCTCCATCTTTTAAAAGTCATTTTGTAGACAAGTACTAGTAGAACGGATCGTCACCAAAAGGATAACAATTCTGTTTAAAAAAAGTCTGCATAGCTTTATAGTATAACTATAATATCATTATTATTAATATTTATATGAATATTTAGATACTAGTACTACTCGTCTCCTTTACTGACTGAAGGGATAAAATTGAAATGTTAGAAGATTTTGACTACAACAAATTAGTACAATTTATTTTTTTGTTATAGAAGTAATTTATCTTAGTTTTTAGAAAATGTTTCGATAAAATGTAGTTAAACTTATTCTACAAGTAACAGGTAATAAAAAGTATTAAAATATTAGATGCAAATTCCATGGCTAGCAGAGAATTATACCAGTTCCATGACTTTTATTGAAATTTATTTGGATTCTATGACTTTTCTACTATTCTAAATACCCTGACTTTTCCAGTTTGGTGAGAACCCTGTCAAAAATTATATTGACAATTCAGGCTGTCCTTTTTGAAAATTGGCACTACTCTAGATGTTTTGAATACTCCCACTTTAATACAAGCATAAAAGTACTGAGAGGCTGAGGCTATAATATTAAGTTAACAGTTAACTTGACTATTTATGTCATCCACATCTGTAGCGTATCATTTTTTTAGTGACTATAACATTAAACACCTTGGCTTAGATTAAAAAAGAATGACTGCAAAGGGGCGGGAACAAGTTCTGATATTGCTATCAATTATCTTCTAGTGATGATAATGTAATTATTAAAACTTTTTCCGTCAACAGTATTTGCAGTTTTTATTTTTTTTTCTCATAATTTATTAATCTCTAATCTAATCGTCTTAACTTGTTTGAGTTTATTTTAACTGTCTACATGTTTCTTTTTCACTACAGACATGACATTTTTTTAGTCAGATAAGAGATTTTTGTTCCTAAACATTGCTTTAGAGGAAAATAAATTTCAAGTTTTTTGTGCTTACATAGTAGACGCACGAAACCCACGGTTTTAGAACCATTAAAAAGATGGTGACACGAGCAGGTCCGCTTCCGAAGGAAACGCTTCCTAGTACATACGACTTGCAGTGACACAATTTTCAAAAGATCTAGTAAACGTAATGTGTATATTAGCTTATTTTTTAAAAGCATAAATCATTCTTGAAATTTTACTTTACTTAATGCATTCAGCAATAAATCATGACGGCATGGTAATTTTCACCAATATTTAAAAAATAAGACACCAAATTTTTCAGTTTTTTTTTCTATTTTAAATGCCGATGACAGCAGACATCATTAAAAGAAATAAAAAATAATCTAATACCGCATTTTTTGCAGAAAAACACAAGATAAATGTTAAATCATGAAATAAAATTTGGGATTTCTATCCGCCTCTAAATTAATTTTATTACAAAATGAACCTTATTTTTTCCAATTCCCCCAGGTTCGTAAGACTTTTTTTTCATTGATTTCTTCAACTAGGTATCATTGTTTCTCTATGCAGCACTTCTCAGCTTTAAAAATACAATAACTTACATTTCAACTCTAATTCAATTACTGCTCTTGTTTTTCCTGCCTCAGTTAATATTCATTGAATTTTTCACAGTTGTCAGTGCACATATTTGAAAATCAATTTATTATTTTTAACAAAAATAACATAATTATTTTCATTGGCCATATTATACATATTTCACTCTGTAGACAAGGCTATTTAAACTGTGCAAATAATGCGCAAAACAAATATTTTAATACAGGGTGATCAACCGAAAACAGTCCCGGGTTTATGTCATTTTGACTCAACTTTAGTCAAAATGCTTGAACAAGTCGATTTTATTTTCATTGATACCACCTCAACCCTTAAACAGGGGTGATATTTACCACCAAAATTTCAAATGTCAAGAGAGGTTAAGTGACATAATTTTAAAGTATGTTAAAATTTTCTTGTGTCAGTTAAATAAATGTTTGAAATGTCCCCTACCAACTTCCATTTTCCGACATTTTAAATAAAATGTTTCGGATGCTGCAGCATTTCTGATGTAATTTGAGGCTATTTGTGAGTGACACGTTGCGAAAATCTTCTAATGAATAGGCTCATTTAATGAAATACTGTTTTTCCTATTTTTTTCAATTTTTATAAACTGTTTCATATACAAACTGAACCAAAAAAATTTCAAGTCGATTGAACGAAAATTGAGGGAAATATTTGCATTTGAATAATAAAATAATTTGACCGGCGGAGCACGCCAGAGTAACATCAGCAGATCCTATTAGTCAAGTTCGCCCGCAACAAATACGGGGGGAGTAGTGGTTAACACATTTAAAGCGACCACGCTATTTTTAAGTACTTTACTAAGCGTGTTATGGTATTCTGTGCCATTAACAATATAAAAGCAGATTCTTTGATGCTGTTTGCCTTTGTCTTTTTGAAAACGCTGTTCGAGAAAAAGCACTATGCAACCACCGTTTTCGGTTTTTCTGACAATCAAAAGAATTGTCTATAATACCAGGTCTTAATTTAGTTACCACATTTTTCATTAACTTAAAATACATATGACTTCATTCATAGGAATCTGCTGATTACGAATATGTAATACTATTTGTTTAATATAAAATTCAATTTTGAACATTACTTGACATGTCGTTTCCACAAATTTTGACATCGAGAAATAAAAAAATCACAACAGAGAAATATATTTATTATAATAATACATGATAAAAAAAAACGAGATAAAAAATAAATAAAGATTACCATCTACATCTTCCTCAGGCTCCTCCCAGTATCTGGAATGGTGTATTAATAAGAAACAGGGGGGTACACATTTATTTCTCATTTTTTGACTTTAGTCCCATTTACCGTATTAGTATTGCACCTTCATTGATGATTGCTTCTCCTGCACGTGCAGCAACTATTGATACATCTCGTCTTGCAGGCACACTTGTCCAAACTGATGTCAGGGCATCCTACTTCTTAAACCACCCCAATTCACCTGACGAAGAAACATTGTCCTCGCCCGAGATTGCAGATCTGGCCAGTTTGGTATGCTGCACGGAGGACTTGCTGGTGAAGTGCTGCAGATGTTGGGAATAAAAGATGAATTAGCTTATTTTGTGTATTGATTTTGTGCAGTATTGGCAGTTGCACTAATAATATTGGGATAGTACAGGTGAACAGAAAACCGCTCAAGGATGGCAAATATTTTTGGCAGGACGTGTAGCGGTGTAGATATTGCCTAGAATGCGGTCGTCGTCTCATTAAAGGAACTCCATACTCTTCATCCAGATTTCATGCCTCTTGAGGAGAAAAATCTTAAAATGTGAATTATTAAACTATTCTGAATACCGCTAACATCATCCAAACCAGCGACAAAAGAACTACAACAAAGAATATAATTGGAAGGTTTAACCTTTTCCAAATTAGCTGTAGGATATATTCAGCATTACTCGTTTGCGACTGTCAGGCCAATTCAAACCAACAAGCCTGACATAGTCCTCTTTGAGTATGACAAGGTGATGTACATCATTGAGTTCTCGACACCTGTAGATAAACACAGCACCTTGAAGGAGAAGGGACAAATGGAGCAAATATCGCAATCTCTGATACGAGCTGAGTTCCAAGTGCTGTACTCAGGCTACTCAATTACGTTGGTCGTCCTAATAATTGGTATATTCAGAAGCCTATGCTGTGCTCATAACTGAAGACCATGCCAGCCTGTCCAAAAACTGCCAAGTGGTTGACAGGCCAAATGCAGAAGGCAATCATTCTAGGTTCATCTACTTAAAGCACTTGATTCTTGAATCTACAGCCACTCACCCTGCATATTGTGGGGAGTGGCTGTAGTTAATTTGACTGTACAATTCTCATGTGCGTTGCGGCCAAACACATTCTGCTTATTTCAGTTGCTCTCTCCCACAGGATTATATTGTAAGATAAATGAAGCAGGTTTGTAAAAGCTTCGATGTTATGATGGTAGGTTTTTGTTTGATTATTACAAACAACTATTTACTTCTTACCAACATGGTCAATCTGACAATCAAGTTTACAAGACCTGCACCTTGCAACTGGCAAAACAGCATTGTGATCAATTAATCTAGAGATCAAATAGAAAACTGAAAGATGATGGCACGTATCAGTCGTTTAGAGATATTAAAACCAAACACATTAAATCAAAGATGGCCTAAGCAACGTTTTCGTGAATTTAAACTTCGACTATGTGGTAATGGTAATGGTAAGGGAGGCTGATGTCAGGCAAGTAGGCCATGGACGGGCCATGTTACCCACTCCCAGCCATCACCTCAACCATGTAAGTACTTCTCTTACTTCTTTGTCGAACTTTCCGATCTTCTAATGATGGTCAGGAGGGAGCCTTAATACCAAATATGTATGCCTCAGGCACCCCAGGAAATGGTAAAATGTTTCTTCAACGCTCCCACATCCTGGGCATGTAGAATATTCCTCGACATCTACAAATAATAGATGCCCCCTAAGTCTACAGTGGCCTATCCTGTCAGAACTCCGATTAAGAGATTCAGTCTTTCGGCTTTGGCCCAGTAACCAGGCAAATCTTGACTTTACATAATAAAATCTTGGGTTTGCCTACAGGTTCCGTTGGTTCTCCAATGCTTCCTTAGTGTCCCGTGGACCCACTCATTGAGGGCTGTCGTGACTCTGTGATGCCCAATATAGGTTCAGGTCTGAGGCAGGGTTTCTCGGTTCCATCTAGAAAATTCATCAGCTTTCTTGTTGCCTGGAACCTCACTATTTCATAAGAGCCACACTAGTCTTACTTTTTTTATGCCCTGCAAGCTCTTCTAGTGCATCCCCGCACTCCTGAACGAAAGCTGATCTAGCTCTGGGGAGCACACATTAATACATATACCAATAATGATGATGTGTTTCACTTATCCAAACCTAGGTAACACTCAGGTATTTCGAACTCGACTATTTTTATGATACCAGAAACCTATACCTAGCTAAATTTTAAAAAATTGTACCCGGGTATTCAAAACTACTAAGGTACCTAAGTTCTTCAATCATTACAAAAGTTTGTGTGCCAAGAGGAATAATGTGGTGCCTCTTGCCTTTATAATCTTGTGGTATTTCTTATCACCTTCTTCTTTTCCTTCAAATCCTTCTTCCGATAAAATTTTGTTTGAGGAAAATTTATGTGAAAAGTCAAGTTTTTAAAACATTCCTGATAACTCGTCAAGATTTAAAATATCGAGTAAGAAATGCCATTGCGAAAATCGATCCAATGCAACTAAACAGATGCACCAGAAATAGCGTGCAAATGTGTCAACAAGCTACTGGTAGAAATTATGAACATTTATTACAATTTTTTTTATCATGTAAATTATCTTTAATTAGTTTTATTAGTTAAGTTATCTTATACATTATTTTTATGTGATATTTCTTCAATCACGTTTTGTAAGTTTTTGTAGGTAAAAAATTCTCTACTTAAATTATCACCATGATCCATATTGGTTCCATATGAAAAAAACTGCTTGTCGGAAAAATGGTTTACGAGATGTTTAGATGGCTTATAACAAGAGTTCGGATGGAGGTATTGGTTCTCAGTGATGACTTATATACAGACAATATTATATCGTGAACACCTATTGAAGCATTCCCAAACAACAGAAAAACAGAAATTTATACAATATGATAAAGTGAATTTTATTTCATTTTAAAATGTTAATATGTAAACTAGTTCAATCGGAAAACATACCATATTAAATAAAAATGTAACACATTCTTTTACAATTGTACAACACTGTGGCAAGTCTGAGAATGTACATTAGGGTGGAGCGAAAATTTTCAAATTTAAATTTTCGTTTCGCTATAGCGCGGAAAAGTTGCCTTAGGTGCATATTAGCCTAACAAAAAAAAATTATCAAAATCGGACAATATCTTCCGATCGCGCAAAACGCCGAAAGTTTTAAAAAATGACGAATTTTGGCACTTTTATCGTATTTTTTTATTATTTGGGGTTTGTATTTTTTTTATCGCTATAGTGCTAAAACGTTAGTACTAATGTTGAATAGCCTGCAAAAAATATATAACTGCTTTTAAAGCATATCTTCCGATCGCGCAAAACGTCTGAATATTTGCAAAAATTGCAAATTTTTCGTTTTTTTTTATAATTTTTGAAGATTTTCTTTAGGTTTTTTTTTTTAATGCTGTAGTGCCTAATGGTTAAAGTAGGTATTTGTATATAAGAGGAAAAATAATTTTGTTATTTGGAGAATGTCTTCCGATCGCGCAAGTGATATCTATCTATCACTGTTTACATTCAAATGTGCAGCTCTTCGCTTGCTTAGAATTAATCTAATTAATTTTAATTTCATAATCTAAACAACCTAGAACTCACCACGAGGAGGTGGCTGCACTTGAGTTCCACCCACACCCTTCCCTCCATCCAACCATTAAGAGTGTGTGCTATTTACAATATTTACATTTTACATCCTCGTCTTATTTTTCATTTATGCCGATGCCACTTTGTAATTTGCCTTAGTTGCGAATTGTTCTACCAGGTCTCTCGATGTAAGTGTCGCTCTAATGTATCCGTCCCTTGATTGTAGTCCGCATGCCTTAAGTGAAGCTTCGGTTACTAGCTTCACGCAACGCTCTACGGCTTGCGTGTGACATGGGAACTCTTTTATATCCCAATCAGGGACCTCACCCGATTGTATGAAGCTTTTAATTTCTTTATTACTTACCGCACGGAGAAGAGGTGGAGAGGATATTTTTGTAGCGTTCCAATCTATCATTTCCGTATAATCTAATGCATCAAATTTGAGTGAAGGAGTGCGAAAGTTCCTAATGCCTTTCCCAGTCGAAGCAGATTGCCTGGCTTTTAGCACTCTCCTGAGCCCTAACTCTCTAATGTGCCTCCTCTTATCAAATATCATGGCTATCAAAATGCGCATTGCCCATCCTGAAAACATTGGCAGGTCCCTGATTGGGATATAAAAGAGTTCCCATGTAACACGAAAGCCGTAGAGCGTTGCGTGAAGCTAGTAACCGAAGCTTCACTTAAGGCATGCGGACTACAATCAAGGGACGGATACATTAGAGCGACACTTACATCGAGAGACCTGATAGAAGAATTCGCAACTAAGGCAGATTACAAAGTGGCATCGGCATAAATGAAAAATAAGACGAGGATGTAAAATGTAAATATTGTAAATAGCACACTCTTAATGGTTGGATGGAGGGAAGGGTGTGGGTGGAACTCGAAGTGCAGCCACCTCCTCGTGGTGAGTTCTGGGTTGTTTAGATTATGAAATTAAAATTAATTAGATTATTTCTAAGCAAGCGAAGAGCTGCACATTTGAATGTAAACAGTGATATATAGATATCACTTGCGCTATCGGAAGACATTCTTCAAATAACAAAATTATTTTTCCTTTTATATACAAATACCTACCTTAACCATTAGGCACTATAGCATTAAAAAAAAACCTAAACAAAATCCTCAAAAATTATAAAAAAAAACGAAAAATTTGCAATTTTTGCAAATATTCAGACGTTTTGCGCGATCGGAAGATATGCTTTAAAAGCAGTTATATATTTTTTGCAGGCTATTCAACATTAGTACTAACGTTTTAGCACTATAGCGATAAAAAAAATACAAACCCTAAATAATAAAAAAAATACGAAAAAAAGTGCCAAAATTCGTCATTTTTTAAAACTTTCGGCGTTTTGCGCGATCGGAAGATATTGTCCGATTTTGATAATTTTTTTTTTGTTAGGCTAGTATGCACCTAAGGCAACTTTTCCGCGCTATAGCGAAACGAAAATTTAAATTTGATATTTTTTCGCCTCCACCCTAATGTACATATATCAATACCTGCACTCTGTGTGTCAACTGAGAACAAAACGGGAAAGGGGAGACCACATGCAGTTTGTCAATTCGTTTAAGGATGGTTGATCCAAACATTTTCATAGATCAGTTCCAATCTGATTTAGTCCAGGCAAATACCTAGTTCAAAGATCAGTTCCAGTTCCTAGTCTGGGTAGGCCTGCGGTCTACTTTTTTAGCGGCTAGTAAAGGACTGAAGGAGTACTCATTCAGCATGTCGGACCTGTGCCCTTAAGCAATTCAGTCCCGTTCACGTATTTTTTATAGAAATTGAACATGAAACATTATTTTTTCACTGTATCTATCTAAATATCTATATTTATATATTTTTTTGTTTTACAGATATGTTTATTTTATTTACTTATTTTTTATATACTTATCAGAATATTTTTTGTATACTATAAATAAATGTATCTACTTATTTTAAGTAAGAAAATGATTTTCTCTTAAGTTTGATCATTCTTTCATTAACATAGAGTACATAGGTATATTAACTATGTGCTAAGTTATTTGTTATATATCTGACTTTCTCTAGCGTCAGTCTAGTCAGCGAAACCGAAATGTGCATGGTAGACATAGCCTGCGAGTGATTCATCAAAACATACCAGCCACTCCAGCCGATCGGTCTCCGTCTCTGTAGTATGTGTAACTAGTTCGGTTTTATTTAGTTCGACAGTTCGACCAGTCCACGAAGATAAAAGTCTCCAATCGTGCCGTCCGCATCATAGAACTCTAGCGGCCGCCGGCTGGACTCGGAGTACTCGGACTGATATTTGTACCTGATTTAATTATCAGTTGGGATCAGTTCCATTAGCCCAACCTGCCGGACCTGTTCCAAAGTATCAGTTCCAGTATTGGTTAGCCATCCCTAAGTACATTGCATAACATCGTCGTAACGGCGCTAATTTGTATAGTCGATCGGTCTTTTTTTAAAACCTCATTGTAAACTTTCTACAGTAAATTTGTGGATTCACGATATTCCGGAATTGCAATTTGACGGTACATGATTATATTACAATAGCTATGACGAAGCACTTTCTTGAGCATGTAACACAAATACATAATAATAATAATAATAATAATAATAATAATCGCGCCGGCGCGACTCCCGTGAGGCGTCGGAGGCCACGGGAGGACTGACCGGCATCGGATATTCCGAAAAAAAAAAATAAATAAATAAATAAATATTTTTCGTGTGACAATATTACACAGAAAATTTCTTCTGAGCTTCTCATAATATAAATGGATTTTCAATTAAAGGCGCTGAAGTTTAACTCCAAAATATTTAGAATAGATATTAGTAATATACTTTTATTCTTGTAGGTAACTTGTAGTGACAAATAGTTATGTGTGTGTGATAGTTTAGTGTTACATCCCACAATACCTCGCGTGGGTGTTTATCAACTTTGAATATTACAAAATTTGTTAAAAAAATTACAAAGTAAAAAAGTAGGATATATTGTGTCATACATGTATGAACATATTTATGCGTGACACATAACCTATAGCCAATCTTGGTTTTGACGGTATTAATACCTAAATTACGAGCTTTACTTATAACAGAAAAGTCAGTCGATTTAAATCATGATTTCATTTTTTCCAAAAAACATGTTTCAGTGATCATGGCCGTCTAGATGCAGAACTAAATTTTCCACAAAAAAGCATTCAATAATTTTTTTGACGATAAATAATTATTATTGAGGGTAACATGGGCTTTTACTATAATTAAGGAGATAATGCAACATGGTTACTGAATTAGAATGCAAAGTCCAAGTAAAGTCAAGGCCGGATCAAGCTAATTTATTTGATTTTTTTTTTAATTTTCTTATTTTTTTTTAATAGGCAAAAATATAAATTTTATATGAAGATTTTATCCATTTTTACAAAACCATGAATAAATATGTTCACATTGCTTGTTTTATGTAGCATGGTTTCGTCGATATGGCAACAAATTTTATTATCCAAATAGGAACTTAGTTCTGTTTTTTCATTTTTTGAAATTACAAAATTCTCTTTTCAGCGGTATAATTTTTTATATGGTTATAATTAATCATACAATCTGACATTTTCTCGTTATTTTCTTTTTACTGAATATATCAGGGTGAAGTTGGAAAATGTCTTTTGGGCAATACTCTCACCATTTATGTGTTTTATTATTATTGATAGAAGATATTATATCTTATATCTAATTTCTTGTATTTGTATTAAAAATTGTAATTTGTTTTTGTATTTTGTGTAAACACATAATAAACTACCTACTTTATTATTATTATTACTATTATTATTATGGTTAAGTATTTGATAATTTTCCAAAAAAAAAAAAAAAAATCAATTTGATAGTACCCACATATATTTTATGTTGTCCACTTTGTGGCTACCAAAAAACCATCTAAAACATTCTAGAAAAGTACCTCGACTTTCTACACCACATTCTTCCAGATTGTATGATATTATCTTCAGGCGATTAACAGAATAATTGATAGAATATAGTTTCAACGAGATGGTGCTCCTTCTCATTATGGAGTAAATGTAGAAATTATTTAAATGAAATGAAAGGAGAAAATTTTTGCTTGGCCACCAAGATTCCCCGATCTAACATTGCTCGATTTTTTGTGGGGAACATACGTTGAAACTTGTCTAACAGTAAACAGTGCACAGTTTGAACATTTGATTTATAAATTTGATTTGATTAATAAAATTTTATTATTTTGTTTATTATTTAATTTAGATAATAACATTCAAACAGATTTTCCTCAAAATTTTTCTTATGTAACTATATGAAAAAACTATATTACCACCAGGCGAATAAAATATACATCCAAAGGAGAAATATAAGCAACTAATTAGTTGATATTATTTGAAATAATAAAGTTAGTCGCCATGGTAATGCAACCGTAAAATATAAAACAACAAAATAAGGAAAAAAAAACTGAAAAAATTATCCGAACAATTTAGGTCATTTTTGCGTTAACTTGATGTTAAAAAAATTACAAGCATTATGCGTTACTATTTGTATTCATACTTAAAAAAATTTGAACAATTATTATCTTAGGTCAGACACCTTTTTATTGAGGACACTGTATAATCTACATATAACAATATACTATTTTAAATACTTTATTTATGCCTATTTCCAAAACAACAAAACCATTCAAGAGCGTAAAAAAAATGTCTAAATCATTGGAAATGAGCTTGGCGTATCTTTGTTTTTCTTTTAATTAATTTCTTTTAGATATATTCTCCCATAATTTCTCACTTGTAATATCTTTCGAACAGAGTAAGCAATTTAGAAGTTTTCTGAAAATACATTGAAATCTATTTGAAATCAAACAAAAATATTTAAACGATTTCAAAACGTTTCAGAAGTGTTAAAATCCTCGTAAGTTTTTTCGTCAGTGGATCACCCCTCACATTGCTCACATGCTGAAAATATGTAATATGTAGCCTTGCATAAAATATGTACAAGAATGGCCTCTGTATTTAACTAACCATTCTTTTTCATCATTACCAGTCTCTCAGTTTAATATATTTCGACTTGTTGGTAATGAATGTAATGATTTTCATTCCACGATATACAAAAATTTATCAATACCTGTTAAATATATACTGAACCCGGGTACAGCACCCAGGAATACTTTTTAAATATAAATCGAGATATACATGCATCCATAACAAATTTATAATTGTACCTGGTAGCCAGGTACTTCCTATGTATGAAGGTCCTTATCTATACTCTACTCAGCTCTGATTCAAATTTATAAAATAAATACTTATGTGAGAAAATCTTTCAAATATATTATCTATGTATATCAGATATTACAAAAATCTTTTTTATTTGTATGAATCGTAGACCAATGTGAAGAAAGGAATTCATTTTCAAGAAAATAGAAAATAAGATGTTTTATAATTAAATTGTCTTTTCAATTAACACATTTAATGGATTCATTAATTTTTTTTTTTATTTTATTTAACTCAACTATTATACTCACCATCGTCACTCACTGAACTCTCTAAAGTGTTTATACATTTATCTGGCATGTTAATTTTCTTGTAATGTGTCAAAATCGTATAACTTAATTTTTAAATAAGACTCATCACATTTCCTTTCAAACAACCTAATTCCACTGTTGTGCAAAACCATTACAACATTATTTTTGTGTAAAAGAGGTTGTCCAATGATTAATGGAACAGTCTGTATATCATCCGCAACTACTACAGCAGGTAGTATACACTCTACCAAGTCCACTTTTATATGCAGTTTAACTTCTCCCAAAGCTCTCACAAAACCTCCTCCATATCCCTGGATTATTTGTTGACATGAGTTAAACTTCAATTTTAAATCTTGAGCTACACGTTCCTTAATGGTAATTACGCTGCAGCCAGTATCGATGTATGCCTGTAGTTTCTTTCCATTCACATAACATAGCATATAGTTGGATTTATCCAATTCATTTTTAATTGATATCATTAAAGCCTTACGATACTTCAACGGACAATTTACAGCAATGTGCCCTTCCTTTTTACAATTATAACAATGGGGTGCATGCCTACAATCTGCAGTTAAGTGACCAAACTTACCACAAGTAAAACATTTTCTAGCAGTATTCTTGCTTTTCCTATATTTTTGATCATCTTGTCTATTTTCCATATAAGCAGGTTCTGTTGTATATACTTCCTCATATTCAGTAATTTCTGGAATATCCTGGTGATGGTAGCCAGCAAAATTTAACAAAAATTGGGAATATAAGGCTTCAGGTGTTAAGAAGTTATGGCTTTTAGCTTCTTTTCGAAAGTACTCATTTTCTAAACCATCAATTAAACAAGAAACAGCATTGATACCAGATATTTTACATGCTTCAAGTAAATACATTTTGCTGAAGTAATACTGTGTCACACTTTCTTCTAGCTTCTTCTTCCTTCCAACAAGTAACTTTAATGTAGATGCAAAATCAGTGTTGTCTGGAAATGTTTTTGTAATAAGCATTTTTAATTCTGGCCAAGTAAAATCATACGATGGAATGGTTTTATACCATGCCTTAATTATTCCAGTCATATTACTTTCCAAAAATTGTATACTTGTCTTTTCATCAAAGTTTCTATTTATACATTCTTCATGAACTTTATTTAACCACATCGATGTTGTAAAATTAGTATCTCTCGGTACTAGTTCAAATATGCTTGTATTTAAAGAAAAACTGCTTTCTTGAGATGTATTAGTTTGAGATTGTGATTTATTACTGTTATTGTTTACAAGTAATTCAACCAATTTCTCTAAACGTTCTAAACGGTTATCAGTATCATCCCTAATCTTTTTTTCCTCTATCCCTACTGGTTCATCTTGAACTTTTGCAATATTTCCTTCTATATAAGAGGTACTACCAAAATTGCACGTAGATGGATCTAACATGCATTCTTCTGGGCTCATATGTCTTTCTGAAATGTTTGTTCTTATTTCATGTTCCTTATGGAAGCTGGGCATCGGTTTTAAATATGATTCCTCTTCAGGGCTTTCTCGAAATTTTTCTTTGTTTCGATAGTTCTCATAACCACTATATTTTTCGTTACTATGCTCCTTATCTTTTACCCTATTGCGCTCCTTATCATGTGAAGTGTCCCATTCATTCAATTGTTCTCTTGAATTATTTCTTCTATCTCGATTAGATCTACTTTGTCTTCGAGAAGAATATGGTGTATGAGATTCATTATGACTACCACTACTTAATGAACTTATACTAAAAGAATGTTCACGTTTATGTCTTGGGCTTCTACTTCTCACATGACTCATTTTGTTATCGTACGAGGCTTCAGATTTATATTAAATAAACGATTAATTCACTATTTGTACATATCTAGTAAAATATTTTTTTGCCGAATTTGTGAGTTACCTACTAACAGTCTAGTCACGTTAGTTATATTTGTCACACAAAACAAATCAAGGCAATACACAAACTAATATTTAATAAAAATACGGCGTCCTTTTAGGATCAGATGCAATTGGAGCACCATTTGAACACTTTCTCTTTTATGAATAGAATTTAAATCTTCAAACTTCGGTAATACACTGTAGCCGTGTTATGTAGTGATTACTGATTGTCTGTTACTAATTAGTAAATTGATTAATATGCAAGACACATATAGCAATCCGATTATTGACACATGTAGTGATCTGATTGTTGACACAAGTCTGGAATTTATACAGCGTAAATATTTCATATGCACACCGCTTTTTTTTTATATGACACGACGTCGTCAAAAATTAATAAATGTCACTCACTACTTGCAGAGACAACCACAGAACAGAAAAAGGAGACAACCATAGAAAATATATTATCTTATCTATGGAGACAACCCCTCTGGTACTTGCCAGAAAAAAAATTTGCGATATATTAGTAGTATTTTATTTGCACTGTGGATCAGGTCACTTCTGATCTAGATCAATAAAGTCAGCTGTTTACATGTTTACAACTGATCTGAAATCAAAAGTGACCAAGTCAGTTCCCACCTTACCGATGCTGCTTCAGCCCGGATGAAAGAATCACAAGTGATCTTTAGATCAGTAATGTAGTGGGGTAAGAATAGCGGCAAACGGTTGACCGTATAAACAGGTTTTGCATGTCGCCACAATAAATGTGCATATTTTTCATAAAAAAATATCGCTTTTGCAATTACTATATTTTATAATATAAAAATAACCAAGGTCTTAGGAAAATAATTTTTTTTAGAATTTTTTTATAAGAACCTACGTAAAACAGAGACGCATATTACACTTACACGTTTCTGGTAAAACCAATAAGACATAAACATATAAAATTAACGTGTACCTCCCAAATACGCATGCGCGCCCGACATCCGAGGCTGCTGCACGTTTCATTTGCGACTCGTGCAGGTCACTTCTAACAAGATCAAATGTGATCAACTGAACTGACCATCGATGCAAATAAAATACTAGTAGGATTATGTAGTCAAAGAGTATGTAGTTCTATATCATTACCACAGAATTCGTATAACTAATTGTTAATACCTTGGACCATAGAACTGTTTTATGGCCGAAGGTCACTACTACGGTTCAGTTTTCTGTTCTGGGGCCAAGTTGAGAAAATAGAACCGCTAGGAAAAAAGAGAGACGCAAATATATATTAACATAGACATTATGGAGTGTAGAGAAGGAGAAACGTCTCCGTGTTAAAAAAATGTGATTGGATTTTCGATGGAAGAATAGGTGGCGCTGATTTACAGGAGGTATTCTACGTGATTTTGTTTTTACTATTTTTATTATTTTTTTTACGCTGTATAATTCTTTTCAACACCTACATAATATTATGTTTTCGTTAGTTTATAGAATCTGAAGCTAGTTTCAGAGATATAGTAAGTGTTCAACTTCAGACTCAAACCCATAATACGATCAGCGCCACATCTCATACCTTACAGAATTCAGACCACATTTTGAACGTACCGTCCATAAGAGACGTTCCTCCTTCTCTACACTCCATAATAGACATATACTAAATTATTATATGTCTATGTATATAAAGACAAGGAAAACCGAAACAGAAATTTATTTCCTATAGGAAATAAGTTGAGAATCGAGCCACTGCTGATCGAGGTCCCTTTACGGACCTCGCCTGCTGTCTTCTTGCTCAAAGCTTCTCCTGTTATTCAATTATCTACTCCATTTCAGGGAGTGTATAGCGGAACCACTTGCTTGTCAAATAACGGTATTACCTGCGATACTCTCTATTAATATGAATTATCACATGGAGGGATATTTTGAAGTATTTAATTAGTGTCTTTGTTTTGTGCCTTGGTCAGTTCAGTTTGGTTATTTGGTAACCAAACCTGAACGATATACTGATCAGAGAACTAACCAGGATAAGCAAATAAAATACACCTTTGTATAACTTCAGACTGAGCAAAATTTAATTTTGGTATCCTACATTGACCGCTTTATTTTTATCGTTTGGAGCTGTCCAGAGCTCTCAGGATTCAAAGACCTTGTTTTATATGCATAGTGCTTACAGGCCTCATGCCCATTTAGTTTACCTTCCCCTTGCCTCTCGAGACCCAACAAATTGCTAGGGGCTTGAAATAAATGTTTTGAGGTTAGAATCGTTTGTTTTGATAGAAATATATTCAGGTTTCGACAAAATCGAAAACAAAAGATATAATTTTAACTCTTGCAATAGTTATTTACGTAACCAGTTATGAAAAAACTAATTTTATTTGACGAATGTAATATTCTCAAATCGAGCGAGCGAAGCGAGCGAGTTTTGCAAATTACATGAGTCAAGTAAAATTACTTTATCTAACCCCGTTATGAAATGTCAAGTTTTAAATGCATATTTGACGTTACAAAAGTCACATTTTTCATAACTCAGTCACATTTTTCATAACTCAGTCTCATTACATAACTGAGTGATGTAATGAATTTTTACGTAACTGATTATTATCAATTTCCTATTTTAAAGCGGGATTAGATAAAATTTTGTACTTAACACGTTATGAAAAGTATTTTTACTTGACTCATGTAATTTGCAAAACTTGCTCGCTTCGCTCGCTCGTTTTGGCAAATATTATATTCGTCAAATAAAATTAGGCTTTTCATAACTGGTTACGTAAATAACTATTTCATAACGTGTTAAGTACAAAATTTTATCTAATCCCGCTTTAAAATAGGAAAATGATAATAATCAATTACGTAAAAATTCATTACATCACTCAGTTTCGTAACGTCAAAAAATGCATTTAAAACTTGACATTTCAAAAAGGGGTTAGATAAAAGATATAATATCAACTCACGCACACGCACACACACACACACACGTACTGACAGACATCATTCGGAAAATAGTCAGAATGGATTCAGGAGGTTTCAAAACGTATCACGTAAACGTAAATCAATCAAAATCTCGAGGTCGAAAAAAAATCAGGATACTATACTTCCTTATATTAGGTATTGGAAAGTAAAAATAAGTTAAAGAAAAAGTGAAATAAATAGTTAGTACATTTCGAGGTTATTTAGTACATTTCAAGTACATTTGAATTTTTCATTCTGGCAACACTGGATATAGTGAAAAAAAAAAACAAAAACAAAATTACTACGTATGACGTCTCGTATATCTGTTATGTTATGCTGTTCTTTGGTGTTTTCAGAAAAAAAGTTAGCTGTATGTTGTATTTTTGTATACCTATTATGAGCTGTTTTGATTATTCTCGGATCTACTCATAGTTTAAAGTGCGGATTCCTACGGATTTTTTTGTGCATCATTTTGCTTACTCGACAAGGTTGTGCATTTTACCCAAATGTAAACACTTTTTTTATAGGTACTATTAATAAATAATAATATATTATCTTCTGTGTGTAAACATGTGGGAACCATCCAACTTGGCCGAGAAAAAATTTAATGCAGAGACCCATAGTAAGTCTCGATTAATTTATTATTCTTTTAGGTCAGTTACACGTTTATTTTTTTTTTTTAGGATTGGTCGGTGAAACACAACTGCATGAGTTTGGTATATTTTTAGAAAAATTTAACGAGACAACCATAAATTGTGAAAAGAAATTCACAAAAGCATATAATGTAACATTACAACCAATTTTAATCGATGTGTGTATTTTTCCTCTATTTTTTTTTTGTTTTACTTTGTAAATTTTTAGGAACAAATACATAAATATGAATCGATTTTAAATTTAGTTCATTCGGATAATAAAATATTGAGTCGAATTTTAGCAAGTTTAGGAGGAATATGTAGAGAAATTAGGGTGCTTATAAAAGAATCCGAATTATTATATCCAGAATTTATATTCTATGGAGAGGGTAAATTAGCATAAGCAATATAAATTCTACAAGTATATTAATTTTTTGTATATTGCAGTTACTGGAAAAAGTTTAGGTTATCTAACTATTAGTAAAATTATCGAGTCTTTACAGAAGGTACAAAGTTTTATTATAAGAGTTCGGCAGGTGATAATTATAACACTGAAACAACTAAGTGCCATATTAGGAAAAGGTTTTTATGTATCAAATAGTACTTCCAGTTTTCCGGTAAGTTTTTTAGCTAATGTAATTTTTTTTTATAAATGGCTATTATAAGTAGGGTCAGGTGGGGTAATTATTAACGATATTTTATAAGTTGCATTCATTTCTTCAGTATAAATATTTTCGAGGCGACTTTTGTCTTTTCTAGCATAGTAAGAGTTGTTTCTATATATTCAGCACCCATATTTTCTAATGGGACAATTATATTTAAATAAAATTTTACAAAAAAATCTAATTTACATTTGCCCCGTCCCTTTTTACAATAACCCCTGAGTGTTGGGTAAATGTAAACAATTATCTAAAAACTCACTAGAGGTATGGATTCAATTTCTAGGGCAATTGTAAATGAAACGTTTTTAGATGTAAATTTGTGAATAAAACTTTATATTTATAAGTTTATTTACAATTACTCCCAAAAATAAAAAATGTTTCTCTAGACTCTTTTTAAAACAATGTCAAGATGTCAGTATTTTTTTCTAAAAAACTTGTAAACTTTTATCTTTCTAAAAATTGTTATTCCTAGTTGTTTATTTTATACTAGATTATAGTGATACTTATTGTAATTTTTTTTTCTAGCAAAATGCTAAATAAAAATGTTTATTATTATTATTATTATTTAAGAAAATAACAAGCCTATTTTAACAATAATAATAATACATATGCAAAAATAATAAAAAATTGTTTTTTTTAACAAACCTAATGTAAAGATAAAAATATTTAAAAAAACTATTTTGTATGAATAAGATATTATTTTTCAAATACAGCTATACTGCCTGGAAAAATATATACCATTTTACGGTCTTTTAATCTCATGATTGGATCAAGTAAGACAGCATGTATCATCTCCAATCGAATGGTGCTTAAATCGTTTTTTTTCACTGTAAACTCAGTTGAATAATTATCATGTCTTATGTACCCCTGAACTGTAATGTCACCATCGTCTTGATTTATTTCTTGTAACAGCAAACATATTTGTAGTGGTTTTTGTTTCTTGGACCTCCTAGAAAATCTACTAGTACATATTGTCCAGACCTTAATCGATTCCATTGGCGTGGTTCATAATTAACTTCTGATGTAAACTCCATAATTATGGAGTCAAGGTTTTCTTCATCAGAGGATGAGTCTTGGCAAAGGTTTTTTAATAACTCTTCATGATCTTCCTCAACTAATTTTCTTTTTTTGCCTTTTTGAATTTGACTGCTTTTTTTTTGGTACTTTTTAGTAATTCAGCCTCTTCCATTTTTTTTAATACACTTTCTGTTGTTAAAATTTCTCCATATTTAAGAGGTTTTAAACGAGGAACAACTTGCTGTCTAACTGTTGTATTATTAACAGGAATTAACTTGGAATTAATTAGCTTATTTGAAAAAAAATTAATTATACTAGTAGGGGTAATTTCACTAGTTATAGTTAAACCAGGAACAGGCACATTTTTAACAGAAGTTGCATTATTAGAAAATTTAACAAAGTGGAACTATCAGAAGGAACTTTATTGGTGATTACACTTGAAATGGAGGAATATGTAATTTGAGATTCACTTAGATCTTTAGAAGCAGATGGGTTTATGGATTGCTGGTTAGGGGGAGTTGTAACAGAGTCGGTAGAGTATAGACTTCCAGAAGATGTCTGAGATATAGACCTTACAGATTTTGTTCTCATATCGTCCATATATTTTCTGAGCACTATGGGATTAAATGGACTTTCTGGAAATTTCGTCCTATCTACTGGAAATGTTCCTGTAGAAGTAAAACCGGTGATTATATTTTTTTCGTTTCATTGATTCTTGCCAGACTTCCTCTAATAACTCAACAAATTCGCATTTGGAAAGTCGACTGGTGTCTTTTCAAGCTGTTTTTTGCTGAAGTCAATTAATTTTTTTTCCCAATTTGTTTTTACTGGTCCAAACACACGTGTCGAGCGGTTGAAGCTTGTCAGTCAAATGGCTAGGAAATTTTATTAAATGAGTTGTTCTCCATTGCAAATTTTACCTCCATCCACCCATTTGAGAATATGTGTACCCCATACCTGGATATGCGTCTTTAGAAGTCCAACGTGCTTGGACTCCTACTCTTTAAATATTTAATTCGATACTGTTGTAAGTACACTTGTTGATTTTCTACCCGAGCCTCCTGAGATTCTAATAAGTGGTTTTCCTTTTTCACCTACAGCTTTTAGTCTTTTTGGATCGCTTGCAAAACCAGTTTCATCACAGTTAAACACAAATGAAGGTTTGTCATTTAAATCACTGTGATTTACAAGGCATCCAACTCGTTAAAAAAATCATATATCACATAAGGATCCCTGGCATCCATTCGATTTTTTTGGAGTACTAGTTTTTTAAATGATAATATGGGATGTCTACGCATAAATGAGTAATACCAATCATCACTTGTCATGCCATCAACAAATGGTGTTTTTATATTGTAAGAATTTACATATTCACCTACAAGGGTTTTTATTTCATCCTTGTTGCAAGGATACCCATGCGAGCCTTAGCTTTTATACAATTTTCGAAATCAGTTTAAACTTGACTAGGTAAAGTGGGAGGACGTCCCGCTCCAATTTTGCCCAATGGGATATTGCGTCCTTTAATGCGATGAAAAACTACAGATTTTGGAATACCATATATTTGTTCAATTTCGTTGAAAGTTCGGTTTCTGTTAATAATATCATTTACAGCACTTTCTAAATATCCATGGCTGTATGTTGGTGCAGGTCATTTTCTTACGTATTTTCGTGGCATTTCTGAAACAATACAGCAAATATTTAAATTCTAGATCTATTATAGTGCATAGGATAACTTCAGTTCAGTCATCCTCAGCTCCCATTGTCATAATCACCTAAATACTCTGATTATTTAAGCTAATATAAATAAATAAGTGTACTCTGAGAATTTATTTCTATGTTTACATACAATATGTAAATTTACATTTTCCCCAAATACAAATTTACAATTACCCCAAGCATGAATTTCATTGGGGAAAATATAAACAAAAATAGTTAAACTCAGCAGGTTTAAAGTTATTTTATTGTGGATAACAATTAAATGGATCTCTGATTTAAGCATAATCATATAATAATAAATTAAACTTACCAATTTTTTATGTATATCACGTTTCCATGAAGCCTCACAAAAATATAAAACAATATTTTAATACACATGTACTTCACGCCTTCATTAAACAGACAAAACTGCCATTTAGAAGGCTATAAAATTATTATGTACTAGAACAAACACAGTGACACCAACCTAGCATACCAACTTAATTTATTTTAGGCCCAAAATTTTACTATAAGCGCATTTACAATTACCCCAATTTTACAATTACCCCACCTGACCCTACTACTTGACAAACATTACAAGGCACAAACAGATTTAATGCGAATCAAATAGGTATCCCACTTGCCAGAGGATTGTGTACAAGGTTTTATTTTTTGTTGCTTTTGCATGCATAAGTTTTATACCGACGACGCACATATAACGTTCACATGGATAAGTAAACAGACATAGGCTGGCACATTTGATTATAACAAAAAGTGATATATTAAACCCAAGTAATATTTATGTGAAAACATTTTTACAAGAATTTTAAATAACTATAAAATTTCAAAGCAAAACGTTATACGGTTACACATTTTAGGGTCTGGTCGAGTTTGGGTATGCCTGAATTTTAAAATTTTCTTTTTGATAATGAGTAGTACAACATGTTAAGAACACAATAAAAAAAGAAAAAACTGAGGATAAACCATAAATTTAGAAGAAAAAAAATAAGGCAGTTTCGGACCGTGTAGTGAAATGGGGTGCTGGGTGGGGAAGAAGTAGTATAATAAAAAAGAAAATGAAATGCAATTAATGTTACTATCGCTTCTCAACCCCTGACAAAGATCAATAGTGTAGAAAAAGTAAAAGTAAATTTATGAGAATGTATATATTTCAGGAATTTGTAAAATAATATTATAGAAACGGTCAGAAGCTGTAGTACCATAGAATGGAATAGAATAGAATATTTATTCACCAATAAAAAGATACATAATGTATATTTGGCAAGTCAACATAAAATATAAAAGGAAAGAAATATGACATCAATATAAAACAATATCAAAGTGTAAATGTAAATACATCTTGATATATTATATCACATTTAGCAATATTATAAAATTATTATAAAAGGTTTAATAAATACAGTAGCATGCATACGTTTAAAAAAATGAACAATTTCAGAAAACAATTTTAATTTAGTTTTAACATATATGTTGTAGTTTTAAGTATTTATTGTTTATATCAAAAATGTAGTTAGTTATAAGGTATTTGCAAAGCCAAATTGGCCATAAAAATTTAATGAAAAACAAATAAAAAAAACAAGGAAAAGGTGTCAAGTCGAAGTCCTGGATCTTCACTGGCAGAGCTGACGAGAGACCTATTGTGTATTTCCTGCCATCGAAAAGGTGTCACCAATGTAGTCCCATATAAAAATTTCACTTCAATTAACTCCAGTAGTATTAAAAGTTGCATAATTTCAGGGGAAAGATTTCACCTATAAAAGAGAATTGTTATAGTATAAACTTTTAAAAGGGGAAATTTATGAAAATCTAGTGTAGAGTCAATGTAATTGAACTTTATATAAAAGTTAAATAAGCAACAATCAATAAACAGGGGAAAAGATTGTAAATTATTTTAAAACTTTCATAACGAAACATAAAAAGTGCATGGTCTGTAAAAGTGAATATAAACTGAAATAAAACTTACCAAACAGGGGTGCAGTAATGTGTTTAGATCAATGCCATAATAATTTCTCCAATATTGGGGGTTGAAACATAAACATTTCTAGATTTTTGTATGTGTGACAGCATAGTTGAAATACATAATTTCATCAAAAATTAAACAGGAAATCCATCGATGTCCAAAGACATGCCATTAGGACAAAGAAGAAACTCAGTGCTTCGTGTGTGAGTGGCGGTAGCTCGAGACACAGTGAAAGTGTGGTAAAAGGGGTGAAACCAATTTCGACAGCCTACAAAATGTAGAAACAAAAATATTAGTTTTGAGTAAAGATATGTTAACCTAGATATGAAAGATTTGTTATCAGTAGTTATTTAGTTCTAGTTAGATAAAAAGGAGTTTGTTAAAAAGTATAGGGCACTTGTTAAGAAAATTAAAAAAAAAATGAGATGTGAAAGATAAAAAATTTTTATACTGAACGTAACATGCAAATTTACAGAAAATGCTAAATAAAGTATCAAGAAAAGAATATTGTTTTAAAAAGGGAACAAAAAGGTAGTATAAAAGTTTTTATTTTCAAAATTAAAAATATTTGACATTAAAAAAATAATTTGTCACAACTAGTCAATTTTGAAATTTGGTGATTTTACTATATACAAAATTAAAGTAAGCAGAGAAAACAATGGATAGTTGGTTGTTATTGATAGAGATGAGTAGAGAGTTTTGAAAATTGCAAAGGAATGGAATGAAATTAAATAGAAGAAAGATTAATAAAATCAAGGTTAGGAGTAATTTATAGTAAATAGAAGGTTGTAAAATCAGATTTCAAGCCAAGAAAATAAAGAAACCGTAAAAAAATTTGTAAATACTTACGTGTTATAAGAAATCCAGTTAGACAAAACACAAAATTAAAGTAAATAAACTACACAAGCATATCAGGAAATTGGAGGGGCCATATCCAAACGTTAAAGCGTGGTAACTGCTGAGAAGTGAGAACCAAGAAACGACAGTTCGGCCAACCGCAAGGATAAAAATATAAGCTAAAATCTCGAGATTTTAAAATTTGTTGGGGTAATTTAAGTTAAAAATTGTAAATATATTTGTAAAAAAATTTTTAAAATATTTCATTAAAAACAATCTCCTTTATTGTTTTCTGAAAGTGTTTAGTTTTTTTATGTGTACTGATTTTGTGAATTTAAATTTTGAAATTATACTATAGAAAGAACAAAATTGAACCTGCATCCTGAGAGAGAGTAAAAGAAAATAAAAGTAAGTAAAAACTTGTAAATTAAAATATGAGCTAGTCTGGGTATACAAGGGCATAAATATAAAATAAATACAAATTTAAAATAAAGGCGCCAAGTTTCATAGATTTTAATAAAACACAAAATTTTCAATTCTATAACTGTTTAATAAAAACAATTCAAAATTTTTACAAAATATATAAATAAATAAAAATACAATAAACCTTATTATCACAATAAAGTGTCGAACCAACGTGGGGCTGCTCTATAACAAAAATTGGCAACCTACGTACATATAAAAGCACATGAAACTTAGGTCACAAGACAAAATGTCGACAAATATAACGGAAGAAACAAGCCAACAACAATCGGGAGATGCTGAACAAAATCAAAGTATAATGGAAATGATGAGGAAGATGATGGAAGAAAACAAAGAAAGCGCAAAATTAATGGAAAAGAACAGGATAGAAAGAGATGAAAAATTAATGGAAACCATGGAAAAAAATCAGGAAGAAATTATAAAAAGAATAGATGGGTTTCAAGAGACGATTAAGATGGAAATTACTGAGAATGTGAAGGAAATTTTTAGAAGTTTTCAGGAAAAGCATGAAGAAGAGATGATGATAAGTTGTGCACAGATAGAGGATAGGTTTGGAAGGACAGAAAAAAAAATAGAGGTAAAGGTAAATCGAGGCAAGAGGTCGAATTAAGCAGTCAAATGTTAGGATTGAAAATTTAGAAAATGAGACAAAAGATAGTAAACAACAAGTAAATAACCTAAATTTAAATATAAATAGCAAAGTAACAGGGGGAAATAGAGAAAATTTTTGAAAATTTGACAAGGAAAACAGACAGACGTATGGCAACAATAATTAAAACTATGACAAACGGGTATGGATTCAAAATTATCAGGGGAACCAAAATCAAAGTTTTAGAGATCAGGGAGATAACAGGAACAATCAATACCAAAATCAAAACTATAAAACTGGAAAATCAGGGTAAACTTCGACCGGATTTTCAGTAATGGGAGGTGAGGCTGGCAAAACAATAAATTCTCTATCATATCAACATATGAGAGAATTTATAACAATGGAAAACGATCAAGGAAACGAGTCAGGATTAATTTGTTCATTACCATGTATTCAAATAAAAATATTAAATTACAATTTAACAGCATTAATAGATACGGGGGCTGAAGTAAGCATTATAAATGAAAAGGTCATTCAAAAAGATTCTACTGAGTTTAATAAGCGGGTAATGAAAGCGATGAAGGTAAATTTGATTAATGTAACGGGTAAAAAGATTGCGGAATGTACAAAAGTTTTACAAACTGATTTTTATATTGGGGAAATAAGAGTGAGTGGTGAGTTTATTGTTGTAAGTGGAATGAGTTACGATGCAATATTGGGGGGAAATTTATTAACAGATATAAAAGCAAAGATTGATTTGAAAGAACGTCAAATAATTTTGGGGGTACAAACGTACCATTTATAGGTGTTAAGGACAAAACGGGTCCAAATAATGTTTATAAGGAACAAACGAGTTCCATAATTGATAAAAATATCGCAAACGCGAAAAGAGTAGGGGTAATAATTAATAAGGAACAAACGAGTTCCCTAATTGATAAAAATATCGCAAACGCGAAAAGAGTAGGGGTAATAATTAATTGTGTGCACGAACACAAAGATGACGTTGAAGAATTAATCGAAAAATATAAATCGTTAATAAATTTTGAACCAAGGTTTGTAAGTGGGTACATTCAGGAGGTATTAAGATTTTTGAGATTGCTAGTGGATGGAAAGCACGAAAAATGGGATGAAGAATTGTCACGAGTAGAGGATTATTTAAATAATGTACAAAACATGGTAACGGAAATACCACCCGTGATTTTAATGTTTGGAACATTACCTGAACGCCCATGGAGGACAGATGAACAGGTAGACTTTCAAAAATTAAGGCAAAAGGCCATAAAAAAGAATTAAAAACAATGCGGAAAGATCTTTAAAAAGGGCAAACAAAAATATAACTAAACGAGTAAAATTTAAAAAAGGTGATATGGTTGTGGTAAAAAGGTTACGAGTTTCAAATAAGAAAAATAAAATATGTGCGAAACTACAAACACCATATGAAGGACCTTATCAGATTAATGAAGTTGTAAATGAAAATGTGTATGAGTTAAAATTTCTGGATTCAGATGCCATTAGAGGTAGATTTCATATAGAACTTTTATACCCATATTTATCATAAAATAAAATTGCTAATGTGAACTATTAAATTTTGAAAATTCACTTTATAAAATCAGTAAATTTAAAAATTTGGGGGGAATTATATCACATTTAGCAATATTATAAATTATTATAAAAGGATTAATAAATACAGTAGCATGCATACGTTTAAAAAAATGAACAATTTCAGAAAACAATTTTAATTTAGTTTTAACATATATGTTGTAGTTTTAAGTATTTATTGTTTATATCAAAAATGTAGTTAGTTATAAGGTATTTGCAAAGCCAAATTGGCCATAAAAATTTAATGAAAAACAAATAAAAAAAACAAGAAAAAGGTGTCAAGTCGAAGTCCTGGATCTTCACTGGCAGAGCTGACGAGAGACCTATTGTGTATTTCCTGCCATCGAAAAGGTGTCACCAATGTAGTCCCATATAAAAATTTCACTTCAATTAACTCCAGTAGTATTAAAAGTTGCATAATTTCAGGGGAAAGATTTCACCTATAAAAGAGACAATTGTTATAGTATAAACTTTTAAAAGGGGAAATTTATTGAAAATCTAGTGTAGAGTCAATGTAATTGAACTTTATATAAAAGTTAAATAAGCAACAATCAATAAACAGGGGAAAAGATTGTAAATTATTTTAAAACTTTCATAACGAAACATAAAAAGTGCATGGTCTGTAAAAGTGAATATAAACTGAAATAAAACTTACCAAACAGGGGTGCAGTAATGTGTTTAGATCAATGCCATAATAATTTCTCCAATATTGGGGTTGAAACATAAACATTTCTAGATTTTTGTATGTGTGACAGCATAGTTGAAATACATAATTTCATCAAAAATTAAACAGGAAATCCATCGATGTCCAAAGACATGCCATTAGGACAAAGAAGAAACTCAGTGCTTCGTGTGTGAGTGGGGGTAGCTCGAGACACAGTGAAAGTGTGGTAAAAAGGGGTGAAACCAATTTCGACAGCCTACAAAATGTAGAAACAAAAATATTAGTTTTGAGTAAAGATATGTTAACCTAGATATGAAAGATTTGTTATCAGTAGTTATTTAGTTCTAGTTAGATAAAAAAGGAGTTTGTTAAAAAGTATAGGGCACTTGTTAAGAAAATTTAAAAAAAATGAGATGTGAAAGATAAAAATTTTTATACTGAACGTAACATGCAAATTTACAGAAAATGCTAAATAAAGTATCAAGAAAAGAATATTGTTTTAAAAAGGGAACAAAAAGGTAGTATAAAAGTTTTTATTTTCAAAATTAAAAATATTTGACATTAAAAAAATAATTTGTCACAACTAGTCAATTTTTAAATTTGGTGATTTTACTATATACAAAATTAAAGTAAGCAGAGAAAACAATGGATAGTTGGTTGTTATTGATAGAGATGAGTAGAGAGTTTTGAAAATTGCAAAGGAATGGAATGAAATTAAATAGAAGAAAGATTAATAAAATCAAGGTTAGGAGTAATTTATAGTAAATAGAAGGTTGTAAAATCAGATTTCAAGCCAAGAAAATAAAGAAACCGTAAAAAAATTTGTAAGTACTTACGTGTTATAAGAAATCCAGTTAGACAAAACACAAAATTAAAGTAAATAAACTACACAAGCATATCAGGAAATTGGAGGGGCCATATCCAAACGTTAAAGCGTGGTAACTGCTGAGAAGTGAGAACCAAGAAACGACAGTTCGGCCAACCGCAAGGATAAAAATATAAGCTAAAATCTCGAGATTTTAAAATTTGTTGGGGTAATTTAAGTTAAAAATTGTAAATATATTTGTAAAAAAATTTTTAAAATATTTCATTAAAAACAATCTCCTTTATTGTTTTCTGAAAGTGTTTAGTTTTTTTATGTGTACTGATTTTGTGAATTTAAATTTTGAAATTATACTATAGAAAGAACAAAATTGAACCTGCATCCTGAGAGAGAGTAAAAGAAAATAAAAAGTAAGTAAAAACTTGTAAATTAAAATATGAGCTAGTCTGGGTATACAAGGGCATAAATATAAAATAAATACAAATTTAAAATAAAGGCGCCAAGTTTCATAGATTTTAATAAAACACAAAATTTTCAATTCTATAACTGTTTAATAAAAACAATTCAAAATTTTTACAAAATATATAAATAAATAAAAATACAATAAACCTTATTATCACAATAATATATATATATATATATATATATATATATATATATATATATATATATATATATATATGGTATGAAACTTCTCATATATATATATATATATATATATATATATATATATATATATATATATATATATATATATATATATATATATATATATATATATATATGTATATATATATATATATGAGAAGTTTCATACCTCTCACCACTATTCACTTCACCTTAGTTAGTATATAACTAGCAGGTCAGCCACTATCATTTGTCTGTTCCATAACCTATGGCATATTGAAGAGAACAAATAAGTTCGAAATCGATCTATGTCTGGTTAGGAATTGACAAATGATATTGGCTATCGATCTATCATGATTTGAAGGTGTAATTCAATGCAGGTCGGGGTATTTGCCCGTTGAGTAGTTGTTTCCTTCAAATCATATTTAATCACATTAGTTTAGTCCACCTGGGCTAGAGGTCGCCGCTCTCGGTACTTGCTGTGACGCAAGTCGCTATCCGCCACAGAGACATCTAGGATGTCGGTCGGATAGCAGCATTCAGACCATATGAGAAGTTTCATACCTCTCACCACTATTCACTTCACCTTAGTTAGTATATAACTAGCAGGTCGGCCACTATCATAGGCCTATGGCATACTGAAGAGAACAAATAAGTTCGAAATCGATCTATGTCTGGTTAGGAATTGACAAATGATATTGGCTATCGATCTATCATGATTTGAAGGTGTAATTCAATGCAGGTCGGGGTATTTGCCCGCTGAGTAGTTGTTTCCTTCAAATCATATTTAATCTTATATATATATATATATATATATATATATATATATATATATATATATATATATATATATATATATATATATATATATATATATATATATATATATACAATATACATATAAATAAATAAATTAAATTATATGAATAAAATCAAAAATTTGAATTTATAACCTAATGACAATTTTGTCTGACATATTTATTTAATTTAACACAAAAATGATACAAATGTATCAAGTCAAATAGAATTTAAAATATAAGAAACAAACATACAATGAAATATATATTGTGTTTTGGATTCTTTTTATTTTATTTCTGTAATCCTGTTTCCTCTAATTATATGTTGCTTTTGCACCTTCATTGTTGTGATGATAATGTGATAAAACATTTCCTTCTATAAGTTGACAAGACAACTAACATTAAGACACCAGGCTATATTTTCCAAAAACAATTCAAAAGCTTCATTTAGATCTAAATTAACTAGATATGTCCAATCAATTCTACCCAAATGATAGTTCATTTCATTGAGATTGCTTTCAGTAAACAATCTGGTGCTTATTTGCATAGACTCTACCGGATTTGGTTTATCTCTCATTGAAATTGAAATAATGTGCAAAGTGATCGGCAATGTTAGGATTTGTCACTTTGCACTTTAACATTTCAAATGGTATATTTGTGGCTGCATAATCAATACAACTGGATGATGTCTGACCATTTTTGTTCGTAAACACCTTGATGGGTTCATTTGTTAGAACTCTCAGCTCAAAGTAGTCAAAAATATCAATTAATATTTTTGTACTTAGTATTTTATTATTAAAATCTAAATTTATGTCTCCACATAGTATAATATAGTCTGATTTTGCTGCAGCAATTGTGAGGGCTTTCGATAATTTGGATGCTAAAACATTTATATCACCAGTTGGCGGTCTATATATTGCAATTAATATAATTTTTATTTTACTAGTACTTTGGTATAAAATACCACACATTTCAATATGCATTTCAACCGATAGTTTATTGATTTGATCCAAATTAATAAAATCTATACCAGGTTTTGCCAAAATTACTACACCACCATGTATATGAGTACTTCTAGTATAATGAGAAATAAGATTAAAGCCAGGAAAGTTAAGATTAATTATATCATTGTCTAAGATCCAGTGTTCGCTTATACAAAAGATATCAATATTTTCAAAAATGGCAAATACTTCAATTTCATTAAATTTACTCATAAAGCCCTGATCATTTTCTGCTTTCTGGTAAAATTTTACATGTGATACACCATGTTTTGTTCATGTCATCAAAAATAAGTTCGTTTTTGTTTACCAGTGTTATCTAAGTTTCCCGATTAAAATCTGGCCCACCCTATATAATGTTACCCCCAATTTCCTAGTTTACATATAGTCAAATTTGTAAAGTTATTCCTAGGCATGTAATGTTTAAGTACAGCAACAAATATTTTATATTTAATCCATGACTAATTTAGATTTGTTTCAGGAAGTGTTTCATAATTTTGGAGACCTATTAATATGCCTATTGAAATTAGATAGTCTCTTGGAAACCCAAATATTTAAGGATCATTGGTTTTTGTATAGAAGATCGATAAGGAATATATCACGGAATCATACAAAATATGATTTTGAAAGAGATAAGTTGTCATCATTTGATAAGACTTTAATGTTGCTTGAAAATGATTTATTGATGGGAAGAATTCTCAAGGTATTGTTAAGTTCCATCTGTTTTTATTTTAATTTTTTTTAATTTTTTTAATTTTTTCCCCTCTATGTTACAACATTAAAACTTCACATTTCCAAATTATTGAAAATTGAACTCATTAAATTTTGGACAATTTTACTGCGGACAACTGGTATATACGTTTTCATTTTATTTTTACCGTTTCTTTTCTTGGCAAATAAAAATAATAATCTTTTTTTTTTTAAATTTTGCTGGTTCTTCAGAATGTGTACAGACAATTATTGAAATAGAGTTATTTATATAATTATATATAAATCAATTAAATCACATCATCTGCCAAAATAATGCTTGGTCATATATTCAGGAATAGTAGTTTTTAAAAAGGATTGCTATACTGTGTGTAAAATGCGAAATTTGGCTAGTTAGAAACAGGGCCGTCCCTAGCTATTGCGCCGCTGGTGTGCAAAGTGTAATTTACCGCCTATCCTTTACCAATCAAAAACATATTTTTTTGCCCAATTTGGGAATGAAAAATAATAAAATCAATAAAAAAAGAACAGCATTTCATTTTGTATGTGTGTAATTCGTGTTCTACAGGTGCAGGAACCAGGAACGGTACAGTTAGCGCCAAATATTACGAACATACTAAAAGAGAAGTTCCATTATCTAGTTGTTACTTGATATAATAGGCGCACGCGCGTGCGACAATTACTTTGAGACTTTGAGCAGCATATAATTTGAAGCGGCCTACGTCGCATCAAACTTGGGCGCTGTCAGTGACCTTTTTACTTTGACAGCGCCAAAGTTTACACAATTTCTATAAACTTTGAAAACGCCATGCGGCTGCAGGCGGCGCGATATAGTGATCAAATTACTCACTTTATTAGCTTTTTAAACTGTGAATATTTGCCGCCTATGCCACGTTGCCGCTGGTGTGCGATGCAAAGAACTATAATGAAATGGAGATAGAATAATACATGTCCAGCAAAAGCAATTTCAGGCGTGCAGTCTGTGCCCCACCAGCCTCACTTGTTCAGTTGGTCTTTGTATACATTTAGCCACATTAGCATTTTACACACGGTATGATTTTATACACTACCCATGTTTGATCACTTGAATATAGATCATTCATGAATATGAGCATTCTATTATAATTAGAAATCGGGAGGTAGCGATAAATGACGTCAATTCCAGGGTTGACGCTAGGTGATGTGTCACCGCGTAAATATGTTCATGCATATATGACACTATATATTTTACCTTGTGGTTATTTTGGCGAGTTCGGTAAGATCCAAAGTTAATATGAAGAGGGCTAAAAGTATTGATACACTAACATACACGTGTATTTTTAACGAGCACACAAGACTAAAAGTATATTACGCATATTAATACACCCACTAAAGCATTTACCACCTTCCAGCCAAAAGCATTGATGGTTTCATCTACGTTAATCCAGATGTATTTGTCATTCAGTTCAGATTATTTTTTTGTTTAATACTGTCACATTTCTATGATAAATATACTTTTTATGACTGTTTGAGGAAGTGTTAATGTTTGCTTGATGTTGCACATAAGCATTTTTTTATGGTTTGTGCAATATAATTCTGTGCTGTTATATTGCAACTCCGGGAAATCACTAAATCCACAAGTTCACTTTATCCTCTGAAGAAATTAATTGAATGAGACATTTTAAAAAAGTAGCCTCTGTTGTCCTTAATTTCGCTCGTCTATTTGAAAAAGAACATTTTGTATAATACAAGTCATTGTATTATACAAAATGTTCTTTTTCATATAGTTTGCCAGTGATACTAAATAAATCTATCTGCTCCACATGGGGCAGTGGTCGTAAATGTTACGGCCAAGCCACACGGTCCGCCTATAGGTATCTATCTGTGCATTACTATTGGACACTCGACAAAAGAATATTTCCCCGTCAAGATATGGCGGTCAGTAAGTAAATGTTTTTTTATAGCTCAAGCTATTCAATTACCTGATAAAAACATTTAATTTTTTGTTCCCATTTTTATAAAGAAAATAGATTTATTGAATAGTACATAAGAATAAGAATATTTTATCATTTTATTTCATATTGTTTGGGAATGTTTCATTAGGAGTTTCCAATATAATATTCTAACTGTGACTGATGGTCGAGAGGCAATGTAGTTTGGCTCTCGCCAAAAAGTTCCAAATTCGGGTCCCGGTCGTGGCAGTGAAATTAACTGTGAAGGAGTATACTTCCACTATATACGAATATTGGGTGTGTGTTCGTTGTCTCTAAATGTGTACCCCCCCTCCACACAACGTTAGTTTAGAGATACAGGGGATTGCACTATATGTGGTGTTTGCCTTTGAGAGTTCTTTTAGTTTTATTTTAGATGCTGTTATATACATTTGACATCACACTTCTGCAAAATTTTCTTGATGGGAAGTTTTGAAATTTACATTTGTTCAAATGCCCTGTCAACTGTTATATTTGCATCAACAACTGTTGTATTTGCATCTCCAAAAAAAAAAAAAACTAGAAGTAATTGGATAAATATACTAAATAAGATTTTTTCTCTTTGAATATAGTGAATTTTGAAATTCTCAGAAAACATACGTTTTTACAGATAAAAAAAAATTATTTTAATATTTTTTAGTTATTATTACAATTATTAGTGTATACATAAAGCACATTATTACGAAGATTAAATATCACAAGCTATATAACTTTGGGTGTTACTTCCAATTCCATACAATTCTAACATTATTTCTTTTTTAAAATTTGAAATATGATCTGCAATTTCTGCAATTTATGTTGATCAATATTTCACAAATATTTTAACGACTTCCATTTCCATTTTCAGAAATGTTTACAGAAATAACACTATTCTGAAATGATTAACATAAACCTATATACAATTTGATCAAAATATTTAAAAGAATCCTGCAGCCACAAGCAAAATTCCAACCTCCTCTTCTTTCTTGATGTTCACTTGATGTTCCCAATACATAGTAAACAGCTACGAATTTTATGGATTGAAATCCAACACCTGACACATTTGCTTAATGCTCATTTTAGCATTATTACCATTATCTTTAAAGAAATTTATAATTGCTTGATCATTCAGATACTTTCGTTTTTCCTTACCCAATTTCCTAACAGTACTTGTTAATAAATATTTGGTTGTCTCTGAGTATTATTGTACTTAAAATTGGGTGACGAATCGGATGTCCTATTTTAAATTCGCAAGCTACTTCACATGAGAAGCATACATTGTCACCCATAAATCTTGCAATCGCTACTATTTCAGCTAATGTAAGTTAGACATTTTTGCAAGATAAATATAACAAGCTGCTCTAAATTACTGATAATTTAAACTAGACAAACGTCTAGTTGAATTATTGCTAATAGAAATAAGTTGTCCACAGTCAACTTGTGAAAAATCTGTTTTAGTTTAATTGAAATAGATATATGAATTTTTTTCTAAACAAATTTAAAAGTCGAATGTTTTTAAAATTCGAAATTTGAGATTTTGAGATGATTTTAAACAGCTTTTTCTTAAAAAATTGTTCATAAAAAAGGGTGTATTTTAGGGGTTTATCATAGGAAGTCTTAGAAAAATTGTAAAAATCGATATTGTGTGAAGTAATCTCTTGTCAATCTACAATATACCAAAAAATATGAAAAAACAAAACTATCGGATTGCTGCAGACTGTATGTGGGAACTATTTAAATGCTCACCATTGGATCTCAGAAATGGTAAATACAAAGTTGGGAATATGCAAAGAAGTTTAGGATATTCATTGGGAGGATATTGGGAGTTATGGCAAAAAAAACGGAGGGTTCCATTTGTTTATATTAATAACTTTTACTCTAGCGATAATAGGACTTTGAAACTTGATATACACTGTAAATTTTCTAGGCCTGCTAGTTTTGTAGTAACGATAGTCAACTGCTGTTTTTCTTACGGGTGCCATATTGGATTTTTATATTATTAGAGAAAAAAACTAATTTAATCATCTATTATTGAATTTAATTTTTTTTCTAATAAATGATGATACAGAAAAAAAAGGTCAACTATCGTTACCACAACAAAACAAGTCGGCCTTGAAAAACCCCAAATGTTATAATGAAGGCTATCGTTTTTAGGCTCACCAGTTGGTGCCACTGGCGAGTAAGGTATCTGTCAAAAGTTATTGTTAGGCGCGGAACAAGTTTATAGGGTTTTATTATAATAATTTCGTACACCTGTAAATAAAAAAACTTGTTAATTATGACTCAGTGTTGTGCAGTTCCATTTTATTCGAAAACAAAAGGTGGACATGTTTCCGAGAGACAAAAGTCGCCTAAAACAGTGGTTGGTAGTGATTCGCAGGGATAACTTTACTCCTTCGAAACATTCTTGTGTTTGTAAGAAACATTTTAATCCTGACTATTATGCGTTACCAAAGGAGCCTACTACAGAAAATCATAAGTAATAATCATAAACATTCGTTGTTTTCATCATGCTCATGCTTGATATAACCTAACTTTAATGACTTAGGACACCTCTGATAGGTATAATAATTTCCCTACTGAGCAAGTAAATTACTACTTTCCCCTTCTACCATCATTGTGTTAAATGTTTTTCAGCTAATTTTTATAAAAATCACTAGAAACTCGCTTTAAAAAGTCATAATAAACATTAACGTTCAGTGACATTACTTTCCCCTACACTAGCGCCTCTCGTGGTGAATTCAAACGCGGTAGCCCTCATTGAAACCTCTCATTTAGTTACTGGTATATGCCAAGTGTCAATTTTATACTGTCAGTACAGAAAAAATCGTAAATTTAAAAAAATTAACCTGTCCGCCATAACTCGCACGGTACCGCACCTTCTAAACTTCTTTGCAGATTCCTAATGAGCATTATATCTCCCAATTTTTTTTCCTAATTTAACCAACTTTATCATTTCCGAGATCGCAATGGTAAGTATTTAAATAGTTCCCCATCTTATATGTTATTAATATATACCAAAATTTTTAATTTTAGGACACCATGGAAAAATGTTTGGAAGACAAAGATTTTTGTTCTCAAATTAAAAGCTGCAGTCTAAATCAGGAATTCAGTGCTTTTATAACTTCTTTATTAAGTGACTTGGAGAAAGAGGAAGAAAAAGTTTTTTTTATGGAACTCTTGTTAAAGTTAAACATTTTTATTGCCTTCTATTTTAATATATTTGGAAATGTGGATAAAAAATTGATCAAAAGATTATTAGAACTGAACAGAAAGGTAATAAATAAAACTAAGAGAAATAAAGAAGAACTATTGAAAAATATTGTTGATCTAATTGTCAATTCATGATAGCAAACAAATTTTAATTTCAAGAAATTTAATTTATGTGGGTACAGTGTTGTCAGTTATTTTGATGCATACTAGAACAATAAATGTTTAGTTTCATTTCTGCATTTTACAGGGTGTTTCAGAAAACATGTGCCTCTGTAAGGGTGAATTCCACTTAAAAATAAGATGGAATTTTCGTGCAAACATTGATCTGCAATAGTTTAGTTTTTAAGATATGGACTGTTAAGGGTAATTACTGTATATCAGATATTGACCGTACCAGGAGTACAACGGTACATGAACAACATCACAGATAGAGCTTGTTTTTGTGTTGTTGGAATTGTTGGGTAGGAATTTCCACGCAGATGGCTAAAATTGCCTCCATGGTGATATTGGTTGTAACCCCCGTAAACACAGGAACTTCTTTATGAAGCCACAAATGTGCAATGGGCGCCTGTCAGTGGCTTCCATTTGTTTGTTTTACCCAACTGTACCCAGTGGCGGCTTTTGCTATGGTTTACAGGTTTGCGCAACCCCTAAAAATGATAAAGAAAAAAGTTGTATTTAATTTTTCTTAATAATAATAATCAACCGAATATATTCATTTTAATTGGTTATAATTTATAATATATTATTTACCAAAAACACCATATAATTTACCAAAAACACCAATGTCACAATCCGGTGTTGATGCCACCTGGTTCTGTCGTTACCACCTCTATTGATGTTAGACATCGATGCTAGTTTGCAGACAGCCAGCAAACCAATTTGTTCCATTCCAGCACTCAGCCTCTCCCTTCTCCATATGAGTCTATTCCATAACGGTTCAACAGGTTAAAAATCAAGTGCAAACTGCTGCTATTTTTAGTACAATTGTACAAGATCTAGTACAATGAACAAAAGTTTAGTACATCAGCACCTCTTTTGCAAATCTAGTGCAATATGTTTGAATTTCTCTTGTCAAATTTTATTTTATATTAATAACATATTTCTGCCATTGTATTGCATAAATGAAAACTATTCCTTGGTTCAGGATAGTTTTTAGTTTGAGGCTATTTATGTCTTGATGGCGTCACTACAATTACTGACGGTTGGAATGGGATGCACCCAAACTAACCTTGATTTGTCTACCATATTTCAAATATACTTGGATCTTGGATGTAACAATTGCAGATGGTACTAACATTAATGTCTTTAAAAATTTTGTCCAAAATAATCAATAATCCAGTAATGCATACTACATACATAGATAACAGAAGCGATATTTATAAAGGTTAAATGTTATTTTTTTTCCAAATAAACTAATATAAAAAAACTATGATTTTTGCTTTTAGTACCATTCTGTCAGATCTATAATAATTTTACACTAGATGTTAATACAATTTCAGGTCTCTCAGTGGCAACCTTGTAGCTTACTAGTAAAATCAGGGCTCAGGCATATAGTAGAGAGGTAAAATGAAATTAACTTATCAAATAAAGATTTTCGTGGGACTGAGTAGTTTTATACCGACAAGTGGTATCATCATAATCAGTAGAATTGGCAAAAATGCGTTGCAGGACATAGGCGTACGCATCATAATTAGTGTAATAAAAGAAATTAACTAGTAATAAAAGCGATAAACTGTTACAATTTATAACAATGTATGCACAACTTACCCTTAACTTAGCCTTAGCTTGGTTATCACAAACTGGAAAAAATCTGTAGAAACTGCAGCATCATGTATGCTATGAAATGCGCGAAGACGTTTAGGAGATTTAAGAAACAGTTTTTTTGTACTTGCTGTTAATGCATCTACATCTGGAAAATCTTGTTGAATAGTTTCTATCAGTAGATTCTAGGAGCTGGAATCTTCTCTCCAGAAAGTCCATCATCTCATTGAAATCTTGGACTTTTTGTGGGGCCTTGAGGGACTGTTCATAGAAACGATTGGTTTCTGCGTCCTATTTTCGGGTGTTTAAGTGCTTAAACATTCTGGCGTCTCCCAATAGGAGTCCTATGTACGCTTGTGACTAGTGGATGCTTAGGGTTCGAGCGGACCACTGGTTGTTTCTCTTTTGGAATGTAGGTACCAATGAATTCGATAGGACTCGAAAGGAACCACTGGTTGGTTTTCTTCTTTGGACTGTGGGTACCAATGGATTTGAAAGGACTTGAACCGTATCACTGGCTGTTTTTTTTCTTTGGTATGTAGGGACCAATGGATTCGACAGGACTCGAATTGGACCACTGGTTGGTTTTTCTCCTTTGGTCTGTGGTTACCAATGGATTCGAGAGGACTCAAATGGGACCACTGGCTGTTTTTTTCTTTGGAATGTGGGTACCAATGGATTCGATAGGACTCAAACTGATTCATTGACGGGTTTTTTTATTCTATCTAAGATCATAACAATACACGTAATGAACTTCTTGTCCTAATAAAAACTGCCAGCAACAGATGCAACGTTTGCATTCTTTGCTGGTTTTGTTTTGGTACTATGAAATAAATTTTGACCTGGTTTATAAATAATAACGAATAACGAAATATACTCGAAATAATATGAAGAAAAAAATTCCTATTCATGATGCCAAAATTCAATATGGCGTCCATAAATAAAAAATTTGATGATGGTTTAAAGGAGACATAACGTCGTGTTAAAAATTCATAACCATCATCATGTAGAGCAGAAAAAGTTGCTATAAGAAAGTGCTTTTAGTTTTTTTATTACTTTGAAAATAAGTCCATAAAAAAATAAAAACGAAAATGTCAACTTTCAGTTTTTTTCATAAATCTCAAAAACGGAAAAAGATTTTTTTGATTTTTCAAGGTCATATTGTTGGGCTTAAGAATGCGCAACTTTGCTGATAGACCTACTGTCTATCACTTATAATAAGCGAGATCCCCATGGTTGCCCCCAAATTTGATTCACCGTGTATATACAATGTGGTCTAAGGAGTTTGAAACAAATGGAAAACACTTTTTCATTTATGTGATACTTCTCAGAAAATTTTATACATGAGAAAAGTTGGTTCATGGTCTCATTTCATATTAAATACCTGTTACCCAGATTTGTATTAGTCAACACACCACACCACAAATTAAACAACCCCCAAACCAAAGCCGAAGCTGCACAGACAGGGGTTATACAATTGAAAAAAACGAGGACACACAACCCAACCCTTCGACTTTGCCAGAATCGAAACCAGGATTTGAAACCGCGAGTCAATAGGCAGTAAATCAGTTACGTTTGACACTGATGCTCTGGCCCACTGTGCTACCGAGCTTGGTAATTCGGGTGCCTATGCCAAAAAACCAAATGATTTCAAATTGACTTAAGAGGAAACTGCCCTTATAAAAGGTGGGTGGATTGGATTTTATAATATTTGCAGATTATTTTCGAATAGATCAATATAAGTCTCCTCTTGAGTCAATTTCAAATAATTTGATTTTTTTGGATAAGCACTCGAACTAATACAAATTTGTATAGGTTAGGTTAGGTTAGGTTTGTTGTGAGTGGGTCTCAGTAGACCCTCCACTGCGGCCATCAGCAGGCCTATTGTGGCTCACGCCTAATTATATTTCACCCAATAAGTTCAGTCTCTTAATGAAACTGATAACTTTATTGGGTGAGAATGTGTCCAGATCCTCTGGCAGCAGTTGCCCTTTGCCAAATATTGAGAAATCGGATCCTCTCCACAGCGGGACAGGTGCATAAGATGTGGTCTGTCTTCTCATCATCCTCCAGGCATAGACGGCACTCGGCGTTTTCCGCTAGGCCGAGTTTATGCAGATGATATTTTAGTCGGCAGTGCCCGGTATATAGGCCTGTTAGAGTTTTCAGGTGTATCCTGTTTAACTCTAAAAGTTTCTTAGCTCTCGATTTCAAAGGGTATTTTATAAACGCCTTCGAATGAACTAATCCTGGTAACTCTTGCCAATACTGGAGAGTTTGCCTTTCAGCCCAGGTTGAGATAGCCATCTTGGCAGTACTTGAGGATATTCCAAGTATTGGTTCTGGTCCGATGAATCGTGATCCCGCTCCTTCTCTGGCTAAGGAGTCCGCTATTTCGTTACCTTCCATACCAGAGTGGCCGGGTATCCAGACCAGAGTCACTTTGTTGTTCTTGCTCAAATGATTTAGAGCTTTCTGACAGTTCCATACCGTTTTGGAGTTACACCGGTAGGAGCCAAGAGCTTTTATAGCTGCTTGGCTATCTGAGAAAATTTTTATTGATCTGCGTGTAAGATGCATATATTCCAGCCTTCGTACACACAGTTCAATGGCATGAACCTCAGCCTGAAAAACAGTTGCATGAGTACCTAGGTTTGAGACTATCCTTTCCCTTGGTCTGTAGCTGTGTACTCCGGCTCCTGTTCCCTCGGGAGTTTTGGAGCCGTCTGTAAACCAACAACTGTCTGCCTTCAGTAGGTCGGCTTTATTCCGATCCCACTCATCTCTTTCTGGAGAAAAGATGTTGAAGGTCAGCTCGTAGTTGGTCATAGTAGGCATAGTATCCGAGGGCATTCCCAGGATGCTGTGATTCTCTATGTCATTCAGCAGCCTGTTCTGCTCCATGATACTAGTGTGCGGCATATTAATGGCCGCTTGTTGCAGTCTGTAGGTTGCCCACCTGGCCTCTCTCTCCAGATATATATGAAGAGGGGGTAAATCCAGGAGGATTTCCATTGCAGCTGACGGTGTGGTGCTAATTGCTCCCGTTACAGTCATGCATGCTAATCTCTGCAGTCCAGAGAGTTTGGATTTGGCCGTCCGTTGTAATCCTTTTGGCCACCAAACAATGGATCCGTATGTTATCATTGGTCTGATGACCATGATATAGATCCAGTAAATTTGTTGGGGACCCATGCCCCAGGATTTGCCACAAATACGACGGCATGTCCATAGGGACAGCTTTGCTTTGTGGATTACCTTCTCCAGATGGGAGTTCCAATTAAGTGATTTATCCAGAGTGATTCCTAGATATTTCACCTCCTCCGCAAATGGAATAGTTTCACCCATTAAAGTGGGAGGTCTTAAGTCCTCCAGCTTCCTTTTCCGGGTGAATGGTACTATTACTGTTTTTTGAGGTTTACAGACATCTGTTCCCTGTCGCACCAGTTACTCACTGCATCCAGTGTCTCTTGAAGGGTATTTGAAATTACTCCTTCAGAGTTTCCTCTGACTAGTATGACTAGATCATCTGCATATGCTAGAACCTCAACCTCCCACAGTGGTAGGATAGCCAGTAGGTCGTCCACAAGAAGTGACCACAAAAGGGGGGATAGAACCCCACCCTGTGGGCACCCTCTCGTGGCTCTAAACCTAACTGTTTCTCCCTGTAGGGACGTTGTTATGGTTCTGTTTGATAGCATAGCACGAATCCAGTCACCTATAGTAGGCTCAATTCCTCTGGCAGCCACTGCTGCATATAAGGAGTCGGGCAATGCATTATTAAATGCTCCCTCAATGTCGAGAAAGGCTCCCACCGCAATTTCCTTCATTTGAAGGGATTGGGTGATCTTCTCGACTAGGTTATTGAGTGCTAATTCTGTTGATTTTCCTGTCTGATAGGCGTACTGATGGATATTGAGGGGGTGATGATTCAGGATGTTCCCCCCTGATATATCCGTCCAGCACCTTCTCCAGGCCTTTCAACAGAAAAGATGTCAGGCTAATTGGTCTAAGCGATTTAGGGCTTGGTTCTTTCCTACCCATTTTTGGTATATATACTACCTTAACCGCCGACCAACTGGATGGGATATAGTTCCATACCAGACTAGCTCTGAATAGTTTAATGAGGAGTGGGAGCAATATTTCCAGTCCATTTTGTAGTAGAGCTGGAAAAACTCCATCCTCTCCTGGCGATTTGAATGGTTGGAATGATCTGATGGCCCACTCAATTGCCGGTATTGTGATCACCTTTTTAGCCGTCAGCCAATCATTTTTATCAGGTCGTTTTAATCGGCCTTCTGTTGGTGACGGCTGTTGGTCATCCGCATTCAAGCACCCTGGGAAGTGGTTTTCTGCTAGGAGCTGTAAGGTTTCCTTTCCAGAGTCCGTATATGAGCCATCCGGCCGCCTTAACGAACCGAATTCCTTGTCGGCTCTCTGGAAAGAATCTTGTGGATTCTAGTACTGTGAGGTACATCAGTTATACTATCACAGAATTTCCTCCAAGATCCCCTTTTTGCTTTCCTTATTTCTTTGTTATAGTCCGTTAGAGCGGATCTATATTGGTCCCAGTCGCCCGAAGCTTTAGCTCGATTAAAGAGGCGTCGAACTTCTTTTCTCATTTTATCCAAATTTTTGTACCACCAAGACGTGCCTCTATTATCCCTTTTTGTCTTCAGTGAACAGTTTTCGTTATATGCTGAGACCATCGCGTTGCGGATCTGTTCCGCCGCAATTTCAGTCTCATCACGATTCCTGATTGTGGTGATAGCGGATTGAAGGTGAGACTGGAGGGAATATTTATACCCTTCCCAGTCCGTGCACTTCGGATCCCGATATGTCACCACAGGTCTTGGACCAGTTTCTATATTGAATAGAATATGTTTATGATCTGAACACGAGGGTTCAGAAGATACTTTCCAATCGGATATCTTGTTGCTCAAGTAGTTTGAGCTGATTGTAATATCTAATACCTCCTTCCTATTTCTGGTGACAAAGGTTGGTTCGGAACCAATGTTATTCACAGTTAGTCCTTCACCTAATAAATATTCAAAAAGTGACTCACCTCTTTGGTTAATGTTCGTGCTTCCCCACGCTGTATGGTGGGAATTCGCGTCACATCCAATAACCAGGTGGATATTTTTCCTTTTGCTGTAGGCGATTAAATCCCGCACTACAGCTGGAGGAGGTTGGTCTGCATTTCTATCACCCGGGAAGTAGGCTGAGCAGACGATTATATCCATCTTGCTGCCTCCCTCCGAGATCGATACCTGGACGGTTACAACGTCCTGGGTGCAGTAACCTGTAAGAACAAAGTGGTTAATGTTATTTCTGATCAAGATACATGCCCTGGGTCTTTCATCAGAGCCTATTTCTATTACCTTTCCAGAAGTATTTCCCAGGCCGCTTACTCGGCCTGTGTTACTTGTTCAGGGTTCCTGGAGGAGAGCGATGTCGATTTGCTCTTCCTTAAATCTTTTGCCGAGGACGTATGTGGCCGTCCTGGCTTTTTGTAGATTTGCCTGTAAACATCTAATGTAAGATGTTCCCAATTCTCCAGCCCTTAGAGGTGGGGACTTTAACAGCCCCCGCTCCTGGTCCGATAATATTGGGTCATCTGATGGAGTAGGATTGATCCCAATCTCCATCGGTTTTCCAGTTTCCTGGTTGTCAGTGGCAGTAGTACGTTCCACAGCCTGACCTCCCACTGTGTGTACTGAGCAGTCGCTGGCTAACGGTCGGGTAGAGCCCACTCTCTCACTCCCTCGACCGGAACTGGGGTATCCCTCCCCTGCTCCGTAAACTTTGCCTTACTATTTTGCATTGCAAATTTCTGGCTATTATCCTGTGCCCGCGCCACTGGGCACCAGGTAACTTTTTTTTGTTGAAGAGGTTATTTCCCTCTGTGCAAGCCTGTTGGTCCACGGGTGTTGTTTTATTTCACACCTACCCGTCGGCACTGAGGTGTCATTGAGGGCATTCCCCTATCCGCCACCTGGGGACGCGCCCGGTAGGGGTTGCAGGCATCCCCCTCGGGACAAATTTGTATAACCAGCAAATATGCAAAGCACATTTGAACTCATCTGGAAAAAAATACAGTGAAAAAACATAATAAACAATTAAAATGTGTAAGTATAACAAAAACATCAACATAAACAACAAAAATGAGACTACTGTTAAAGTTCCTACAGACACACGAACATGTCTTAAGACATGAACATTCATATACGTCATACATAGTATCCATATTACCTACACAAACACTTAATTCTGTTCAAACAGCAACAAATGACATGTTTGATTGACTTTTAACTGATATTTTGTCTACACCCTGGCGTACATGAACACGCCTACATCAGTGGCTATTTTTGAAAATTAAAATTTTTTGTAACGATATTTTCAAATTTACACAATATCATGTTTACAAAAAATCAAAATTTTCGAAAACCAAAAAAAAAAAAAGGGTTGATAAATGCATAATCACATTTTGAATATTTTGCCAGTAGTGTACAGGCAAAATTTTCAACATATTTTTTTCCAGAGGCTTTGCTGCTTGTTCTGAAACTCCCTGCCTAAATGTTGATAAACAAAAAAAAAAAAATTTTTTTATTTAACAGATCCAATTTGATTACATTACATAAGTATGTTGCAGAGTTGCTATAAAATCAAATTAAAAAGTATGTTGAGCAGAAAGTTATTATGAAATTATTTTTAGATGTGTTCTAAATATTTTATTTTAAATAAATGTTTTAATACTCTAATCTATTGTATCATTAAAGAAAAATGAATACAGTACAGTACATATAGTAAACTCTGCTCTTTTCAAGTAATAATAAAAAAGATTTTGCCAATAATACCTACGGTGATAATTTAAATTTGTGAATTAAGTTTGAAGCACATTAGGTTGGCTTGTATTGGCTTGCATCGGCACGGAACATTTCTGATGAAATTAAGTTCATAGTTTTATACGTAAACGTGCACACTTAACTGGCCGGAATCGAATCCAGCCGGCAAAAGTGCGCATTTTATTCCGCTCTCGAATTTTTCCATGTCGATGTGAGCCGCTACTAGACATATTTTCATTTATTAATTTTTTCAGAATATTTAAAGACCATCTAAAGAGCCCATAACACATTTTTTCATGTTTCAGGCATCCGCTTGTACTTTAATTGGGAATGTTGTATGGTATCCCGAACAATTTTTGTTGAAACATGTACAATCTCTAGCCAAATATATTGAAGAGAAAGGAGCAGAAAGTTATAGACTGAATCTTATAAATTTTAAAAGCCAACATTTACCAAAGGAGTCTAATGTTCTTTGCTTGCAGGTATATGTATATGTGCCTATATAAGGTGAGACATAGGAATGGATGATAATAATAACTTGTAACTTTGTGGTTAAATGGTAAGGACACTTGCCTCTCATACTGGAGTCACAGGTTTGATCATCAACTGACATTTTTTCTAAAGCAGAACTTATCCTAGCATACTCCGATATTGGATGCATGTCCATTGCCTCTAAATGTTTTCCCACATAAGGTACTTTGAGCTATATTTAGGGGGTTGTATTAACTTTGGTTTTTTTATTTAATTAATTTAACTACTTGAAGAGTGAGAGTGTACCGCCTCTACAACCTCAGTTAGTCTCTCGCATTCATCATCTGAAAGGCAAAAATGGGATTTCCCTCTGCCAATCCATTGATCGCCGCATGACCTTCAGCTGTGCCTCTATACCGTCAAATTCCTGATTCTCACATTCTTAGGTAGACCACCTAACTTCCCTCTTTATTTATTTATTTATTTATTTATTTCATTTACAATCTACAGATATAACATCCATTTACAGATTGTAGTATAGGAAATATACACTATTATTACTGTAATCAATAATGTAAATAGAATAATCATGAGAAAAAAATAGAATAAAAATAGAAGAAACCAAAACTAAACTAAAACTAATTAAAAACAACACTAATTGAAAACCAAAAAAGACATATTTTCCTCACATTAAACTGAGGAAAAATGCTTAAACCTAATTAGTTTAATCTAAAAAAAAAAAAAAAAAGGAAAGTCATTATAGGACAGGAAATACAAAAAAAAAAGCTAAATCAAATAGGTAAATTATTCCTTATGTCCTCCATAATATTATTTTTGAATGTAGTCAGCGAATCACTAAAAATATCACAACAGTCTTTGTGTAAATTAAAAGCAGTACACATTGAGTTTACAGGTGAATTGACATGATAGTTCTGCCTAGGAGTGGTATAAGTAAATGTTCTGTTAAATCGTGTTTTTTGTACAGGTATACAGAAATTTATCGAGCTAAGTAACCACTCATCAGATATTTTAGAATTTACAATTTTATAAAGGTACAAGATATTTGACACAATACGTCTGTTAGCCAGAGAGAGTAGGTTATATTGTTTCAGATTCAGCAAGTATTCACTATTGCTAGAGTAGTGTCCTGTTAGTATGAACCCACAGTGTTTTATAAATTTCTTTTGAATATTTTCAATCACTTTAATGTACTTAATATAATGCGGATTCCAGACTATGCTACAGTACTCAAGTTTTGATCTGACGAAACTATTATAGAGTATTAATAATGTTCTTTGATTTCTAAATTGCTTGCTGTTTCGCAAAACAAAACCAAGGTTACGATATGATTTATTAACTATATCCATGATATGATCATTAAAGCTCAGTTTTGTGTCAAATTTGACACCCAGGTCAATGGTATTAGTCACACGTTGCAATAATTCATTATTCATTGCATAATTGAAATTAAAAGGATGTTTTATATAAGCAAAAGTCATAGTTTTACACTTACATTAAATGGAAGTTTATTAGTAATTGACCATTGGTATATGTTATTTACATTTACTTGAAGTGTGCAACAGTCATCAATATTTGATATTTCTTTGAATAACTTCATGTCATCTGCAAACAGTAAAATCTTGCAATCATGTATGCAATCAACTATATCATTGATGAACATTAGGAAGAGCAAAGGTCCTAGATTAGACCCTTGGGGAACCCCAGAAGTTGCAACATATTCAGGAGACTTGTAATTGTTCACAGAGACATATTGCTTACGATTGCTCAAGTATGAAGATATTAATTTTATAAGAGCAGTAGAAAAGCAAAAACTAGCTAATTTGGATACAACAACTTGATGGTCAACCTTATCAAAAGCCTTAGCAAAATCCGTGTAGATTACGTCTACCTGATGGTTTCTTGACAAGGCTTCAGAAGAGTTTTGAACAAAGTTAATTAGATTCCCACATGTCGACTTCTGCTGTTGAAACCCATACTGCCTTGAAGTAATTCTATTTTTAACTGCGTTATATATGTGCTTATAAAGTATAGATTCAAAGATTTTTGAAATATTTGTTAGTATGGCAATAGGCCGATAGTTACAGATTTCATCTTTGGGGCCTGATTTGTGTACCGGACATATTCTAGATTCTTTTTAATACATCAGGGAAAGTATTTGTTTTGAGAGATAAATTGAATAAATAACATAGTGGCGCAGCTAAAACATCTTTACAACCTTTCAAGATGTAGGCTGGTACATTATCGTGACCTATTGCCTTACCACATTTGAGATGGCCAATGGCTTCCAAGATATCACTTTCATCAACACTGTCTAGCACAACATTTTCATTCATACTTGAGCAATCGGTATTACTGGGGGGGATACCATCTGATACTGTGAAAACAGTTTGAAAATGGTCAGCAAATCCATTTGCAATATCAGCACCATTCTTTAATTTATTTCCATTAAAATGCATTTCGGATGGAATACGAGAAAAAGATTTTTTGTTTTGTATGTACTGCCAAAAATATTTGGGATCGTCTTGAACGTTACTTTCAACATTAAGAAGATAATTGTTATATGCTGTACTAATATCTCTCTTGACTTTTGCCCTTAAAATTTTGTAGTCATGTAAACATTGAGGCAAGTGAGTTTTTTTGTACTTTACTAAATTACGTTCTTTTGCTTTTATGTCTAAAATTATTTCTCTCGTATACCACACTGGAAATTTTCTTTTTCTGGTCATAGTTTTTGGCACAGATTGATCAAATACATTATATAGGATATTATAAAATTGTCAGAAAGCAACATTTACATCATTAATGACATACAGCACATTCCAATCTATATTAATAAGCAATTGATATAAAAGAAGAAAATTGGCTTTTTTTAAAATTGTAATAGCGCGCAGACTCGACTGGACACATTTTAGGGTTGTTCTCAATTTGAACAGAAATATTTAAACTAGGATGATGCAGGTCCTCAGGAACAAATGGAAGTGGGTCCCTACTAACAGTGCATTCTACATTTGAAACTACCACATCAAGTGTTCTATTGTTATGGTTAACAATGTTATTAAATTGTCTGCTACCCGTTATACTTATAAAATTATCAAATCTGTTACTTATATTCTGATTTAAACCATTAATATTTAGATCTCCAAGAATCATGAAATTATCAGATTGTATAAAAGGCAAAATTTCTAAAGAATCAAAAAACATGTCATAAAGTGATAATGTCGTCGAATTTAAGATATAGGCAACTACTATATATAAAGGTTTTGGTAAGATTTGTACTTTAATACACAACAAATTGAAATTAGGTGATTTAAAGTTTAGCAACATTTTTGTTGGTTTGAATTTGGTCTTTATAGCAACGGCAACTCCACCACCCCGGCACTTGTCAATTTCACTTAAGTTCCTGTCATCCCTGAAGACTGTATAATTTGATGAGAAAAGCTCATTATCTGAGAAACCATCGCATAACCAGGTCTCAGATATTGCAACAATATCAAAGTTATCTCCTAAAGCGCTTGAGTAAAATTGGTGTGTTTTTGTTCTTAGTCCACGAACGTTTTGATAATATATTGATAAAGGTATTACCATTTTTGTGTGTTTGATTAGTTAAAGTTTATTCTTGATTTAGCCAGTTCAAGTTGTTTTTTATACGATTCACACCCTAGACTAAAAACTTGGTGGTTTATATGAAAGTTACTTTTGAATTTGTTGTTCGAGTTTATACAATTAACGCATTTATTTTCATCACTTTTACAGTCAGCTTTTGAATGGGCCCCAGCACATTTAGGGCAGACAATTTCATTTTGACAACTATCAGCTACATGGTTGTAACCACTACATTTAAAGCAGCGGGTAACATATATGTTTTCATAAATAGGACATGTTTCATAAATCATACACACTTTACCTACAGCCATTAGTTTCTTAAAAGCGGATCCATTGCATTCGATAATTGCATAAAACCTATCACCTTTCTTTGCTTTTTTTAGTGCTTTAAGTTCAGTCGTATCCTCATCTATTAAGAATGTATTTTGATTCCTGAGTGCTTCAATAATTTTAGTATCTTCCATATTTTTTAAGTTAGCAATTCTCACAGATGGTTTGCGTAATTTTGCTTCATCTACCACATAATCTTGACCTAGATTCTTGCATATTTCATTTTTTATTCTAGCTGTGCAGTCACTTGACGAACATTTTAAGATTAAAGATCCATTTTTTTCCTTGTTTGATCATATTGATTCCAGCAGAGGCAGCAACAGGATTGACTTTTGTTTCCAAGTCCTTTTTTTGTAATATTTACATCTTGATGTTTGTTTGGTTTTAGGATTAAACAAGGTAGGTTGGAGTAAGATTGTTCAATTGTTATCCACGAGGAAATCCCAGGGGGGGGAAGGCAAACGATTAGGTGCGTGTGTGCATGTGCGCATATGTACGCATGTTTGTATATTTTTTATACAGAGTGGGCCAGATTTTAATCGGAAAACGTACAAACTTGATAGAACACACCAAAATAATATAGATTTGTCATATAAACATAGCTAAAAATGCTTAATTTTCAAGATAGAGGGTGTTGAAATTTTAATGTATTTTCAGTTCTTCCCATATTTCTCCGGAAATAATTGAGATAATGTTATGAAATTTGGAAGGTGAACGTTGCGTATAATAGTACACTTCTCACCATAGTTTTCATCTCTCCATTCCAAACAGAGGCGCGATGGTGGGGGGTGTCGAAGATATTCTTCCCAAAAAAAATGAGACGCCACTGACCTAAGCTATTTTTTTCTTTTTCGACGTTTACTGTCATTAATTCATAAAAAAAGTTTTCTTTTCATTTTTTGATAAGATGTTAAACTCATTTCAAAATCATTCATCCCCTACATATTCAATTAGCTGTTAATTGAGAATCATTTAAAAATTATATGGTTTTGCATTTTTCCAATAATATAATTTCGAATGAAGAGATGAATACTATGGTTCAAAGTGTACGCACCTTGCACCTTCTGAATTTCATAACAATATATCCATTATTTCCGGAGAAATGCGCCCTTTATCTCGAAAACTAAGCATTTTTAGCTATAAGTTTATAGTAGTAGTAATAATAATAATAATAAATGGTCTTTATTTAAAAGGCAAAGTTTAGCACAATGATTATTCTTACACTTAACCTTATACAATCTAAAAGATATATGTATTAAACAGAAAAGATAAAAAAAGATAAAGGAAAAGACAATTATACATCTATAAAAAATTTTACATAATGTTCACATTGCTTCTTAAATATCAGCAAATTTGTATTATTTTTCAATTCATCTGGCAACCGATTACATTCTTTAAACCATTATGAAACAAGTTATTTTGACCATATATACTTAGTTTTGTTTACATTTAATTTTAAATTATTATCACCTAGCCATCTATTTAAATTTTCCATCGCCCTGTTTTGAGTTCCTAATATTTTGTCCACGTTGTTGCCTGTTGAATATATTAATGTATCGTCCGCAAAAATTTGTATGTTACAATTCGTAATAGATTTATATACAGTATAAATAAATTTGGACCGAGGACCGTTCCCTGTGGTACACCAAATTGTGTGCGTTTCGCTGTATATTTCGCTAATATCTCCATATTTGGTTTTTTGGTATCTGAATACCATATTTTTTAGTTTTAATAGTAACGATTCTCTATTTAAAGTTTCAAAAGCCCCTACGTAGGTCAAGAAATACAACACCTATTATAAGTTTGTCATTTAATGCACTTTTCCATTGAGCTAGAATTGTTTGCAAAGCACTTTCACAGGCATTATTTTTGCGAAAACCAGCTTGATTCTTCAGTAGTATATTATTTGACTCTACATACTCCACAATTTGATCATTAGCTGCAAGTTCTAGTACTTCTTCATAAGTTGGGACCAATGACTTCAGAATAGTATATTTCTGAAGTCATTGGTTGGGACCATATTAACTGGTCAAATTTATCAGTATTGACTTTTTTTCAGTCGGTATTATAGTTGATGTTTTCCATGTACTGGGGATATTTCCTGATTCCAAAGAGTTATTTATGACTTGAAGAAATTTATCGTCAAAAGATAATTTTATTATTTTGGTATTTATTCCATCTGTACATTGATTCTCTAAGTTTCCTGTTTAAGATCTGACCCTATATAACGAAGAATTAATAAAATATCAGTTGACATGAAATAAATATCATAGATATTACTTAATCCAAAAACATCTCTAAATATTTTCAGAAATATGACAATATCATATATAGTTTATTGTCAGTGTCATATCACAACCAACAACGTAACCTGTTATGTTGGTTATTTTTATGGGAAGAAATGATTTACATCACATAAAAAAGTTTTTCACTTGCCTATTGGATACACATTTATCGTTCAGTAATATTATTTCTAAATCTGTAATTTCTCTTTCTATTCTATATCTTTTCTGAAATCTAGTTTATCCTGTTCAATTTTTTCTGCATGCTGACAAATTTTATTTTTTTTTGTTTTAGTTCTCCCTAATATAACTTATGTGTTTGACGAACCTACCTTTGAAAGATGTGAATAAATCTCCAACATATTTATTGTGCACACTACGGAATATGTAAATACAGTTTTTTAAATTTTGTCCACAGTTTACTGACTTTGTTTTTGTTAAAATAGATGCCAAAGTATTACGTCTCAAATACTGCTCTATATACAATAGTGTTCCGTTTATTTCGTCTATTACTTGCCTCACCTTACATTAAGAATAATCATAAATATTTCATATTTTGGTACAAAATAAAATACACTTTATAATCTTAATGGTTTTATTTTTAGGCTTGCCATTTTTTGATAGAGTTAGAAAGAATTACAACACTAAATACAAGTAATCTGCGAGTGAAACATTTACAAAACATTGGAAATTTGTTGATAGATGGGCTAAAATTGTTTAAAAAAATTAGTTTTATAGTTAAATGGATACTGAATTTACATGCTGATAAAGGTTTACCAGTTACAAAATCTGTCTTACTGGCCATGTGTAAGCTTACAGAAGTTTTAAAATGTGTAATTATAATTTTTAACAAAAATTTAACATCGATGGTATACATAATTTTGTTAATATCTCAGCATTTATCACATAAAGCCATAACCATGCTGCATAATATCCGAGTAAGTAAAACATTAATATATTCTCAAAATATTGTAAATTATAAAGTAAAGATAGAGCTATTGTGTAAGATCACCCAATTCCATCAAATAAATTAAATTGGGGTGGAAGCTTTTCTCGACATTGAGGAAACATTTAACAATGCATTGTCCGACTTCTTATATGCAGTAATGGCTGCCAGCGGAATTAAGCCAACTATAAGCGACTGGATTCATGGTGTGCTATCAAACAGAACCATAACAATGTCTCTACATAGTGAAACAGGTAGCTTTAGAGCCACAAGAGGATGCCCACAAGGTGGGGTTCTTTCCCCCTTCTGTGGTCACTTGTGGACGACTTACTGGCTATTCTCATACTGTGGTAGGTTGAGTTTGTAGCATATGCAGATGATCTAGTCATACTAGACGATATGCAGTTTTATATTGTTTTGGAGTTACACTAGTAGGAGCCAAGAGCTTTTGGAGCGACTTGGCTAGCTGACAAAATATTTATTGATCTGCATGCAGGATGCATATATTCCAGCCTTCGCACACACAGTTCTATGGTATGAACTGAAATATAGTTGCATTAGTACCTAGGCTTGAGGATATCGTGTCCCTTGGTGGCTCTAAGTAATTTGAGCGAAAATAATAAAGAGTGTCTGGTCTGGATACCTACCACTCTGGTCTGGAAGGTAACTAAATAGCAGATTCCTTGAGAAGAAGCAGGATCATGAATCATCGGACCTGAATTAATACCTTGGCATATCCTCAAGTACTGCCAAGATGGCTATATTAATCTGTGCTGAATGGGAAACTTTCCAGCATTGGCAAGAGTTACCAGGTTTAGTTCATTCAAGGTGTTTATAAAATACCCTTTAAAATCAAAAGCTAAGAAACTTTTTAGAGTTAAGGCTGTGTTAGTAATGGGCCGTCATAATGCATAATTATGAGAAAACATGACCGCAGTAATTCGTGTGTAAAAAAATTATTTAAAAACATTTATTATAACTTTTCGGCGGAAATAGATTTGAAATACATATATAAACAGGAGACCTTTATTTATTTTATTCAATTATGTAAAATAAAAAGACAACCTGTGCTCAAACTTTGCTTCCAGAGCCGAAATATAATGTTCTTGTTTATCCGTAATAGCGATATACAGTATTTACAGTAACACCTTCCCATTGGTACAATTTTTCATCAGCATTGAACGTAAAAAAAATGCCACATTTCTCACTGGTTTTTAAATTACACATGAAATGGTATTTTGTATGTAAATCCAAATTTTCTAGACATTTTGGAACAGCTGATTGAGATAACAACTGGCCAAAAAGTTTATGAATATTCTGCTAGGAGGCAATATTTTATCCAACCAGGATTATAATAAAGTTGGTAATCATGCATGGCAACCATAATGATTTTAGGGACATAATATTTCGTTTGAGCTACACTTGATTGATATGGCAACTCTCATGGTATAAAGCATTTTAAATTTAAAAAATCCCAAGAAAATATTTTTTATTCTTTTTATTATTACACAGTAATAACAATTCTAAAACAAAAAAACATAATCATTATTCTAACAGAACAAACTAAATGTAGTATCACAAATTTTACTTCATTTGATAGGTACATTATAAAAAATAGAATGAAAATGTCTAATAAAAAAATATTCTAAGATTCATACATATTTTCTTATATAGTTTCTTTTATTATCTATGTTATCCGACTCATTTTGTATTTTCCCCAAAACGTTTTTTCTTTTTTTTTCCCAGCATAGAAATTTCCATGTATGCTTTACATTTCAATTTTTCTACTTCGCTAATATTATTCATTTGTCTCTTTTTTTTTTCTGTAATGCCCTCTTATATTTACTATACAAATCTTTAACATATCTTCTAAAACTATTATTAATATTTATATTTTTGACTCCCCTAGCACTAGCAATACTGTCATAAACTATTCTTTTAGATTTTTAATTATTAAATTTTTATTTATTGATAAACTCGACTGTCTATCGATATACCGGGCGGCACAAAAATGTTATGAAAGTTTTTACAAAAGGAACTGAAATTAAATGAAGCAAATTTTTCAGGTTTCATTTGTAAATTCCTTGACTTTTAATGTTTTAGAAATTCCTTTTTTCTTTAAAAATAAAATTCTGACTAGGTTTTCCAGGTCAGGGGGTATTCTGTTATTTCGTTATTTGTACTTTGTTTAATTATGTAATATGTACAGGGTGTTCTATTTAATTCGTTAACCTATTAATATTTTATAAGAAAATTTTGCATAATTTTTTTCATAGATTACAAATCTATTTTTCAAAATTTCCAACAATATTAATCTGCAATGGAGGATTAATAGAAAACTTACTTTGAAAATTTTTAGAATTAGTTACGTAGATTTATTATCTGTTACGTTGTTCTATTTTTCTTTTTTTTAAATATCTGAAGCAACACTATAAGTATCCTATATCATTGTACAGAATGATCAATAGAATTCAAATGAAAGACATACACGAAAAAAAGAAAAAACCTAATCCCCAAAAGGCATTGACAAGTTTAATAACAAATTCGTAATGTATGAAAAATAATATAAAATTCAATTGAATTATGTTAAGAAATTAAATAAAGGGGTGATATACAGTGTGTCTCACTTAAAACTGTAACACCCCTATAACTTTTTTAGTATTTATCCGATTTAAACCTATTTCTCTCAAAAGATACAAGTTATTATCTACTTATGACCACAAAATCATTTACTAGGCATTTTTATTATGAAAAATGTATTATGAAAAGTTGTTCAGAATCATCCCGAAAGGCCAAATGCAAAATTTGATTAAAAACAAAATATAAAAAATTTCGTCAAAACAATTGAAAAAATAAAAAAAAAATGTTTTTTTCCCACCAGTTTTAGAAATTGATCTACTGCGACGATTCTCAATATATTTTTAATTTTATTAAAAACAAAAAAATATTTTATTTTTATCAAAAACAAAAAAAATATTTTATTTTTAACTTGGCGATTTTTTTATTTTTATGCAAATTTTGGATTTGGCCGTTTAGAGACATTGACTCAATTTTATTTGTTTATATAAGTTTAGTTATATGTAGGCATAAGTACCAATAAAATTTTTTATAAAATATAAATCCGAGTATGAATCTTCTCTAATTAGTCTGTTGGGCATATTAATTTTATGATAATTTTTATTCATAAGTACATTATCTTCTATTTATAAATATGTACACGGTGTTTCAGTTTATTGCTGAAAAATTTGTGTGCTGCTGCGAAAAGTTATAAAATCTCCACGCATCATCTTTGTGCTTTTTTCAACCTATTTACATACACATTGAGCATGCAAAATCTCATTTGATTTGATTTGCTATGGAGATTTCTAGAAATGGTATGTGCCATAATCAGTAGAAATTTTGGATACAAAACTCGCAATAATTTTTTATTTAACATTGTACCAAAATTAAAGATAAGGCCAATTTAATCTTAAACGAATTTCAAGTTTTTATAATTTTTTGAGTACCCTCTGTATATAAAAGTTTCTCAACGTGATTCGTATTTTTTTAGGATATATAATCACTTTTTCTCGAAAAGTTGAATATTTTGACGATTTCACATCTTGTAAACCCCATCCGCGGACATACTGTATATATTCATACATTTACATATTTGTTTCTTTTTCCAAGGATTACAAATAAATGCAAAAATTGATTAAGACAAATTTTTATCGAAAAAAGATCGTTTATGATCACCGCAAATGCCAAAATGCGTATAAATAAAAAAAATTCGAAAAAGTAAAAATTCAGTCAAAAGTTAATTTAGAATTTTGTCTATTTTTGCACGAAGTTTTGATTTAGACGTTTGAGGAGATCCTGAACAACTTTTCTTAAAACCTGTTTCAGTAAAAAAAAGTGCCTGTTTCTCACAATTTTTGCCATTATTTAGCTGATTGGGTTTTCCATAGGTACACATTTCGACCCTCTAAATCTAAGATAAATGATTTTCGAATTCACCCAATAAAAAAAAAAAAGAGGTTCTCACGCAAAAGTATTACACATACTATTTATATAAATCTCCACAGCAAATCAAATGAGTTTTGCATACTCAAATTGTAAATAAGTTGGAAAAAGCGCGGAGAGAATTAATTTATGTTATTTTATTAGTAGAGCTGTCCGAGGTCACCTGGCCGACAGAGCCGTCATATGACTCATATGTTTACATCATATCATAATACTTGAATAAGTACAGTAAATGGAAATAAATTTTAACAATAATGTTACATTTTATAAAAATTTGTATAAAACTCACCCTTTTAAGCAGATTTATGAAGTAGTTTGGTTGTCGTCATCACAAAGTGGGGAAGATCTATAGTATAATAGCATCAGGTATGTTTCTACAGCTGTCTCCGTCAGCGATGTTCGCTTTGGTGAAAAAATATGTTTTGCATTTTGAAAATGACCATTCGACATCTACGGATGTAATACAGGCATAAGTAAAACAATCTGTGAACTCACTTAACGAAGTTGTAGATGCCATCATCACAAATTTGTCTTAATTTGCTAAAATCAGGATCTTTCTGTAATACACTCTCGAATTTTTCACTAACGCGATTATTTTTTGCGTCATTTATAGCCTGTAGCTGTGTATTTACGTCGTCCACTATTTGCAGCGATTCCACTAACGACAACGAACTATTTTGAAATTTTTCTATTGCGTCGTGTAGTCCTCTATAATTGTTATTAATAGTTTTTAAATCTGTTTCAAGGGAAACGTCTTGAAAGCTTGTCTGGTTTTCCCCTAATAGCTGCAGCCTCGTTAGGGTTGAACTGTAGTATCACAGCTTTTATTTGTTGAAAATATTCAGCATAATAAAAAGCCGCTTTCAACCACGTTCTCCAACGTGTAAGAATCGGCTCTGGTGGTTCAGGGGATACCAGGACACTGTCTGTGAAATGCTCGAAGCCGTTTGAGATTTGAGAAAAACTTTTTTTGTATTTGCTATTAATGCATCTACCTCTGGAAAACATTTTCGAATCGTTTCTGCCACAAGATGTAACGCATGCACTTTACACATAACATATAAAAACCTACAATTGTCTCTTTGAAAAGAACGGCCTACCATGCGTATTGTCGCAGCACCATCAGTCACAAACATCAATACTTGACTTGTTGAAAGTTCAAATTTTTCGAATGTCTCCAACACCCCGTAATTATTTCGCCAGTACACGCAGTTAGTCTTTTACTAGCTAGTAAAAGTGGAAATGTTAGTTTAAGAGGGCGCAGTACACGTACTATAATATTTAAAATAGAATTTTTTTACAATCTGTCGTCTCGTCAATACATAACCAGAGCCGTGTATTTTTTAATCCACATTTAATCCTATTTACAATGTCTTCACGAACAGCTGGATATATCTCATTTAACGATGTACGACTTGGTAAGTTCACCTGGGGATTGTATTTATTCCAAAACTTCGAAATGGTTGTTTATCCAGTATGTGTAGCGGAATATTACAGGCTATTAACATTAACAATAAATCAAACATAAACTGAGTTGTCAAAGGCATGCCATTTTTTTTATTTTGATGTTGCACGGTGTTGATATGACGACGACAATCTGTTTTGTGCCAGCACATTAAGTCTTGATTACAAGCTTTACAAATTATTTTACATCCGTCATAGAATAACTCCGGAAATTCACCGATAAATTTATTCACTGTGTCCGCGTACGGTCGTTTTTTACCCTTTGGCGCGTTTGACATTATGTATAATTTATAGGTACAACCTCATGCATTAACCTTTCAAATAAGACTGCAGCGTAAATCACTTCTAAATCGGTACGTGTGACGCCATCGCAAGACCGTGGCTGTACTCCAGCCACCTCGGACAGCTCTATTTATTAGTTTAGTAAATATATTGTTTAGTGAGCTTTAGAAACGTGTGTAGAACATTTTTGGAAATAAATATTTATATTTTATGAAAATTATTCTGATAGAATTTTAATTGGTACTTACCAGAACTAAACTTACTACATATACCTTTAAATAAATAAAATTGAATCTGTCTCTGAAAAGTATTAGGAATTAAAATTAAATAATAATTTTAACACTAATAAACTTATATATACCACAAAGCCGAGCCGCAAATAACTGCAACCACATTTGTTGAATTAAAATGTGCACTGGGTGGTGCCCGTTGTGCCCGTTGGTTGATCCATCGTATCGCAAGGACACAGCACGAGCCGTCACAAAAATGCAGGTAATTGGTACCACCCTTCCAGAGCCCCCTTTAAGTAACATCTATTTCAACTGGCTTGGTCAGCTTGGTCTATGTAAACAAATACGATTGAAATATTACCAACGCGTAATTGTAGTTGACCAGACAAGATTTTAAAATTTTGTTTTTGTATTATTTTATTTATTCATTTTGAAAATGGCGGATATATAATTGACACTTTACTAAATTGCTTTTAACTCGTTAAAGGTACTTCTATTCCTTACAAATACAGTAAAGTCCGGATATAACGAACTCAAAAAATGTATCAAAAATGGTTTGTTATATCCGGAGTTCGTTATAACCATAAAAAAATGATCCTAAGAAAAAAATTTCGTTGCTTCAAAGGTAGTACGTTATAAACGAGAGTTCGTTAAAAACGGGTTCGCTATAACCGGACTCCACTGTATTTTGAATAAAATTTTTTAAATATTTTGTTCATATGCAATCCCACTCAGGATTGATGTTACAAGAGGTGAAAGTGACTACAAATTTTTCAATTTCAATTTGATATGTTGGGTTTAAGCCCTGCTAGGCTTGAAACTAATTTTAAGTATATTTTCGATTTTTTCAAATCACGACTCTCACGAAGATAATTTGTTAGTCCACGTAGTATCTTATCCATTCAGAATACTGCAAAATGTTACTAAGAAAAAATGTTCAGAATGTAATATTATGCAAAATTTTAGTAAGATCAGCCTAATTTGATGAAACTGATATAAAGTAGGTAGTCTACTTTCGACCACACAATTTTTTTATTTAAAAAACCGGTTCATAATTCAGAGTTATGTTGCAATGCATAATGTAAGGACAACTGAGCTAAATAAAAAAATTATGGATAAGGGACATTATTTAACAAACAAATCGTTTTTTATTAGGTTTTTTTATGGCCCCCTGATTTGAAAAAAATCGAAAATATAATAATAATATGTAATAATAAAAGAATAAAAAATATTTCTTTGGGATTTTTTAAATTTAAAATGCTATAAAATATATATATATATATATATATATATATATATATATATATATATATATATATATATATATATATATATATATATATATATATATATATATATATATATATATATATATATATATATATATATATATATATATATATATATATATATATATATATATATATATATATATATATATATATATATATATATATATAGTGGTGAGAGGTATGAAACTTCTCATATGGTCTGAATGCTACTACCCAACCGACATCCTAGATGTTTCTGTGCGGATAGTGACTTGCATCACAGCAAGTACGAGCGATCGATCTATCATGATTTGAAGGTGTAATTCAATGCAGGTCGGGTATTTGCCCGCTGAGTAGTTGTTTCCTTCAAATCATATTTAATATATATATATATATATATATATATATATATATATATATATATATATATATATATATATATATATATATATATATATATATATATATATATATATATATATACATATATATATATATATATAACATATATATATATATATAATATATATATATATACACATGATATATATATATATATATACAGGGTGTCTCACCAGGAACTGTATCGATCAATATAGGGAAATATAGGGAAAATTTAGGAAATTACTAACGGCAGTGTGGTCAATCCGGTTATACCTGAAATCGATACCAACTTGCTTATTATAAATGGAACACCGTATATTGTTTAGGGTTTTCGAAAAGAGCATAAAATTCTGAGTCAAAAACATGCCCTATGCCTAAACCCAGCCGTTTCAGAGATATTTGACATATTAAAAATTTTGACAGCTGTAAAGGTTTACAATAACCTTTATAACTTTCTTAGTGCAAGAGATACTCATTTGCTTTTTGGCATGCAGAAAGACCATAACGTGAGCTACGCTTTACAGTTTAAAGAAATTCAATAATAGTATACCAAGTGTTCCATTTTTGACGTTACATTTTGTATATTTCAAACCGCGAAAACTTGCTTAAGTCAAACGGAACACCCTGTATTTTTAACATCAAGTTATGTATAATTAAATTCCTTTTTTTCTGATATAAGCATTGTGGGGGTTTAAGTTACAACTTTTTGAAATATTTGCGATTTTCTTAGAAATTCAAGAATTTTTAGTAAAAATTTTATCAAATTAGCCATGATTAGAAACAGTCAGTAATGTTAGTCATTCTCTTATGTCAAAAAATGCCACCGCATTTGTTTATTATTTATGGAGAATGTGATAAAGTAATATCAAGAACTTGTAGTACATCTGCTATTAGATGTTACAACATGTTCTGTTATACATGGCATTCCATTTAAGAAAATGTTAGTTGACCCTGTAGAATCGTCTTGGCTTACCCTGTATATTCGAGAATAATTACCGGTTATAGACTTTTTTATCTATTTATGTTTTTAAATCAAGTTTCTAGCTATCATAGAACTCGACATATCGAAGTCAGACGCACTATTGCCCCACCCTGTATAAAAAAATAATAAGGAATGAATAAAAAACAGTAACTTTGATATTCGGATTCGTCATAAACTATCGTTAATTTTTATTTACATTTAAAGCCTGATCGGAACTTATTTGCCCTATATCAGTAGGTTTAAAAACAATATGAACAGCCCCTAAAGAGACGTCATGCGGTTATGCGACAGTGAAAAATTTTGTGACGCATGGAATATTATGATTAAAAGCTTAAGCAGCGTGCAATATTAATAAAAATTAAATATATGTATGATTAATTGGAAAAACTTAAATGGCATATAATATTGATGAGAATTAAATATAACTATGATTAACCCTGTATGTGGCAGTTACTGGCTTTCACAAGACTTAGTGCTACTTCTCTGGGAACACTCCTGCGGGAAAATGCAAACCCAGTTCCCGCGTGAGCGTTTCTCAGAAGAAAACACAGTCTTTGTTCTCTAGGAAAATTAGACGGGATAGACCAGGTCTAAGAGGTTCTCGTCGTTTTCCCCGAATGCTCCTGCAGGAAAATGCAAACTCTTTTCCCACCTGAGTAGTTCTCGAACAAAACAACCAAGTCACCTGGTAGGCAGGAAATCAAATCTTACTAGGGAACTCGAGTTTACCTCTGGTGGCTGTACACTATTTGTACAAATTTTCCTGGAATGTTGACCAGACTGTTTTTCCCAAACCAAATGTTAAATTACATCCTCTGCATTTAAATGGAATAAAATCTTGGTTGATTTCAATTAATAGTTAAATATAAAATAATGCATAAAACACCATAAGCGGATTTTTTGTGTGGATCTACAAAAAATTCCACTTGGATAAAAAACTAAATATTAACTAATACTTTTAACACTAAACAATATTGTAATGTCTAAATCTTTCAGGTAATTTAAATAGTAATAGAACAAAAATACTTGTATTTTACAATATTTCGCCTAAAGTATATGGTTTAAAGGAATGGCATTCTGGAGCCACAAATAGCACTGCCATGCTACGACAGAAGGTCGTATCTGAAAAATGTAATTTTAGAGAACTTAACTGTTACACCATCCGTTATACCATCCACATACCAAAATTAATAATTTTCGTTATTGGAAATTAAATTTGTATTCATTCCTTTTATTAATGTAAGCATGTAACATAACATTGTATACATACCTGAAGTACAAATGCCATTAAAACCTCAAAACGATTTTTTCATTTACGACTTCCTGTCATAGCAGGGTAGAGCAGGGTCTCTTATGAAAATTTCAAGCTTTGTAAATTAACAATGGCGGTTACAGTTTACGGCAAATTTATTCGGCGGAATTTAACTGGACAAAATTAATGTAAATTTAGTTATAGACGGATAATATTTCTATGTTGGATTATTTGTCTATCCCCGAACGGTCTGGAATGTATAGTACTTACTGGTGTGCAAATCAAACAAGAGCCTCGACTTGTCTCAACTTACAGCAAATGAGAACTGTCTGGTTCTACGAATTTTGATTCCCAAGCTAGGCAAAAGTCTCTGATAAGGCACAATACTTTTGATTGTGCGGGCAGGTGTCTCTTTGCTGATATGTACTTACCACCAAAGTATTTTATAAAAACCAAATTATTTTAAACAGGCTGATAATGGGCAGTTAATAATAGAAGGCTAAATGTTAACACTAAATGGAGAGTGAAAGAGAACGAAATAAATAATATATTTTAAAAAAAGACCAGTCGGATTGGCCTAATTAAAGAATAAATATTATCTTTCAGCACTAATAATCGAAATAAATAGAATGGCCTTATTGGAATGCTTTTTGTACTTAATTTTACATATCAGTATACAGGGTGTACCAAAGTAACGGAATGAAGAAAATGAAAAATAAATCATATAGAAAAAATATCACGTCATTACAATATCTAGACAATTATGGTTGTTACTAATGAGTTAATTTATCTTACATTAATGTATTATTTTTTAGAAAAACTTCACACAAGAGAAATCATATAAAGAGCATCAGTTAGATGTTCTGTCATCATTAAATGTTTGTGAACAAACATTAAAAGGTCTATTGTTGCCATATTAATACTTGTAACTTTTATACTTAACATTTATTTTATAGGGCCTAGTACTAATGAAAGCCTACTAGTTGCAAATCTAGCCTTGTCTGCAAGTGGACTAAGTGCATCTAACTTATCGGAGATAAGGTCGATATTAAATAGATTAGAATTAATGACTAACTTTACTGCAATATTAAAGGATATATGCGAATGTTCATTTTTGTATTGGCACCAAAGTTATATGTTGCCAATATATTTTTCCAAACTTATTTCTTCCAAGGCTGATCTCTCCAGATATTATGTAAGTGTAATATATTTTGTTAATGATTTTGTGTTAGATTTTGAAGTTTAGCCGATTTTTGGTAACTATGTATATTAGGTAGTCCAAATTTAATGATTAGTATTGCTACAGGATGCTCATTTTAAGTGCCTCACCTGATTTTATTGCTTGGTTTTCCAAATTGTGGTTATGGAATTCAAATTCAAAAAGAAAATAAAAACAATAAAAAAGTTATGGCTGAAACCTGAAAAATCATTTATTTATTTATTTATTTATTTATTTATTTATTTATTTATTATTAATTTAATTTAATTTTTTTATTTATTAATTAATTTTGGTTATGTCATATCTTAATATTGGACCATTGGACCCAAGCGAAACTTTAAGGCATAGCTATCAAGACTAAATGAGGAAGTTTTGTAAAAAAAAATTCTATCGAAATTTGCGAAAAAAAGTTGAAGAAATTGTGTGCCTCACCAGGTTATTTTTTAAACAGTTTGCAAAATAATTGCAAAACATTCTTTTTCAGAATCAGGTTTAAAATATGTCAACAGATTTCGAATTTCATCAAAATATATTGCTTTTTCCATAAAGTTACACTGTTTTGAAATTTTATTTTAAATTCAATTTCCACTGCAAATTCAAAAAGGTCTAACTTTGTAAGTCAATATTTTTTGATGAAATTTAAAATATCGTTAAATTTTCCACTTGTTTATGAAAAAAATTGTTTTGCAAATGTTTTACTACAAATCATTTAAGAATTAGCCTGGTGAGGCACACCATTTTTTCAACTTTTTTTTCTCAAATTTTAATCGCAATTTTTTTTCTGCAAAACTTCTTTAGTCATGATTGTTATACCTTAAATTATCGCTTGGGTCCCATGCTGCAATACTAAGATATGTTATAGCCTAAATGTCACCACCCGCCATTGTAATACATTATAGGTAAGTAGATTAAGTATACTAAGTAAATACACTACTGGTCGGGGAAAGAAGACCCTCGGAAAGAATGTGATTTCTGCATTCCATTCACAATTAAGTGTAAATGAAATAAATGAATTAATACATAGCAAATATTTGTGATCGTGTGCATCTGCACCTACTCATTGGGAGAGGTATTATATTTCTAGTATATGGTTTCTCAGAAAGCTGGCGAGTTATCGGCAACACTCTTCCTTGCCACGCGGGCCTTCTTTCGCCGGCTGGATAGTAAATGTATACACATGTACATGTGAGTAGGATGAAAAAACAGATCAAAACTAACAAAAAGCCTGGCACTAAATGAGGCCATGAAATTAGGAGATAAAAAATACTAGTATTCATGTAGCTACAGAATTTTAGAATTTGAATAATTGTTTTGAGTAAAGGCAGACATTTTTGTACTATAATTGAAATCACATAACTCATTTTATTATAACATTTATATAATCTGTATGTGGGGGTTGCTACATTTAAATTTTTATTAATTTGAGGTATATAGAAAAATGAACTATTGCGGCTTATTTAGTCTAGGTACGTGAATATTTAAATTACTTAATAGATAGCTGCAGTCTATCTGATAATTGAGCATTTAAAAACAGCAGTTTAATAGAAATCTTCTCCAATCTTAACGTGTGAAATTTTTGCAGTAAATCAGATTTAGGGTATCCAATTGGTGCATATAAATTGTCGCTTTTTAAGTAAAGGAATTTGAGGAATTTTCTCTGCACTTGCTCCAAACTGTCAATATACTTCTTATAAGGTGGCCACTATCCATCTCCTTACATGGCTAACTTTTTTTATTTGCAGAGTTACAGAGTCAGTTAAATTAGCAAAATTGGGCAGAATTGTGAGAGCAATTGATTGCCGTATTGAGAATTGTGATATGTTTTCAGGTTGCTGAATTATACTGACAAACTGAAAATGGCCGATTTTTTTAATGTTAAATAACTTCGAAACCGTTAATCTTAGGAAATCCGTGAAAATTGTTATCAATAGATATTATTACGTAGAATTCAATAAACCTATTGCTAATTCCATGGCTGATACGATTTCCGAGATATAACATAAACTTGCGTTTTTTTTAATGGAAACCATAGTCGGCTATGGGCTTGTAAGAAAGCTTATTTTTTCTGATTTCAAAGATATAAACATTTGTATGTCTATCTTTTTTGGTTACGTTGGAAATGATGAAATAATTTATTTTTTAAATAAATCACAAACTAAACAAGTAGGCTTAGAAAATAAATGATTTATTACCTGGAACGTTATTACAATTATACAATTGTTCTCACAATTCTGCCTAATTTTGCTAATTTAACCGACTCTGTAACTCTGCAAATAAAAAAGTTAGCCATGTAAGGAGATAGATAATGGCCAAGTAACACATGCATATTCTAATCAGCTTCTTACTAACATATAATATTTGCTTATAGGTAAACGTCATAGATATACATTTGCTAACATTCAGATTGAGATCGTTACCTGAGCACCATTGACAGATTCTATTAATATTCTCCTGTAAATTGGTATAGTCGGATTCATCAACATTACAGTACAATTTCAAATCATCTGCAAATAGTTGTTTTTCAACAGTAATCACATTGGTTATATCATTAATAATTTAATAAATATAAGAAATAAAAGGGGACAACAAATGTGTACTACACATATTTTTCACATTGGTTTAGCCGAAAATAACCACCTGTTTTATTTCAAGTGATATACCCTGTATATTTAGCTCAGTTTAAAGAAAATGTCTCTAAATTCAGCAATTATTATCTTTCATATTTAATAAGATGTTGATTTTGAAATTTAAAGTAATACAAATATATCTTTAAAACTAAATCACCTATGAAACAAATAAAAACATGTAAATAATTTATTTATTTAAAAAATTAAAGTAGTTCTGTAATATGTTTATTTACAAGAAGTGTTCAAAAACATTAGTATTTTGCTACAAAGTTAAATCTGTTTTTTATCCGTGCTTTGCTGTGCATGAGTGGGCAATAAGCTTTATTCAAGCTTAATGCATCGCCTCAAAGATTCTAGTTTAATGAAAAGACGCGGAAAACTGACGCGAGGTGTTTTGCTGCTCCATAACAATGCACCAGCGCACAAGACAAGACTTGCAAAAGCTGCTGTTGCGGATTGTGACTTCGAAGAAATTGAACACCTATAAGTCCAAATTTAGTACCCAGTGACTACTTTTTGTTTCAGAATCTCAAAAATACTTAGGGGGACAAAATTCAGGGACAATGAACTTATAGCAGCTGTTCAGGGCCATTTTGTGGAGAAACCAATTGAATCCTTTTACAAAGGATTAAAGATGTTATTGAAACGATGTAATACCTGTATTCAAAAGCAAGGAAACTATATTGAAAAATACATTTTTGTTGTTGCTTTAGTCTTTTGTTTTCATGCCGTCCGAGAATATAAAAATGACACCTCGTATGTATATGATACTCATTTACAATCAGTGGAATCTCACATATCCATTTCCATTTTTGTATTTTTCTATCTTTAAGCCATAACTTTTTTTATTTGACGTTAAATTGTTTTTTATTTTTAAATTTGGATTTTTCAAAGAAAAATACATTTTTGGAATTTTTTTTCTTGAAATCAAGTGAGGCACTTAAAATGGCCAACTTGTACACATTTACAGTGTATACTTAATTTCTGAAGAAATGAGCAAATTTGACGTTATTTTCATCTAAGTGGAAATAAGAATGATTATAACATATATCGAATTATTATTAATTAGTCACCTTCTACTTCTGATTGAAAAGAAATTTAATATTTATGTACAATTTCCTTTTTTAACCATATTTACCTTAGTCGATCTTCAATTGCTTTTCTGTTTCCTTATGAAAAAACTGTGTTTTTGATTTTTTTTACTAGCTCAAAATTAAGTTCAGAAAATGGAATGAACCACCTGAAATGCACCTTAGATTCTTAACCATACAACAAAGGTAGCTTGTATTTTTCATTCTATATTTGCACAATGTTTAACATTTATTCTATTATCCCTTACAACTTGCAATAGAATGTTTGCAAATTAAGATTTGTATTGTGACAATAAATAACGATTTCCGTGATAATATACAGGATACTGATTTTTTAAAAAGTTTTTTGACAATGCTCCATATTTTTGGCATTTAATTGTTTGTCTACAGAATCGGATTCCTTTAAATCACATAAAACAGCCTTGATATTAAAATTATTATTTAAATTAATAATCTGATTCTAATTTAATAATAAAAGCATATGTTTTTTAGCTAATTTTATGTGCATTGACTGATTGTTCTCTGATTGCGGGAGATGAAGTAAATGAAACTACAAGCAAACTAATTAAGGACTATTTCTTTATGCCATTACACCAGATAATTGAAACTAATTTAAGACTCCAAACACATCTCCATTTACACTTGCCACCTTCAGATCCTTTTCAAAATTATTTTTCATTAAATTTTCACAAGTATTTACCAGTGCCTATGGATAAGTATTATAAAAGTATAAAGAATGAAACAGAACATTACCTAAGTACAATGTTTTATAATTTAACCACAGTGGTTTTACATGATTGGAAAACATATGGAGAAATGAGAAGGTAATTTTATATACAGGGTAGTCTGAAATTGACCTTTCAAACTTTAGGAATTGATAGAACCACTAACAATAAAAGGAATTTGCCATTTAAAGTTATATTGAAAATCCAATTATTGTTTTCAACATACAGGGTATTAAAGTTACCAGATTTTTTTTTCAAAAAACCAAAACTAATTGAAATATTTTAATGAAATTGAAACAACTGTATGTTCTCAGTGGCGGTCCAAGGTTTTATTCTGTTTAACCTTCATTGATATTATATATAGTTGTTTAAATCCACCACAAATGAAAATTTTGTTTTAATATCGAACGAAATCCAAATTTTGCGGCCCAAGGTAGCCATGATTTTTTTTTAAGAGACATACAACTTAGCCACACTCTAGAAAGGAGGAAAAAGTCAATGTTTTCCCAAGCAGCATTTTAACTTTATGCAATATCGCCTCCTGACATTTTGCTGGATAATGTCACAACAACGATCTTCGGACTCACTTTTGCATCAATTCAGTGAATAATATCAGAGTTCACTACAACGTCAGTATGCGACTGATAGTGATGACCAGTGATGCCGTTTTAACGTTGCATGGAAATCAACTTTTGCACCAAAATGTTTAAAAAGTTTTAAAGCATGTTTTTCTAATTGAAAACACTACTGTTAGATGTTTGGACCACTTGTGTTTACTGGAATTAACACCACAGTTCCTACCTAAATTTAGAGAGATAGAAAGTAGAGCTTCACCTTCTGTGTTTTATTGTCATGTTTTCAGTAGATCTTATGAGATTTGTGGTACAAATATTTTTCAACACGGACCAGTTCATGTTGAAATATGGACATTTTAGGACGAAAAATCAAGAGCGCCCCTACATTGATGAGTTTTTTGAAAAATAATTTTTTTGACTTCTTGGATACGAATTTGAGTGATTTAACTGTAAACACATAATGTAATGATTACTTAGTGGTTTTAAACTTAAGTAACATAATTAGATTAACTTAAATCTAAAATTGCATTTTTTCTTTTCACTTCACTTGTCAACATCACAATGGCAGACAACAGTATGTACGATTGTCCTCAAGCTGGTCTTAAAAAAATGGTAGAGATGTGTAAAGCAACCTCGGTCCCGTGTTTATATAAGAATCCTTATAAACTATGCACCATATACAACTGCTTAGTTGTTAAAAGTGGTTGAATATTTTAATGACTGGTCTCTCTCCATTGATACTGAGAAAGGAACCGAAAAAGTAAATCACGAGAATAATAGAATAACACAACAACATGTGTATGTTATGTTATGTTGTTTGTTTTAGTTCTTCTTCTTCCCCTACCCTCTTTATCATGTACGCATCACACCACAATGCTCATCCTTAAAACGTTAAAGAATGACTATACGTTGAAAATTCAGTCTTAATGACGATGATTCTGCAACATCAATAATAAACCTAAGACACCAACGTTCACAGTCTATGTATTGTAGTCGGTCTGATGTTAAAACGTGTCTATTTTACTATAGTCACAACAACTGATAAGCGACGTCGTCTAGTCGGCCAGAGATCGTCGGTGACATGGTGATGATTTTTTACAGCTAATACAATGTTAATTTCTGTGCAAATGTTGTCGTAGGAGGCATAATTGCTATTCCTCCTAAATACAACACTGTTGCGCCTCCCCCTTTAGCCAAATCCTAAATCCGCCACTGTAATGTTCTTGATAATTTTCATTTCCCTACTGTAACTAGAGACACAGTGGTGAGGGTATTGATTATTTTTAGGAAATAAAAAAATGCTAAACCACTGAAAAAATTAAAAACTTTTTGTGTTACTAAAATCATTTTCTAAGAAAAAAGAATTCCTTTATTTTTTCCCCATAAAATAATTTTCAAAATTGTACACTATGCCACTTAGACATGGAAAAAGAATGGTAATTATGATTCTAACAATCATAATAATTATGATTCGCAAAAAAAATCAATTTAATCATTTGTTTCCATTATTAATACCGCTCTCCCATCTGCGCCTCTGGATGATTTAGAGAAATGAAAATAAGAAACATAGCAGTTGTTGAGAAGCATTTAAAATACATATATTTTTGTATAAATTTACATAGCAAATTCCTCTTACCTTCACCTTCTACCACTTCTTAGAGTTAAAGTATATCCAGTCAACTTTCGATGCATGGTAATGACAAGGCTGTTGTTTACAGACTATTCAAAAATGAGAATAATGCAAAATAGAAAAATATGTTAATGTTAACTGCCACCAAAGATATTACTTTTAGAAGGTTTTCACTTTGTGTTGGGATAATAATCATTGATTTTTGTTGGATGCATAATATTCACTTTTATTTACATCATTAACACATTAGTTAAATAGGTGCCAAGATATTACATATTGTACGACAAATATAATTTTATATCAACGAGAAATTTTCTTAATGGTATTTTATATTTAACAGTGAGTGTGCGGGAAATAATATATTGATAATTGTATGAGATAAGGATCAAAATGGTCTACAAATTGGTATACAGTGCGGCGCATAAGACCTGACCTCACAAATAGTAGAGCTGCAATAATGATGATATTAATTTTCATAAGCTGCCATATACGACACACAGTACAATATCCTTTGTTGAATGTTTTTTGTAATACATATCTTTTTAAGTATCTCCTAGAATGTGAAAAAATTTTAAGAAACCATGAAATATTAGAGAACCATATCTATAAGGTTAACTTCTCCCTTAATAAAGACATTTTATTATTATTATTATAAATAATATGAAACAAACAGAAACTGTTAAATTTGAAGTTAAGTTCATAAAAGAAATTCTATTTCATGTCATAAAGAGATATAACGAGCAAATAAATAAGTAAATAGTAAATGTGTCAGTGCAACTCAGCCATATGTTAAATAAGCCATAATAATTTGAACCTCCTGTATCCTATTCTGTAATTATTTACATGTTACGTAGTACAAAAAAAGTCTGACTGAGAAGACAACCCCTATCCAAATAATTATAAACATTATTGGAACAAAGTGAACATAAATTGTTACAAAAGTTACACAGTTACTACTTAGAATATTTTTATGTATATGAAAGGAATAAAAAAAAACAAATTAGACAAACCTTCAAAACCAAGCCGTAGCTGCACGGACGGGGATTACACAGTTGAAAAAACACATAACCAATCCTTTCGACTATATCAGAGTCGAAACCTGGATTTGAACCCAGGAGTCAATAGGCTGTAAACCAGTTACGTTTGTCACTTAACGCCTAGCCCATGATATGTTTTTATATAACAACAGTAAAACACAAAACACAATCTTACCTACAATCGTAAGTATATCAAAAACTTGCTATTGTAAAAACCTTAAATTATAACACCTTATATCAACATCGAAAAATATTAACCTGATAGGTATAATTTGTATAAAATTTGTGTTAAAAATTAAGTATATAAGTATTAAAACCATACAATCGAACAAATATAATATAAACACGTGGACAATAAAATGTTCTTAATTTAATTTGTGAACTTTTTATCACAACCTAAATACATTACTTACATGATGGTCATTTTTGAAGATAAAATATTTATTTATAAAAAATATTGGGTCTCTCACTTTTCTTGGTCACCACCCCTTGTGTGTTTCAATAAATGTGATCTTCACTGTTTCCCACAAATCCCTGTTATTTGCCTACAGATTATTGACATGATTAATCTGCAAACTGGATATTTGAAAGTTGACTGTATATACATATTTACATATATGTTTGTTAATTTATTTCTTCATAAAATTTTAGACTAGCCTATATGCAGTATGGTTTGGATACCGTTGATGACAATTTGCCTATGCAAACTTTAGAGCAGGGCCTGGATGTATTAGAGATAATGCGTAACATTAATGTTTTTGTTAGTAAATATCTGTATAACCTTAATAGCCAAGTATTTATTGAGGAATCCAGCAATAGCAAACATCTAAATTCAATCAACATATCCCATGTTGCTAATTCTATACGTACTCATGGTATTGGTATAATGAACACAACTGTCAATTTTACTTATCAATTTCTAAGAAACAAGTTTTATATTTTTTCACAATTTATGTTTGATGAACATATTAAATCAAGATTATTGAAGGATTTAAGATACTTTTCAGAATATAAAAATGATTTAAACCAAATGTATCCTTATGAGAGAGCAGAAAAATTTAATATAGGTATAAAAAAATTAGGACTGAATCAAAATGGAGAGAGTTATTTGGATTTATTTAGAAAACTTATCACACACATAGGTAAGCTTATAGTTTTATTAATTAAATAGATATTTTATTTTACAAATATTTAATTTTAAAACTAATTAGTTTATTAGCTATAATTTATAAATACCATTTGTGAATTACTTTTGATATTTATTGTAGTTTATATAAAAACTGAGAAAATGCACTAAATGAAATTGAAATATTTATACATAATTTTTGCTTTTATTTTCAACTACATACAGGCAGAAAGTAAATTCTAGTGGTATTGGTAAATTAATAATAATGAACATAACCTATGGGATTGAAAATGTGTTAGTTGATACATATGAAAACTTAATGATATTTTTCAAATTTCCAGATGTATGGTTTCCTATGGTACAATAATTAAAGTTTCATAATGACCTTCATCAAATTAGAGATATTCTGTTTTTATTATTTAGATTAGTGTATATCTTTTGTCCGTTGTTTTATCAGGCTTTAGGACTATACCCTATATGATACATAATAAATAAGTATATATTTACTGAATTATTTGTATCTATTAATTTATTAATTTAACCAGAGTTGTGCTGATTAACGAGAAAATGAGTTTGGTTAAAGATTAATGATTAGTCAATGTGTTTATTAACAGATTAATATTAATAATTAATCCATACATTGGAAATGAAATGAAATTTATTGCGTAACAGTGACAACAATTTAACAATTTAGTTTGTTACATTTTGTTTTTTTTATTTATACAAATATTTATATATATTGAATAATGAAGTTATTGATTTGATGAATTGCTAAAAAATTCCGTACGTCAGGGAAACAGGAACACAATATGAGGATAACAAAGAAAAGGTGTGCATCAGTAGCACAAAAATAATAAATAACAAAGGATATGAAGGACTAACTTAAAAAAAAAAAAAAGTAAAAACCAGAAATTACAGGTTTTTACATATTACGTATTACACTATTAGATATACATTAATAAGTTACACCCTTCCTTTCCAAAAAACGAACAAACTACACGATTATAACAACATATAATAATAATAATACTAATTAATGATAACACCCTTTTAATATTTTTTTATTTCTCAATTAATTGCACAATAAATACAAGTAATTGTAGAGAACGTCAAATATACAAAACATAATAATAGTGAATAAAGTATAATATACCTTAATAGGTATATTCATATTAGAAAAAAAAAAACATATAGTATATACACAAACACATACACACATACATTTAAGAATATAAGCGTCCTTATGCAAAATAGTAAACAACAAAAAACAAACTACATATATGTATAAATAAAAACGGAAAGAGACCAAAGAAAAAAAAACAGTGAGAAACTGATTTAAAATTAATTATAGAAAAAATCTTCAAGAGAATAACAGTCCTTGTTGATAAGTAATCTCTTAGCTTTTTTTTGAAAATGAAGATATTTTAAGATTCTTTTATGCTGGTAGGCAAAGCATTGAATATTTTACAACCATTAAAATAAAAACTTTTTTGATAACGTGTAGATGAGTGTTGATCAGGAATAAGGTTGCCTCTAAATTTAGTTGGGTAATTGTGGTTAACTTGAAATTTTTGAAACCATGACAAATTCTTGTAAACAAAACAACCTAGTTCAAAAATATATGTACTCGTTACTGTCAAAATTTTTAACTCTTTGAATACTGTTCTACATGATTCTTGTTTTGTCAGCCTAGATAATATTCTGACAGCATATTTTTGTAAAATAAAAATGCGTTGGCAATAACTACTTGTACCCCAATTAATGATGCCATATCGCAAAGCATGTACAATTTTTTTGACTGCAGTGGTTTACCAGTGATCATAATGCATAGTAGCAGGTTTGTAATTTTTTACAAAGTTCATCAATATGGATTTCAGAGTACAGTCAAATATGACCCCTAATATTTTACTTGAATTATATATGTTAAACATAGAACTTTGAGTGTCTATACCACCTTGTGAGATTTATTGCCTAAAAAAGTATCGAAATAGTCTTGTCTTTGTTTAAATTAAGAAATTTTTTTCGACCAAAGCATTCATTTTACTATCTGTAAATCCTTATTTTATTTTAAGAAAGAGACTAAGTCGTTGACAAAAATTATGTATAAGAGAGGGACCAAAATAGAACCCCGTGGAACACCGTTTGTTACTTTCTTAGGTTCACTTTTAGAATCATTAATTTTAACAATTTGATCTCGATTACTTAGATATGATTTTATGAAGTATAGTGGTGGTCCCCTGTTTCCATATCGGTAAGGTTTTTCTAAAAGCAATTTATGATCCATGCAATCAAATGCTCGAAAAAAAATCAATGAATAAACTAAAAGGTCACATTTTTTTATCTAATGCATTTACAATTTCTATATGGAAATTACTTAGCGCGGTATCTACACACCTATTTCTTAGAAAATCATGTTGAGCTGATGAAATAATGTTATGCATACAAAAATTTGTTAGTTGATCGTTTAAAGCTGATTTGTAGATCATTGAGAAACTAGATAACAGTGTAATAGCTCTGTAATTGCAATAAACGTTTGAGTCACCTTTCTTATATATCAGGCAAACCACTGAGAGCTTTAATTTTTCAGGAAATATTCCATGTTCAAAAGATAAGTTTATTAGATATGACAAGGGTTGACAGATAAGATGTTTACAATTTTTTAGTAAATTATTTGATATATTATGGTAGCCACTAGAATGAGAAGGTTTGAGTTTATTTATAAAAGTTAATACATCTTGTTCATTTATAGGTGAAAGAAAAAATGAAGTGTTCCCAAAAGGTACATTAGGATTCAAAAAATCAAAATCTTTTTCTTTACAATTTGTTACAAAACTAGCTGTAAAATGGTTATTAAAGTTATTTGCGATTTCATTATTGCTTAACTCAATATTATTTTCCACAATTTTTATTTAGTTTTTTGAGTTTTGTTTTCCCTGTACTTCTCTTATAATGCTCCACATGACTTTTTTTTGTTATTAGACTCATTAATTTTCTTATCATAATATTTCTGTTTGGCTAAATTCAGTTTTTGTTTATATTGGTTGCTAAGATTTTTGCTATAATTTTTTAGTTCAGGATATTTCTGTGCAAGGTCAGAAATTAAGCACTCCTCATGTTTTAAATATTACTTATGCTATCTGTTATCCATTCTTGATTATTATTTCTCTTTTTGTTTACAAAGTGCATCAATGAGAAAGACAATTCAAAATAATAAGTGATCACATTACTAAAACTTTCAAATGCTGAGCTAGGATTACTGTCTAAGTAGATATCATTCCAATCTTCTCTCTCTAAGTAGTTACAAAATTTTAAAATATTTTCTGAATTAATTTTTTTCCGTAAGTATACGTTTTTGTTTTATTTTTTTTATTATATAATTCTATAGAGAGAATTTGCGAAAAATGATCTGACAGATATGTTATATTATTAATCGTATAGTTTTCTATGTGCGGTCCAATAAAAAAAGTTATCTATACAAGTGTTTGTTGTAGAAGTTATTCTTGTCGGCCTGTTTATTGTTATTTTAAGCCCAAATGATATCAACAAGTCGCTAAATAAAGACGTGTTACCATTGTTTACATTAAAATTATTGTAAAAATCCTCCTATAACTACATGTTTCTGATATTTAGATACTTTATTAAGTAAATCGTAAAAAAGCTGTAAAAATGTATTAAAATTACCTATTGGCGGTCTATATATAAAAATAATTATCATATCACAACTAATTAATTCAACATAGTAGTATTCTAAAAGACCTTCCCTACAGAACTCACTTAAATTTCTTATTTTTACATTAGTAATATCTTTTTTTAGATAAATACCTGTACCACCGTGACTAGTAAGTTCACGGCAGTAAAATGAATATAGAACATAATTATTAATAGTAAGCATTGAAATACATATTGTAATGAGCCCTCCCCCCTCTATTGTATTGTGTCGAGTATTTACTCGTATATACTCTGACTTCATTAATTTGACTATTTAATTGATTCCCTTTTTTGATGTCTTACCTTGTCATGAAGCGACAGGTAATACTTAATTACTTGGCCTTTTTTCGTGATCGTCTAGTTTTAGTGGTAGGACCCCAAATTTATTGTGTTATTGTAACCTTTTCAGATACGTTTATAAATTTTGGTATTACTTTGTTTCGTTTGAGATTAAATTTGCTTTAATTTGATTACCTACTTTTACCAATTATGATGAACCTTAATTGCACTGCACTGATATACGTTTGAAAGAATAATTAATAAAAGTAAGATTTGACCTTAAATTTACTATTACTGATTTACTTAGATTTACTATTACTGATTTACTTAGAATTCATTTTTGTACCTGAAAGTAGAAATAAGTCAAGTAAACTCAAATAACGTTTAACAAAGTTATTTCTGTGCATAGACAACTGTCTACAAGAAATACATTACATTTGGCTAGTTGACTGCGATGTAACAAAACCTTGTTACATGCGGCGGAAACTTCCGCTCCGTCGTGTAATTAACATACGTAAAACCTTACATATGGTAGACAAATGTCCACAAGAAATACATTTAATATTCATCTAGTTGAACCTGTAATGCAACAAAACTTTGTTACATGCGGCGGAAACTTCCGCTCCGTAGTGTAAGTGACATACGCAAATCTCTCACATATGGGTGCAAGAGAAACTTCCCTTGTATGCAGTACCCGAATGTCATCTGCCAAATAAGCCAGCCACATGCCGACAACCATGCTTTAATGAGCCGTGGGCACGGTGCTGCAGTACAACAGTACTCTAAACACAAATAACGCTGCCATTTAATATTAATTGGGACAACTGTCCAATTGTTTGTTGGGTGTGTCGAATGCATCCCGCCGTCAAGGCTTAAGCCAAGATGAAACGAACTACTCCGTAGAGCTTGTTAAAGTGGTTGGCAGACGTCAATTGCATCTAGGGCACGCGTACGGTAGCTGTGGTAATAAAACATTAAACGATACCCACTAAGTGCCCAACACGGGACCCCCTATCGAGAGACAAAGTCCAGATCAACACTTCAGAGAGTTGAATGAACTGTATGTTGTGTTATCGTTATCTGGCAGTCCCAATCTAAGAGCCGACCGCTCGAGTCCTTCATACAAGGAGTGAAATTTGATAAAGTTACCTACATTGCAGATTCAACTGGACCCTATTCATTATTTATATTATCTTATTCTTAAAATTAAACTAAACTGATGCGGACAAATGAACGACAGTTACTGATATCTGATCTTGTCAGAGTTAATATTGGATGTCCTAATTTGTAAAGAGACAGGTATTGCGAAGTGCATTATAAAAGAAAAAGGTCTATCTGTAAATCATATTGGTACCACCCCCCAAATAAAACCGAAACCCAAGCATATAGAGTCGTACTTGATTAACGTTGCCATTTCGCTCGAAAAAGCAAACAGAAAATTCATTTGGTACGACGGGCATCAAGAAATACTTTAAAACCCTAACCCCAATTTAAGTATAAATTCGATGATGTGAAGATTACTTGTTCACGAAACCGTAACAATGCAATTTCTGTTTCTCTATCTGAATAACTACTCATATGGGATTAACCTACCTACTAAAAGAAATTAGTTGAATTAACGAAATTTAGTGAGGCCGCGTACGGCGAGAATGGCAACGCGGTATAAAAATTATTTAAATGCCATCCTTACCAACTCGTGTACACACGGAGAGTTCCGCGGGACCTACTCCCCCGGGTTCTTGAGTAACCTCTGAGTTACTCGTCTTCGGAAAGCTGGACAATTTCTTCATTCCCGATTCCTAAGAATAAAGGTGTATTGCCTAGGGCTGTCGGAGATGTGATTTCGACTCTACGCCGTATCGCGTATTTATATGATTTTCCAGCCCAGGGCTGGGATGCTTCAATATATCTGTTCAATTAAAAATTGTCCCATTCACTTCCGCTAAAGAGTAGGGTTCTGCATTGATTAAGATGTTTTTAATATATTTTTTAGATGTTGATAGAAGTCATTTTTTTTTTAATTTGCTGGCAGAATGTTATAAAAAAGCAAACATCTGTAAAAACAACCATTTTCTAGAGATTTTGTGGTATGTATCGGATAAGAGTGTCTTTGTATCTTGTTTCATAACTATGATTTCTAACGTTATTTGTAAACTCACTCATATGCTTGTAAATAAAACAGAGACACTTGTACACAAAAAGAGCTGGAACTGTCAACAGATGTAATGCCTTAATTTGTGCATTTATTGGTGTCTATTTCTTTAGGATACTCAGTTTTATTTCTACTATGTTTGAATAAAGTACACTTTGTTCTGTTATTATTTAATATTAACGAATTCTGTTGAAACCATTCAGATATTTTTTGCATCACAGAAGTTGCTATAGCCTTAATGCCCTCATAGTTTTTATAACATCCCAACCCCCTCCTTTCTATTCTTTTATTGTTTTATATTGTTATGTTGTATATCTAATCTCGTAGAAACTCTAATTTTATTAATTTGATTATTTACTTAATTTCCCTTTTTGTAAGTCTCACCTGTCGTGAAGCGGCAGGTAATAATTAATTGGCCTTTTTCATGATCATCTAGTTTTAGTGGTAGTACTCTAATGTGTTGTGTTATTATAACCTCCCAGGTATGTTTATAAAGTTTGGTATTACTTTGTTTCATTTCTGAGATTTTATTTGCTCTAATTGGGTAACCTACTTTTACCAATTATTCTGACCCTTAACCTGCACTGCACTGGTATCGGTTTTAAAGAATGCTTAATATAAGTATGATTTGACTTTATATGTATTATTACTAATTTGCTTAGAATTCACTTTTGTACCTGAAAGTAGAAATAATTCAAGGAAACTCAAATAACGTTTTCACACCTTTTATTTCTGTGCTTAGACAACTGTCTATAAGAAATATTACAGAATATGACATGAACAAAACCTTGTTACATGTGTGGAAACTTCCGTCACATAGTTGAAGTAGCATATGTAGAACCCTACATATGGCAGACAAATTTCCACAAGAATTACACTGATATTTAGCTAGTTGAACCTGCAATGCAACCAAATCTGGGTACCTGCGCGGAAACTTCCGCTTCGTAGTTTAAATAACATGTAAAACCTTACACATGTTTGCAAGAGAAACTTCCCTTATATATGAGGTACCAGAACGTCGTCTGACAAAGAAGATTGACAGGTGCAGACACCATGCTTTAATTTAATTCGCGGATTCGTTGCCATAATACAAAAGTACTAAATGCAACTAACGCTGCCAATTAATATTTGTTGGGACAACTGTCCATTTGTTTGTGGGCCTGCCGAGTACACCCCGCCTTCATGGCTTAAACCAAGGTGAAACGAACTACCCCGTAGATTTTTGTGTAGTGGTTGGCAGGCGTTAACCGCATTTACGACACGCGTACTGTAACTGTGGTCATAAAACATTAAACGATACTCACTGGATGCCGGCTACTGGGCCCCCTGTCGAGAGACAAGACCCACTGGTCAAAGCACTCAGAAAGTTCATAAGACTGTATGTGGTGGTATCGACACCTGGCCATGCTAATCTGCCAGCTGGCCGCTCAAAATCCTCTCACAAGGAGTAAAATTTGATAAAGTGACAGATGTTACAGATTCAACTGAATACTATTTGTTATTTACATTGCCTTATTTTTCAAACCTGAACTACACTGATGTGAATAAATGCATGAACAGTTATTATTGCCTGATTTTGTCAGAGTGAATAAAAGTGTACTAATTATTAACAAAAAATGTATTGAGGAATGCATTATAAAAGAAAAAAACCCTATCTGTAAATCATTTGGTACCACTGGTCAAGTGTTACTAAAAACCGCGAGACCCAAGCATATAGAGTCGTACTTTGATTACCGTTGCCATTTCACTCGTAACAGAGAAATTGAGTTAGTTTAATGAAATTTAGTGAGCTCGAGTACAGAGAGAATGGCAACGCAGTATAAAAATTATTTAAAACGGCCCTTCCTATTCTCGGATACATGGAGAATTCCACGAGGTTTTCTCCCCGGATTCCTGAGTAACCCCGGTGTCATTCGTCTCCATGTTGACGGCGGCGTCGGCTCTTTATAGAGCAGTGTACAGGTCCTCGGTCACAGAGTCCGGGCCCCAGAGGTTTCTGCACCAACTTGGGTGGACCGCTAATTAAGCGGGGCCTCTGTATTTAAAAGGCGGTTATGAAAACCGGAGTCGTGGTTTCTCTTTGACTTCCGGGTTCCGGAGAGCTAGCGAAAAACAATAGGGTTGCCAAAGAGTTAGCACGACGGTGACGGCGGCTATAAGCTGGGAGAGCGGTTTATCTTTGACTTCCAGGCCCCGAAGAGTCAGCGATAAACGCTAGGGTTGCCAAAAGACCACGATCGTACGCCGCCTCGCGTATTTATATGATTTTCCGTGGGTGAGTTCGTTGTTCAAGCCAGCACGCTTGACAGAGATAGCCAAACGCTAACTTGTGCTCTCCCAACGAAAGTATAACTCATGACGCTTTAAGTGCTAACTGACATTAGCCTTTGACCCTGCTCCGGGTAAATCTCTTACAACCCTACGTGTTTACGTCGGTTTGTTTATGTTACATGGTCTCGGCTAGCAAACGCCTTGAGATTTAGTACAGTTTTGTGAACGTTTTACAATATTAATGAACGTGTGTTCTTTTACAAGATGAATAATTTAGACTCTATAGTTTGAATACATACATTTTCTGCCAAATTATAAGAAAATGGTTTAACCTTTTTATGTGATAATTAATTTGAACTTTGATGAGATAAATGCTTGTACATATTTTAGTTTTATGAAAAAAATATAGGAAATTTATCCGCGATGAAGCAACCCACGGCTGGGGTGCTTCATTTTTATCAAATATTCATCGATTAATGATTAACCCATAAATTGGAAAAAATCATTGATTAATGATTATTCAGTAACTAAATTTTAAAAAGACGAAAATTCTTTATTTTTTATTTTATTTAATATTTAATTTAAAGATGAAAATGACTTTTTTGACCGGTCAATAAAATGGTCAGAAACGTCAAAAATTGGTCGTCAAAAATAAATTTATGATCAAAATAGTCAAAAATAGAAATTTGTATTTCCTTGCTCTAAATTTTAAGTTTTCCACGTTTTCCAACCTAATTTTCAATAGAAAATAACTTATTAGCTTCACAACTAACAAATGGTAAAGTACGATTTTAATAACAAGCAACCATCTTTGAAGCGCACATACAAAATTCGTATCTACATTTTCTTGCTATTTTATGTATTTTTATGCAGTACATTGAAAATTAATTTTTTAATTGCCCTGAAGATAATAAATAATAAATTTAAAACTAGTTTTCTAAAAGGTGTGCCTTTCACCCAAAAAAACTTTTTTTTGTTGGTCTAAAATAATTACATATATTTTTATTTTATGTTGGGTAGGTTTAGAGTTTCACTCAGTGATTTTTAATTTTGTGATCTCATTTGTTACTAGTATTGTATTTGTAAATAGAGAGAAGCGAAGTCACCACCTTTGCTATACAATATGGTATTGGTTAATTTAGTTTTTATCATGGTTACGACTAACAAGCCAACAAGTATAAAGGTGGTGGCTTTACTTCACTCCATTATGAATACTGCATTGTGCATAGTTGCTACTTGTAAACTAGTGTATTTGTTAAATAAAAGAATGGCTAAAATTTGACTTTTTTTATGTATTTTTTATTTCTTTCTGTCCAATAAAAATGTTTATAATTTATTTTTTAAATGCCATTAACTTTATTCAGGATTTATTTAAAATCTATACATTTTGTGTTAAAATGTTTGTCTTGAGGTAAAACGATTCAAATTCAGTAGAATTTAAAAAAATATATTTTTGACCGGGTCAATGACTGGTCAAAAATAGTGGTCAATTGACCAAAACATTATAAACCGGTCAAATTTACAACATTAATTTAATTTAACAATAAAATAAATATCCATTATGAATAAAAAAGAAATCAAAAACAAAACATAAAAATTCTCATGAAATAAATGTGCTCAAAACACATCATTTATTATTTTTTTATTTACAGACAATAAATAAATAAAAAATAATGAAGTGTGTTTTGAACTATAAATTATAATTATGCCGCATAACTTATATGCATAAACAATAAACATGAAACAAGAAACAAATGAAACCGTAACAAAACATAAAATTATTGCCCAAATGTGAAATTTGTTTTTAAATCGTTTCCATCGATCTGCTCAGTATAAGAAAACAGTTTCTTAATAGGAGCAGAGGATGCCATTGATAGATCATATTCACATCGGAATGGCAAACAAGAAGTCTACTAGACTAGATAGTAGAGTCAGCTGAGCAGACACCTGCTTGATATCGGGCCAATCGAATAGTATTAATATTAGGCATGAGCTGATTTAAATCATTGATTAAAAGGAGCAATCACTGATTGAAAAGCAATTACTGATTAAATAAAAAGTACTCAATGATTAAGGATTAAAAGTGCTAGCCTGACTAACTAAGATTAATGATGAACTATTTAAATTGCGGATTAATTATAATTATGATTGCTGACTAATTATGATTAACCAAATAATCAGAGAGTAATCACTAATCACTAATTATTTTTAATCTGATCGCACAACTCTGAATTTAACCATTGTCCACCATAAATTCATTTTTTGTTTCAGCACAAATAATAATTATATCTTTAATATTGTATACGTATGGGGACTGTAAAAGGTAAATGGGAAAAACCAAATGTGTAGAACAAGGACATATTGCTCTCATAAATTGTATGTTAGAAAAGGACAGAATTTTGGGTGTATCTTATTCTTTATTCTTGCCGGCTGGTCGCTGGCCGGTCTCCCCACTTTACATAATACTCGCATGAACAAACAAACAAACGGTGATAAGAATACCCCAGCTTCTCTTTATGGGTTCCTGTTACCACTAATTAAATTTGTTATTTACTATCAGTTTTTCTGTCCTTTTTTAACATACGTATGATATGAGAGCAATCTGTCCTTGTTCCTCCATTTGGTTTTTCCAAACCTTCCTTTATTTATAGTTCCCAAACTGTATATATTTTATATATGCTTCTGTACTTTTCAGTACATACATAATTTTTGCATTTTACAAATGTAACTAACTTATTTTCAAAATATGCAATTTTTTAGGAAATGCAATGGGATATATTCGACTAATAAGATCTGGTGGAAGACGTTGTTTAGCAGATGGTACTTGCTTTATACCAGATTTAAAAGAGATACAACATTTAAATGATGTTGTGAAAGAAGAAGATATGTCAGATTTATGTAAAAAATCTGCATCATGCTTACTAGAAGATTTACAAACATTTTTAGATAACATAGAAGATGCAACTGAATATTTTAAACTATTAGTGAAAGTTTTTGTACCAGTTTTAAGGAACACAAATAACATACATTTGAAGAATTTTTATATGATAGTGCCACCACTAACAATCAACTTTATAGAACATTCCTTAAACTACAAGGAAAAATTAAACAAAAAAAATAAAGCTGATTGTGCCTTTACTGATGATGGATTTGCTTTAGGTAACTAAGTCGTTATTTATACGGGTAACTTTGCATAAAACCAAAACCATAATAAAATTTTCAATGATTGAGTACAATCTCCTTAATAAAGTAAAAAGATACCAAATTTTTTGGTGCTTTTTCATAAATGATGATGGTCTTGTGCTATAAAAATGTCACTAAAACTTATATTTATTGAAACGACAATGTTTTCATTTGTAAACACTGTCGAGATAAATTCACGAAAGCATTTTAGTTTTGATAACAACTTCAGAATGTTGTTTGCAAATCAGATATAATAAATGTTCCCTGAAATACTTATTTTTACAACAAAAACATTATGTTACACATGTATTAATTTCAGAATTAAATCAAAACTTGTTTTTTTTTTTTTTTAATTAAATAAAATAAATTTTGTTCAGTGTAAAATATCTGTAACAATTAGTGCTATGGCAAGGCATTTACACATTTGTTTTCATTTTATCATTTTCATTTGGAGTTCCACAAGGCTCGATTTTAGGTCCGCTGTTATTTTCGATTTTTTTCATTGGATATTCAGCATGTCCTAAGTTTTTACCAATTTCATGTATATGCTTAGACGATTGTATAGATAGATACCCTTTGTTTAACAACATTCAATCAACATTTAGTAGCGTATTATTAAACAGATAAACTAATTTTGGTACAGGCTTGAAAAATACTGTTGTCTTATCTCTACTAGCTAGCGCTGACTAATGAAACAGCATTCACCCATCTAAATCTAAAGATAGTGAAGACACAGTGATTAGAAACAAAATTGTCTGATTTCTATTACGGAGCATCACTTTACACTATGTTTTATGATGATATTCTCATTTTCATACCTGTATATAGGGAGTATGTATAGATATTAATCAATACACATTCAACACATGGGGGTTCTGTTTAAAATAACAAAGTTGATGTCATCTTCCGGTATAACCGGATGTGATAAAAGTTCGAAAATATTTTAGAACGGTAGGTCTTTTCAGAAAACCCATTCGACCAAAATATCAAAATGATATTCTCATTCAGTCCAGAGGGGATAGGTTGAAAACGAACACCCTCTATGAACAACGAGGGAAAGGGCATAATGTCTAGTTTAATAAATATAGGTTGGCAGTGTTCTATAAAATTGACATTTGAAAGAATTTTCATTTCACCCCAAGTAACATTTTTAGCATTTGAAAAAAATTTGGTAGTGGGAACAGTTTTTTAACTATATCAATTCTTATGAGAGATACAAAGGTTTACATTAATTTCCAAAATTTTTCTGGAATTGTTATCGATAATTTAACTTTTACACATAGCACAATAATGCTATGGAACAGTTTAGTAACTCTTTCCACCTTTAGGTGCAATTTTTCTTCGGAACAAGTGTTTGAAGACATTTTAGAAACCTACTGCAGCATCTGTTACTTCATTTCCAACTGTAAACTTGTGCCTATACATTATTGAAATTGTATGGAACACGTTCTTATGTATCCAAATGTTTCCAAACTGTTTCTATTTTTTTCCATAAAGAAGTTGGTGTGAAATATAAAAACAAATAACAAATTAACAAATCTTGCAACTGTTACACTTACAATGCTGTCAGTTAATACGGCGAAAGTAGAAGAATTTCCTATTTCGATAGAAAATATTGAGAAGGTAAAAAGTTGTAAAGAAAAATATTTGAGGTACATAGTGATGATAGAGATACTTTCTTATCAGACACTTCGGAACCTTTCTGAAACACAAAAGATATTGTTTCTGTTAGAAAATAGTTATCATTTCCTAAAATAGTTTTGAAACAATTTTATTTCAAAGGCGATATGCTGCAGTAATCGGAACTAAATGGTTACATTAAAGAAATGAGCTTCTTTTCATAAAATCTTATCTAAATTTTTGAAATATACGCATAACTGTTTCTGTACCTAGCCATTTTGGTTGTGTGTTGTGGCATGGTTGCTATTTTAGCGGCCGTTATATTAACAAGAAATCAAGGTGCCATAATATAAACCTGTATTATTGTTTGTAATTTGTTGTCTACTCATCTGTTGTCTTGACTGGTTAAGAACGTCGGTCAAATGACTAGAAATAATACTGGTCAATTTAACATTAGTATTTGAAATTGAGTAGAAGGAAGATAATATAATAATTGATTTATTTTTTTTGTCATTAAATGTACAGAGTTGCATCAGGTGCACATATAATAGGTCTTTGTTTATGCATTTATTTAGGATGGATAAATATTACTTCCATCTGTATACCTTTTATTTTTTTAGGTTTAGCATATATTATTGAATTGTTGGATCAAGAAAATCAGCTGAATTATTTGCATTGGTTTCAGTCAGTTCAAAGGAAATTTAAAAATGATCGATTGAAGATTAAGGAGCAAACCACTCTAACAAATAATGATGATGCCAAGTTGAAGCAAACTTTGACATTAACAGAGAAAAGAATCTCTACATTTGAAAGGGTAAGATAAAAGAGGTAAAGGTCTCACACATATGATTATCATGGTTTCTTATCTGTTTCGTCCAAATAAAAACAATAATCATAATACCAACAAGGATATGTCATTTAAAAAAAGTTACACCCAATTCAAGATTTCTATTTTACTGTACAAATCATGAAAATTTTATGTATGAGATCCAGGCTTAAGGCTGTGTAAATTTGTTAATTTTAAATTTACGTTTTTATATTTTTCATTAGAAAAAAAGAACTTATTAGGAATTTATTACGCTATATCCAAGTTACGTCAAATTTAGTTTTGCAGACATACAAACAATATCTAACTTCTTTAAAATAAATCTTATTATAACCATCATTAAGTGTTAAATTGATTATGGTTCTTAATTATATTTTATTATTCTTTACATTAGTTAATAGAATTTTTGTTAATAATTTCTATTTAATATCTTCTATATGGCAAAGTATAATAGAATGCAGGCGTAAACTATTGTATTAAAAAACATGCAATAGGTAAATGTAATAAATGTAAGATAATTCTCAGTTATGGATGTAAAGAGTGTTTCAATAAGAGGTTGCATTTTGAAATGAGCGTTATTTATGTTATGTCAAGCATGTAGTCATCATATTTGAAACCTCCCATCACGAAAAATTGAGATTTTAATAATGAGATGCTATTCATTCGACGAACGTTTACTTATTGTGAAAACTCATTAATAATGAGTCATTATCAAAAAGAAAGTGTTATGGAGACGTTTCGTAGTTATGTTTCTTTGGGGTCTTTTGAAAAGCAAAGTCTATAAAAACGATCATCGAAAGATTCAAGACGAATGCCGAAATTTGATGCCATATCGCTGAAATAGATTCATAGTTATGCCAAAAAGTACTGCAAAATTTTCCAATTTATGCCAGAAAAATGTTACGTCATTGCACGAGATGAATGATTATGTCTACCAAAATGCTCACGTAACCTACAGAAATGCTTCCGTAACACTTATTTTGATAACAGGTTTTCACAATAAGTAAATGTTTTTCAAGTGAAATAGTATTGTATTATTAAAATGGCAATGTTTCGTGATGACAGCTTTAAAATATGTAACTGCACGCTTGACATAACATTTCAAAATGCAACCTCTTATAGTAACACCCTTTACTTTTAACAATGTAAAATTTATCCAGAAATGTTTATATGATGTTCTTTTTTTTTTACAGGAGTTCCAACTTCTATATTACAGTTTTAATAGTGCCAGGCTTTTTTTTCCAAACTTAGGCTAATAATTAAGCCACAAAATGTGATATAATAATTAATGTATAATTTATCGAGTTATTGCTTTAACTATTTTGTATAAAATCTTATTGTAGACATCGTTAATTTGCATAGATTTTAAATTATATTTATAAAAATAAATATATATATATATATATTATATATATATATATATATATATATATATATATATATATATATATATATATATATATATATATATATATATATATATATATATATATATATATATATATATATATATATATATATATATATATATATATATATATATATATATATATATATATATATATATATATATATATATATATATATATAAAAAAATAGTCAATATTTATATATCCTTTTATATTCAATAAATAAATAGGAAAATTAATTAATAAAAAAAAAGTTTGTTTGATTTTAAGTTTATTTTTTATTCATGTTTTTTCAGATTATAAGTAAATTTATTTTTCTATCAAATTTTATAATCTATAATTAAAAATATACGTATTATAGATATGTTCATACATATTTACTGTTGTTTCTTGTTTAAATTTTTTTCGTGTTAATTAATTCTTGTGTTCTTTCTTCCTATAATCCAATCCAATGAGCTTGATACCTGGTGTCAGCGTAATCAACTTATATTGAATGATAAAAAAACCGTCTCCATAAATTTTCTTAATAGAAGAGGACTTACTCCAAATTTTCTAGTGGCCAACAATATTAATGTGGTGTCAAATATAAAATTCTTAGGAACTTGGCTCGATGCTAAACTGTCTTGGGACAATCACATAGATTTTGTTTGCAACAAATTAAGTTCTGCGTTTTTTTGCTATTCTTCAAATGAAAACTGTACTTGATACTAATGGTTTGTTAAATATTTACTATGCCTTAGTCTACAGCCATTTGTTTATGAATATAGTCACATGGGGTGCAGGCGGAAATATAAACAGGGTATTAATTTCACAAAAAGGAATAATAAGACTCATTTTTAATTTAAAACCATTAGATAGCTGCAGAAAGAAAAATAAATTATTAACTGTAATATGTATTTTTTGTTCTAAAATGTGTGTGTTATACATATAAAAATTTTACAAATTTTAATAAACTGGGAGATACACACTTTTACAATACTCGAAATAATAACAAATTGACAATACCGCCTCACTCTACCACTTTGTATAAACATTCGCCTAATTATAATGCCATCAGTCTGTTTAACAAACTTCCTGACCATCTAAAAACTATAACAGGCTTTAATAAATTTAAGACAGCTACAAAAAAATTACTTAATAGAAATGTCTTTTAATAGTGTTTTAGAGTTTTTGGCACAATAATTAATTAATTAATTTTCATATATGTTACTGTTTTGTTGTCTACTTTTCTTTTACTGTTCGTTTTATTTTTACTGTTTGTTTTATTTTTACCGTTTGTTTTATTTTTACTGTTTGTTTTGTTTTATACACTGTACATAATTTATTTGACTTACCGTATATACATGTTATGTATCACACAATGGTTAATAAAGGTATTATTATTTTTTTTTTTTTTTTTCTATTTCCCGATGCCGGTCAGTTCTCCCGTGGCCTCCGACGCCTCACGGGAGTCGCGCCGGCGCATCAACTACAGCCACTCCCCACATCCCGCAGGGTTAGTGACTGTAGATACCAGAATCGTGTGCCCTAAGCAGACGGAGAGAACCCAGAATAACCGCCTTCTGCATTTGACCTGCCAGCCACTCGGCTGGTTTTGGTAGGCGGTATGATCTTCAATTCCGAGAGCAGCGTAGGCTTTATCCCTCCGAGTACACCGATTATAAGGACGACCATTTTTACTGAGTAGCCTGGGTACAGCACTTGGAGCTCGTACCGTAGATCGCGATATTTGGTCCGTTTCTCCTCCTCCTTCAAGGTGATGTTTTTCTCCGCTGGCGCCGAGAACTCGAGAACATACATCACCTTGAGTTGATGGTCGAGGAGAACTATGTCAGGCTTGTTGGCTTGAATTAGCCTGACAGTCGGGAACGAGTAGTTCCAGTAAATCCGGCATTTCTGGTTCTCAACAACGGACTCAATATCTCCGGGGACGTAAGGCAGCACTGGTGTCTGGTCTACCCCGTACGAGTGCCTTAGATGGTAGTACAGCACTCGTAACGCCGCGTTATGCCGGTGGATGTAGGCCGAAATCGCATATATGGGGCATGCAGATAGTAAATGCATGAGCGATTCCTGCAGTTGATATCAGGAACCTCTACACGCCACACGCGGCTACGGTAGACCAAGGTGTTGATAACACCATCTTGGCAGGCCATAATGAATTCCTCGGTCTCCGACTTAAGCCCTGCTGACCTTAGAAAGGCGAAGGTCAGCCTGGTCGATAAACTCAGTGTTTCTATGTTCTTATAGAAGACACCATGCTGGGGTTTATCGACGTGCTGCCGAAACAGATTTTCCTGTTCGGCAGCTCTGATTCGGGCTTTCAGACGATTTGGCTGAAGTTCGGTGACTGATTCAACATCAGCACCTCGCCTGATGTCAAATGCGAGACCAAGTTCATCTGCGGCTCTTTTTGCTGCCTTAAACAATCCTGCTCCCACTCCTACAGTTTCGTGATGTTTCACAAACCGCAAGAGGGGATCTGAGCTGAGGATGTATTATTATTTTTTTTTTTTTTTTTTTCTAGCGGCATCAACTGCCAAGGTTATTAGCCGCTGTCACTAGTTTTAAAACATTTATCATATGTTCTTCAACAATCCTGATTCATGCAGAAATTTTACCAGTTTTTCCATATTTTTACCATCATTGTTTAGACATATACTAAGTTCATTGGACATTCCAATTCTTTGTCGCACTTCCAAATACTTCTGGCAAAATAAAACTACATGGCTAACAGTCAAATAAGTATGACATACTTCGCATCTAGGTTGTCTGGTACCTAACAGCATAAATGAATTTGTAAGTCGCGTATGACCAATTCTTAGTCGAGTAATTGCCACCTGTTCTCTTCTTTTCAACATTATTGGAAAAATTCGTTCACTAACATTGGGTTTTGTCATTTTGAGGCGTGTATCACTTCGAGACCAATCATCCTGCCAGTTTTCCATAATTTTACTTTTAACATAGTTTTTCATGTCACTGTGATGTACAGGGATATCTTCAGCAACATCTTTTTCGGTAGCTTCTCGTGCTGCTTGATCTGCAAGCTCATTTCCTCGAATTCCAATGTGACTTGGGACCCATACAAAATATATGTTTTTGGAGTCGTTTTTTAATTTATTCACTAGAGATATAATTTTTTGAACAAGAGGATCCAAGCTGTAAGAATTTGAGATGGCCTGTAGTGAGCTTAAGGAATCAGAGCATATTAGTGTATTATTATGTACAGCATTATCTACATATTGCAAAGCTTGCCAAATTGCGTATAGTTCAGCCGTAAATATGCACGTATAATGTGGGAGTGTCCATGAAAAACATCTACCCGAAATAGAAAACGCACTCCCCACACCATGATCCGTTTTTGATCCATCTGTGTAGATTATCTGATTTCCTGGGTGTTTTTCTAATATCGACCAAAAGGTATAGAGGAGTAAGTATTTATTTGTTTCCGATTTTTTGAATATACTGCAGTCGAAATTTATTTCCAGATGTGCCATCATCCAAGGAGGTGTTTCACTTGGACCCCTACTATACATTTCAGGTAAATAACTTATAGATAACGATCTTAGTGTCTCTTCTAGTCTTACGCTAACCGGTTTAGTGATAGTATGGCGGCCTTCATAGATATCTCTGTTGGATTCGTTAAACAATATATCATAGTTCATATGCTCTGGTTGAGACCACACATTCACTGCATAGGTTAGTAGAAATTGGCGTCTTCTAATAGACAAAGGTGGAACACTGGCTTCACAGTTTAGTGATTGTAAAGGACTGGTGCGGAAAGCCCTAATGCGAGTCTTAGGGCATTACTCTTTCGAGCCGCACCATAAATGATACATCCATAATCAATTCTTGGCAGCAAAAAGAGTTTTGTACAGTTTAATCAGGGTATCTCTATCACAGCCCCAGTTGAGACTGGATAGAGCCCTGATGATGTTAATAATATGTTTACATTTTATTATGAGGTTATCAATTTGAGGACCCCAGTAAAGCTTTCTATCCAAGATGATTCCCAAGAATTTATATGAATCTACAAATTCTGTTGGCGTATCCAAAATTTGTATTCGTGGATTATCATGGGGTTTTTACGTAATCGACAAAAATGTATTGCTTTGGTTTTGGTATTGGAAAACTTAAAACCAGATTGTTCTGCTTCTCTTAAAACTTTATTGATGTTGTGTTCGAGTTTTTCCTCTATCTCCTCGATAGTGTGTGCACTGTAAAATATAGCTAAGTCGTCTACATACATGCATTTTTGCACAGGAGGCTCTATACTCTCAACTATGCTATTGACTGCTATATCGAATAGCATTACACTTAAAGTGGATCCCTGAGGTATACCATTTTCTAGGGAGCGATTCTCTGAAATATCATTACCAACTCTGACCTTGAAGGAACGATCGTATAAAAAACTTTCAATGAGGTGAGGCATGTTGCCTCGTAAACCCCATATATGTAGTTTCTTCAAGATTCCGAACCTCCATGTCATATCGAATGCCTTCTCGAGATCAAAAAATATTGCAACGAGATGTTTTCTTTCTGCAAAGCTCCGTTGTATACTGTCTTCGATATGCACCAAGTTATCTAAGGTGGATCGAGCTTTTCGAAAGCCAGTTTGATGAGTAGAAAGAAGCTTCTCAGACTCTAATATCCAGGTGAGACGCGCACATACCATTTTTTCTAGCACCTTTCCTAAGCAACAGGTAAGAGATATTGGCCTGTAGCTACTTGGAAAAAGAGGGTTTTTATCCTGTTTCGGTAGCGGAATGATAAGTGCTTCTTTCCATTGTGTTGGGTATTTTCCTTCAGACCATATTTTATTATACAGGGCTAGAAGATTCATTTTCTGATTTTCTGGTAGTTGTCTAATTAATTCGTATGGAATTCTATCTGGACCTGGACTAGAGTTTCTACATGAAGAAAGGGCCTCTTCTAGTTCCTTTAAGGCAAAGGGTGTATTATAAGGCAGGCATAGGTGGGTTTCAAAGTCTAGCACTCTTTCGGAAGATATTTTCAACTCTAGAAAATTGTTGGTATAATTCTCTGAGGAACTGGCTAACTGAAAGTGATTTGCTAACTCATTTACCACTTCTAAGGGTTCCGTTATCTCCTCGTTATCAATGAGGAGTACAGGAGAAGGGGCAGTAAATTTTTTTCCAATAATACATCTAATCTTTCTCCATACCTCAGTTAATGCAGTTTTGAGTGTTATAGAGGAAATAAAACTTTCCCATGAGTTTTGTTTGCTTTTCAAAATTACTTTCCTAGCTTTAGCTCTCAGTCGCTTAAAGTTAATTAAATTTATTTCGGTAGGATGCTTCTTGAAAAAAATTAAAAGCTTGTTTCTTTTTAGCAATTGCTTCTGCTACTTGGTTATTCCACCATGGAACAGTTCTGGGTCGGGAAGAATTATTTGTTTGCGGAACAGCATTTTCAGTTGCTGTAATTATTGCATTTGTAAAAGTAGTCACCATACCATCAATGTTGTCGTCAGGAAAATGAAAGTGTTGGATATTATTTTGATATAACAGCCAATTAGCTCTTTCCAGTTGCCATCGTCGCGTTCGAATTTCGTTAAAAAAAACATTGGCGAATTCTATCATGACGGGTAAGTGATCAGTGTCATGGTGATTTTCCAGAACACTCCATTGAAGCATAGGTGCCAATGAAGGAGTTGAGAAGGATAAATCTATAACTGAAAAGGTCTGAGATCTACTGTTTAGGTAGGTGCCTTTACCTGTGTTTAAGGTAATTAAATCACATTCATCAATGAGTTGTTCTAGGATTCTACCGCGTGTGTCTATAGTACTTGAGCCCCAAAGAGTGTGATGGGAATTAAGTCCCCAAGTAATAGAAATGGCGAAGGAATTTGTGAAATTAGTTCCCTTAAATCGTTTATGTTCCACGAGTTGTCAGGTAGGTATATATTACAAATGCTCATTTTAATAGGAAACGATATTTTTACAGCAACAGCTTGGAGATTAGTGAGAAGATTTATATTGGTTACAGGAATGTTGTTTTTTATAAATACAGCTACTCCTCCTCTCGTCCTCATATTGGGTTCAACATCATGTCTAAAACAGTTGTAACTTCTAAGAGAGAAATTTTCATTTGGCCTAAAATGAGTTTCTTGTAGACAAATAATCGTAGGTGATTTTTTCCACCATGATTGATTTAAGCTCGCAGTAGTGTGTTTTGCATCCATTGCAATTCCACTGAATTATATTTTCTAATATATTCATAATTTATTTATCTTTATGAATGAAGTAAATAAATATGGATAGGTGGATACTAAGAAATGAATAAAATTATATATCAACAGATAGAACAGATAGATAAACAATTAGATAATAAATAATTATAAAAACAATAAAACACACAAAAAATAAACAAAAAATAGTAAAAACAATATATAGAACAAACAATGTAAAAATAGTAATATCACAGTAGATGTATAAAATAAATCACAGTATGTTTTTACCACAATATGTTGTTATCAGAGTTTATAGAGTAGTCAGTCTGGGGGTTGTGAGGGACCAGCTTGGTCAATCAAAGGCTTTCTTGCCTTACCCTTGGGCCAACCCTTCCTCTTCTTCCCCCTTTTAGATGTATCGCTCGTTTGCGACGAAAAAAAACTATCATCCGGAGTCAAGAGAGTCTTCTACCACATAGTTTTTATCATTTCTCTTTCGTTTTTCGCTTATAGCAATTTGGGATGCATCTGAAACAGAATTAGATTTCATAAGTAGATTAGGTTTTGAAGAACTAGGTGGTTTCATAGTAGAATATTTTTGTGAGTCTTGTAACAAATGCTGAGTGAGCTTGTTTGGATCACTTGCAAAAGCATTAATTACATTTTGGATTTGATCCTCTATAACTTTCGTAATACTAGGTAAGAGTTGTTCAACCAGTGTTCTGTGAGTATCTCTATTGGCTACTTGGGCGTAAGTCACATAATTAGTCCTCTTGGGACCACAAACTTTCTTTCGAGCCTCCCCATAACTTAGATTTTCCAAGATTTTAATATTCTGAATGGACATTTCTTCGATCATTCTTGGGCATTTATTTGATCTCGCTGAATGAGGTCCACCACAGTTTATGCATTTAATAGGGTCTTGACATGTTTCTCCAGTGTGAGGAGGTTTTCCACAGGCACATATTTTTTCCTCGTTACAACTGGTTGTCATATGACCAAATTTTTGACAATTAAAACACCGTAAAGGATTTGGAATATACGGCCGCACTTCTAGGAAATAGAACGCAGCTCTTACTTTATTGGGAAGTTTGGGTCTATTAAAAGTCAGTATATGGTTTGGCGTGTCAACAAGCTCTCCATTTATCCTCTTTTAATTCTCCTGACATTGATAACACCTTCGGTTTCCATTTCGTTTAAGATTTCTTCAATCGAACAATTTAATAAATCGGAGCACGAAACAACACCTTTCGAGTAGTTGAGAGACCTATGAGCCTCTACTATAACGTTAAAGTTATTAATTTTTTTAACTTGTAGTAGTCTTCTTGCTTGCGCTTCTGACACTGTCTCGACTAATAAACCTTCTTTACTCTTCTTTATGCTTTTCAGGTTTCCAATAAGACCAAAAAGGCTCTTAGAAATGACGAAGGGGCTAACTTTGTCAAAGTTTCCTTACGTCGATCCTCTTTATCACCAGAAACCGGGGGACAATGCCCGCCTTTTCCTGGCTGTGAGGGATTGTGGCTTTTACGGATTGTTTTGCGGTAGTCATGCGTGGGGCAGCGCCGCTTACGCCACTACTTTCCACGGTATGCTGTAGCTCGTCCAGAGCAGACCCAGCAACGCGATCTGTTCTAAGGCCTGTTTCTCCTCGACTGGCCAACGAGGTTTCCGAGGCTAGGCTGTCTTGCATAAATCCCCATATTTCCCCTTTGTCGCAGGGGAGACACGCCTCTTTTACGTAGAGGACACGGCCACCGTTAGGAACTCACTTACGTGGAGTCATCCATCCCCTCGGCACGGTTCAGCATGACACCTTAGGATTCCGGGAAGGAAGAAAGGGAAAGTAGGACGAAGTAATCATTATAGGAACATGAGGAAAGGGGCAGGTCAGGATGGGGTTGAAGGTAATCAAGGAAGTTAGGTGTAGGGACAGATGCCCCAGTTAGTCGCCTCTTACGACAGGCAGGAGGTTCCCTGGGCCTATTCTACCCCCGGACCCACAGGGGGAATTATTATTATTATTATTCACTGATTTTAATGGCTTATTTTCATATCAGAGACTCGTCTTTTATTATTAATTTTAATTTTATAAAAGCACCTTGACAGTATTTCTCATAATATCTATTACTCTAAATATATTATTTTCATATTCTTTAGAATAATATTTCCCAAAATTCAGTCTCCTGAATAGCCACAGCCACATCACTAACGATGGTACGTGAACATTAATATCAAAATGAATATATAAATAATGTAAGTCCATTTTAAATTGTATAAGAACACATAAAATCTCAAAAAGAGGAAGAAATAAATGTATTTTTCACGAAAAATTTAAAATATATCAGCGCATTATTGTCAAATTGCTTTTATAAATTTTGAAGTTCCTCCAACTCTGTAATCAAGCGTGGATGATACACAGGGGGCATCAACTTTCATTTCAAAATTTTAAATATTTCTGAAAGTAAAAAAATATATATATGAAGAATTATCATATTATTACATTAAAGAATGTATTTTCTGTTCTTTGTAGTTATTTTGTTGTTTTTGTGTAAGATTTTGTACTTTTTAATATATTTTATTAAAAAAAGCAATCGACCTGCAAAAAAAGTCTCGCATTCTAGAATCGAATTCTCGAATTTCTTGCATTTTATTGTTTTTAAAGTTGGTTTCTATTTCTCAGCCTTTGTTTACATCATATGGCAACTTAACGGCTGAAACATTTATAAATCTTGGGTTGAAACGTTGAAACAAATAAATGCCCATAGCCAGCCGACTAGATTTGTCACAGATTTCCAACTCATAAATCGCTGTTAAAATGTTTCTGTTAGTAATTTCAAAAAATGAAAACTTTAGATTTATTCTAAATACAATATAAATGTATAAAATTACAGGCAATACTGATGCATATATTTTTTAAACCTAGAAAATACGATTTATTTAGTTTCATAAAATGACATCAAATGAAATATTCGTATTTTCTTGTATTTAAAAAAAATATGCGTCAGTATTGCCTGTAATTTTATATATTAAATCTATATGGTATTTAGAATAAACCTAATGTTTTCGTTTTTACGTTACTCTAACAGACAAATTTTAACAGAGATTTAAAGCTATTCTGGTGATGAGGGAGTGCAAACACCACCTCAAAGAACTAGAAATGATAAATATTATATGTACTCTTCGACCATAAATAAATACTGTGTAGTATGTAGAAACATTAATATTAAGGAATCCAGTCTTTCCTTCCGTAGGTCAGTAAATATTCCAAGAGCGTAGACAGTAGCAGGTAACTTAAAATCTTAATGAAAATTTGGTGATTACAAAATAATTATATTATTTAAATTTATATTATTATCGCATATATCGTATTTCTTTTCAAGTGCAAGTAAATTTCCTGTAAAATGATGAGAATTTTGTATTATTTATTTAAAATAAAGTATAATAATATACTTGTTTAATGTATTCTTGAATCAGTCATTAATGTTTATACTCTTCCAAACTATCTTGTATGATCATTTTAATAAAATGTTATTTTATCTGATGCCTTTTATTAAATTTTCGTATTCATATTTTTGACAATTTAACTGTAGCGCATAAGTACTGTATTTATCTTGAGACATCTCTGATTTTATGATGATGAGGTAGTGGTCTGGCAAAATCAAGGAAAAATGATTTAATGAAAAAAGATTGCCCATCATTAGCAAGTTTGAACAGAAAAAATATGTGAAAATCATCCTAGATTTCTGAAGAACAAGATTTTGACCTAAAAGCTAAATATTTGGTATTAATAATAACACAAGATAATATTGGGCAACTTTTAAAAATTTTAGGTAATTATTTAGAATACGATAAGATGCTTAAATTTTCATGAAAATTTTTCTACCCCACCAAAATAAGGTGCGCTGAACACGAATATGAAGTTTTTTTTCGCCGGAGACAAGCCGTTATGGAGAAAAAAAAATATTTTTTTTGCACTTTCACATCTGTCACTTTTTTTACACTGGATATATCTAACGATTTGTATTATTTCCCTCACCCCAATAACACTCTGAACGGTTTGGAGTATAGTATACGTCATTTTTTATAATAAGAACAATTTTTTTCCTTATAAAAAGCTTTGTATTTGGGATAACGCCATTACATCGTAAAAATGCAACTAAAATGTATGTGAAATTAGCGACGCGTAGATCAGATAGTGTCTAAAGTGCCCCTGTGAGGTACCACAAACCAATTATACCAATACACTCTACACATCATCAAATGTTCATTGCACATTGTCATATCCTGTGCAAACATCCCTACTACCCTTAAATAAGTTAATAAGATTGCATTCTTCAATAACATTAAGAATTATTCCTTGCCCTAAAAATTTTGGGTGGAAAATGTGATTTAAATAGGGTGCTTATTACATACGATTATGGTTACAATAAAAGGGGTTGGTTTAGCGAATAATATTAATATGACGAAAGGATGGTTTCATTATAAGGGGTTATTGTAACCATAACCCAATGTAAAAGGCACCCTATTTAAAACTTACCCTTTTCCACCCAAAATTTATAGGGCAAGGAATAATTCTTAATGTTATTGAAGAATGCAATCTTATTAATTTATTTAAGGGTAGTTAAGGATCTTCGTACAAGATATGACAATGTGCAATGAGCATATGATGTGTAGATTTGTGCAATAATACAACCTAACCTAACCTAATACCTGTTCCTCTCCTTTCCTGGCAAAGATAATTGCTTATACCTTCTCGTTGGTCCTTGCTGAACAATAACATATTTAAAGATATAATCCATTTCTTTAATTACTTTATCGACTACATGAGCAACTTACCCTAAAAATGATCCGATCTGGTTCTAAACTGATCGCTAGTTATACAATGTAGTACCTTTAGACACAACAGAATAGAATCGCACCTAACTTCGTGACTATGAATGATTTTACAGCATTTTTCATGCATTTTCGTATTTAAAACATGGTTTTTAATGTGTAAAACATTATATTTCTGTACAAGATAAAAGTAACATCGTCTTCTAAGCATTAAAATACTACAGTTAGTAACAGGAAGTGTTAAATATATCACAATAAAAAGTGACAGATGAGTGAAAACGAAATTTTTTTTTATTTTTTTTTCTCATGAACGGCTTGTCTCCGGCGAAAAAAAAACTTCATATTCGTGTTCAGCGCACCTTATTTTGGGGGGGTAGAAAAATTTTCAGGAAAATTTAAGCATCTTATCGTATTCTAAATAATTACCAAATTTTAGATAAAAAAAAACTGATAATGGGAATTCTTTGAGGAAATTAAGCAACTTTCAAATAAAAAGGAAGGCGGATGAATTGAAGATTTATTAAATTTAAATAGTATTTTTTCTAAAACTCCAACAATCATAAATAAGGTGATTTATATTTTCGGTCTATTCAGTACCCACATTCCAAATTTCTAGTCATTAGTTGTTTTTGGGTATTACTATAAAATACTTGTTTCTACCACAAACAATTTAAATCTCTATAAGCTTAAAAATAATTACTTCTTTTGTTAAAAATTTACCCCTTTTAAAATCACACACGTCTGTTTGTTTCCCCCTTTCCCAGCAAATTTGTATCAATTGTCAAAGTTTCAAGCAATTTATGTGTTGTTTGTATAGGCAAGCTTTATCTGTACTTTAATATGCGAAGTATGTACCTTCTACGAGAGTTGAAACCAATGTCCTTTACGGACACAAGCCTCGGATAAGTCTTTGTTTACCACAGAACAGAAAAAGATGTTTACGGACCTCTAAAACTGAAACCCTTAACCCATAACATGGCTGCGGAAATCTGACAGTGAGCATGCGCATTATAACATTTATTTTTGACAGAGCAAATATAAACAGGCATGGGCGTAGCCCCCTGGTTTTTGGCAGATGAATATTGTTCATTAATGTATGGATAGGTAGGTACTATAATGAATACCAATCAGTTACAATGGTAAATAATTTTAAAAAATTGCTAAATTAATATTCACAATAAATGTTATTGCAATTTTTCAGTCATCCATATACAAAGTACCTACAATAAAATTCTTCATTTAACCCAGTAAACACCAAAGTATGAGGCTTTACTGGGCTTTTTCCGGATCTTTACTGGAAATGCTGGCTCAATAAAGGCCCATACTTTGGTGTTTATTGGTAAGTAACAATTCGGTACCTTTGATTTTGTATCAAGAATTGTCCCCAGCTATAAAAAGGTTGCCAAAACAACGGCTCGCTTGGTTTGGATAGGACCATATTATTAAGGCCGCCGCTAAGGTGTTTGTCGCCCGTGTACAGATTTACCTTTGCCGCCCCTCTAAATATTTTGCTCTGTCCCCCTAAAAATTTTGGAGGCGACGCCTGTGATTGGAAAAGGCATGCATAACCGCGGAAATTTAAACACGTTCCTTTAATAAATTCACATTGCGCAAACTCACTGCCTGATAACGTCATCTCTGGCCTTCGAAAAAACTTGCCGACTTTTAACATACTTCTATTTCTGTGGCATAACCTCAAGAATATCAAGAATAAAATTAATATATTTATAAGTAATTGACATCGTCTTTAATATGCCATAAATGGCATGTAGGATAAATATATATTTTAACCTGCTTTTACTTAAACTACAACAAACAATGGGCGCGTTAAGCGAATGCAACTGTTGAGAATTAGCGACCACAATCGACTAGTCGACTGAGAAATTCGAGGCTGTGGCTCAACTCATCTAATTAGTGTTAACAGTTGTAATTTTATTATTTATTTATTTATTATTTAATAATTCCTGCTGCATTTGATGCAAAAAGTTAAAAATAATCAACTTCTTGGAGCGATTCACCCAGAGATCTTGTATACCAGATCTCTGGATTCACCAATCACAGCGCGATTATGAAACTTCGTGATTAGTGATTCTAATTACGAACATAAAATCCGTGGTTCGGTTCAGCTGGACGATTCTTCTAACTCGCAGGTAAACAGCCGATAGCCAGAGAGCTATCAGATTACTTTCATCCTTTTCTATTTTTGTAGGCGCCTCTTGTTATTTGTTACGTCAACGTCGTCAATAAATTACTATTTACTAGGTATTTACAAACGACAATTTATGAATTATGATTGATTACGACGCTCGAAAAGAACGAATTATGAGGTATCGATCTTTTCCTTTTTACTAGAATAGTATTTTTATTGTATTTAGATAAGTACAAAACATAATTCTTTAATTGTTTTATATGTATATGACATCTAGGGGTTGTCTCTGCATCTAGTTTAATGTATAATATGAAGTGTTTGTTTTAAAAAATAACCTAAATTTTAAGAGGAATATATTACAATACTTTCCTACTATTTTTATAAATAAATTAATAAAAATAAATATTAAATAATATGTATATCATTATTTATTATGCAAGTATACCTAACTATACTTTTAGATGACTTTCAAAATGATTTTACTACTTCAGGTATTTAATAATTGATTAAGTTATCTACGGAGAATATGTAGAAGAATAATTTGTGTATTTCTTTTGTTCATATAACAATCAACATGCCATAGTAGTATTTTATTTGCACTGTGGATCAGGTCACTTCTGATCTAGATCAATTAAGTCAGCTGTGTACACGTTTTATTTACAACTGATCTGAAATCAAAAGTAACCAAGTCAGTTCCCCCCTTGCCGATGTTGCTCCAGCCCGGATGAAAGAATCACATGGGATCTTTAGATCAGTAATGTAGTGGGGTAAAAATAGCGGCAAACGGTTGACCGTATAAACAGGTTTTGCATGTCGCAACAATAAATTTGCATATTTTTCATAAAAAAATATTTTCTTTGCAATTACTATATTTCATAACAAAGATAATCAAGTTCTTAGGAAAGGAAAATATCAAGTTGGTTTCTGGATCATCTGTTCCCATTTTTTTTTTAGAATTTTTTATAAGAACCTACGTAAAACCACAGATGCATATTACACTTATACGTCTCTGGTAAAACTGATAAAACAAACATATAAAATTAACGAGTACCTCCCAAATAAGCATGCTCGCCTGACATCCTAGACTGCTGCACGTTTTATTTGCGACTCATGCAGGTCACTTCTAACCAGATCAAATGTGATCAACTGAACTGACCATCGGTGCAAATAAAATACTAGGCATGTACAAAAGTCTTTATAGGTTAGCTGGTAAACAATGTGTCAAAAATCATACCATTAGATATAATTTCACGAACTTTGTCGACGATAGCTACGGTCGTATCAGTTATGAATTCATAATTCCGTTGACGGTTCAAGCCCGACTCGCATCGAGTTTGCATACGGCTCGTAATTGTCTTGATTCTGCAATTTCTCGAGAAGTTTTATTCAGGCAGGGTGCAATGTGATAACGTCTAGACCTAGAGAACATATGGTGTAAGTCCGTTTGCAATTTTCCAGTATCGCTCAATGCTGGAAGTATTGATCTAAATTCCTTATTTGCCAGAACAATATTCACTGCTGCCCCTAAGGCAGTCAGCCCTGTCCCAAGTTGGTCCTGGATTTGTACACGAAAATTATCTCTTTTAAGGGTTATTGGTGGGATGATATGTTTGGCCTTCTGATTCAGTATCGGGGCTTTTAGAACCTTGCAGTTTGAAGGAAATGGATATCTATTTAGCAATTCTAACTTAGATTCTTTGTTTAGACCATTTTTTTATTGTATTTTCCCATCTGGTTGTTAAATCCTTATGCAGCTCAAAAACTTTGTCATTCTGGACGTCTGGGTCTTCTCCTAGGCATTTCAAAGTTTCTTCATCCAGCGTTTCCTCATTATTGATAATTAATGCCTCCTCGTTAATATTCGACACATGTTCTGTGTGAGATGGAGATAAACCGTCCTCGACGCCGCCGCCATTCCTCTCAAATACAGGCGGTGTTCTACTAGGTTCAGAAGTGTTAGGGCTATAGGTGCGAGATCGTCCTGAATTGCTAGGGCTGTTGTCCACACTTCTACTTGTCATAATTGAACTGTGATCAAGAGAATTTCTGCGCGCCGTTACTTTGGCTACGGTCACGAGATACTCTGCGCGTCGAGCCACATGGGCTTCGATCACGAGATTGTCTGCGCGCCGACCTGCCATGGGTGCGGACACGAGATGAATCGGACTGCCTAGAAGGAACATAACTTCTTAAGTTGCGGTCCCGAGATCTGCTTCGTGAACTACTATGAGTTGTCTGAGCAGAGCTTGGGTTATTCTCGTTTTGACATTTTCGAGTTTGTCTTAACGACTTTTCCAGTATTTTCAGCCTCTTCCTAATAGATTCTATTGACGGCGATCTCGAAAGTCTTCTCCTCTTACTTTTCCCCATCCTAAAAAAAATTATCCCCCTATATTATTAGCAAATTGTAATTTTTACTCACGTATACGTCTTTGGCATGTCAGCACAAAAAGCTTAATGAAGGATCAGATGTTAGGAGTGAGTCAGAAGATTGATGATTCTTCTTCTTCTTCACTTTAAACTTGTGGCATGATAGCACAGAAATGCTGTACTACATAGTGATCTGGAGGACGAGGCGCTGAAATATAATTGTATTCGTTGTGATAACCCAGCTTTAGATGACTATTCAAACGCGTGTTCCATTTTTCGAACGATGAACGTGTCTTATTATCTAGTTCTGTAGCAATTGGTTATCAATTTTGATAATTTTGGTGTTGTGATTTCTGTGGTGTTGTGTTTATCAAAATTGTAGTATTTTATTTGCATGTATAGTCACTAGTCAGTTCACTTGATCACATCTGATCTGGTTAGAAGTGACCAGCATGAGTTACAAATAAAACGTGCAGCAGCTCCGGATGCTAGCGCCCATGTTTGTAAATGTTTATTTTATATCAAGATTTATAAAGTTAATTTATAAATCTTAATTTTATATGATATTTATGATTTATTGGTTATACAATTTTTACATAGTTTGTTATCAAGAAATGGGTCACGATTTAACATAAACAACTTGACATATTCTTGTTTCCTTTCGGAAGATGACTTCTGTTTTCATACGTTATGAAATATAGTACCTAGTTAAAAAAACGATATTTTTAGATGAAAAATATGCAATTTCATTGTTACATACAAATAACTGATTAAACGCTCAACCGTTTGCCGCTTTTCTTACCTTACTACGTTACTGATCTAAAGATCATATGTGATTTTTTAATCAGGGGAGCAGCATTGGCAAGTCGGGAACTGACGGCCACTTTTAAATTCAGATCAGTTGGAATTAAAATATTGAAATAACTGAACTAATTCACCTAGATCAGAAGTGACCTGATCCACAGGGTAAAAAATAATACTTCTAAAATCTCTGCAAAATGTGTTAAGTCTGTTAGAACCACTGACCACAGAATTATCAAGAACAGTAATGAAGGAGAGAGAGGAATAATTTTAAAACAATAACAATAAGGAATAATATTGCTCTGTTTAATAAAAATATAAAGTTTTTAAATACCACGGTATTAGCAATTAATACATAACATAATTTTTTTATTTAAAGTTTGCAAATCTGTATTGACAGAATTTACACATGCGCAAAAATCGAGGTCAAATGTCTAATATCAGTAGAGAACTGTTTTGAGTGCTGTTTTATTCTACCTTGTTATTTTTGTGAAACTATGCCCTATAAGGGGCTTAAATAATAAATATGATAGTGGTATTAGTGTTTTTGTGATTGTTATAAAAGATATATAAGATTTGTAAGAAATAGTTCCAATAATTCCCGATTTAGAAACCTATTCTGCTAAAATACACAGTACAGGTGAGAGGAACATATGTCAAAAGCTTGCTTATTTAGCATTTAAAATACAAAATACCATTTTTAGAGATGTGTTTCGAACTAGGATATGCTCAAAAACGTTTTTAAATTTTACTAATCCTAGAGGTTATCTGTCAGTACTGAATCTTATGACAAATAACCACACTGCACACTGGAATTAATATTCCTATTCCTGCCTAGGTGGTTTTAATTGCTCGTCTTCTGTTATTATTTACGTAAATGAAACAGCCTTAAAATTGTTCACAAGTCAATTAAATTCCCAAAAAAAAGTATTGTCCATACCTGGTAGGTAAATAAATCTAAATATTCTGTTTTAGAATAATTAGTTTAAAGAAGTGATATTAGTGTGATTTGTGATGTTATTTGAGTAATTTAGTATATTTCAAAATGTTTATTGATTGATTTTTATATATGATATTGTAAGTGACTCACATTAGGTATATCTTATTTTAAATCTTATCAATAATAAACATACCAAATTGTATTCTATGATTCAATAGAGCTGTAATATTTTTATTTTAAATATCGCACTGCAAATAGTAAATTATAGAAATCCAAATCTATGTTTTTTAATTACTATTGTTGTTGGGATGAAATGAAAGACAACATTTTCACAGGAATTGGATATCTATCATTAAAAATATGACGAGTCCCAAAGTTACGTAATTTATTTTAGGTTTTAGTGTCTATTTTAAAAAATTTTACAATCCTGAAATATTCTCTAACTTCTGACTCTATAATACTAATTTCACTATAGCAGAGAGAGAACCTCGGAGAATAGAATTGTTTCATCTGTGAACGTGTTTTATAACCGTACGAAATTTCTATTTCATGAATATTAATTAGAGATTTCTGTTGTGGTATGACATCTTTGAGAGATTTATTTTTCTTCGCAATTGCACTGTTTGACTGCTTGTAAAATTATTTGGCAATATTTACCTAGTACATAGTACTAGGTAAATATTCATTTTTACTTAAGAAGCCCTTCTATAGAATTTTAGAAATGTATATATGATTAGTATACTGTAGTTCTGAATATTATTTGTCCATGTCGTTCAACTTCAACCTAGAGTATTAAATTGATCAAAATAAAAAAATTAAGAACACTTCAGTTCCACACCTTTCTTTAGTATAGTATTAACATACTGTTGTGTGTGATAACAGGTATTACAATTTTTGTCTCCACTAAGGTGGATTTCAGATATAACAGATTCCACACCTTTTAAAATTTTACTTAAATAATGTATCGAATTAATATTTCATTCATCATGTGTTAATCCTTGAATCTATGTATATATTAATCTATACAAGAAAATATCTACTTTTGGTGGAAAGTGTGGAAATGTCATAGTTGTACAACAACTCACAGTTTAGATAGTCATTGCAGTACCTAGCATCAATTCATCAAATTCAACTGCTTTGTCAATTCCATAGAGATCTTAGTTTCTTATTGGTCGATTCTTATTTAACGTTGGAAGTCATACCATGTACAGCGCTGTGAATTACACATTCGCCCAACACGCACGACAGTGTGAATACAGTCCAGACGTTCTCATATTAATTAACTAAATTTATAAAGATAATCAATAAAAGTAATGTAATGTGCAAATATTAAATCATACATACACTTCACATAAATCAAATACCCACAACTAAATGAAACAACTAAAAATTGCTCTTAGATGTTGTTAATGCAAAGATTTATTTGACTTTAATCTATCAAAATAAATAATTAGGTTGTACTACTCCCTGAATAAATTTTGTTTTGTTATAATATTTATTACTTTTTAATCTGTCAATTGATCTTTAAACAGTAGAGTAGGTCTACGTCAGTGAATACAGGAAGTACTTAATATTTATATATGATTTTTAAATTAAGTACCTTAACCTTGATGTTAACTGAAAAATCAAATAAAAATTACTATTATCATGCTGTTGCTATTATTAATTGAGATCAACATTTTTAATGCATTTTGTAAATAATGTAGGTGTACCTAAATGTTCTGAGCTGAATCTGTTCAAAATTTAAATAACTTGTTGTTTGATCAGGTGGTGACGATTTAGAATAATTGGTAATGTTGAAGGTAAACTAAGAAAATTTTTTTCGTCACTTATATATTAAGCATCCATCGTTCTACCAAATATTTAAAAAATGCAGTTAAGGTGTTAAAATAAAGTGATTTTAAAATTGCGTGTGGAGATAGCTAATTCTGGGGCTAATCCTTTTCGTTATTCATTTATTATTTTGCTTCTTACATGATTGTCTTTTGCAGGAAGCAGGGTTCGAAAATATGATATCTATATAAATGTCATAGACGATATGTATCAGATATACATACATGTATATCCGATGGTATGTACATCACTTTCGGATACACGTATTTCCTTATAAAAATCAATGAATTTCTCAAGTGTCTTAATTATTATTATTATTATATTCTATGTATCAATTTGAAAATATTGAAACAGCAGTGTTAATCGACAAAAAAAACATACTTTCTATCAAAAAATATCTGATGTGACCAGCATAACTTTCTTATACCAGTATATATCATCCTGATCTAAAAAATCATTCAGTTTAATTCTTTATTTACTTCAATTAAATTTTAATAACACACCTTGAAATGTTTCATTAAAATTTTTAAATAATTAATTATCAGCGTCATTTGATACTGTCAATAATAATTCATCTCATATATTTTAATAATTTTTTGTTATTGACATTGACATTTTTGTAACTAAATTAGACTTTTCTGTCAAACTGTTAAATTTATCCTAATCCCAATTTATAAGTCCAAATGTGTAAAATATTTCAGTTTACATCAGCTTTATTTAAGTACTTGGAAAATATATTTTATTCGCTTGATATAGTAGACATGATTTATTATCTTTCATCAAGAATATATTTTTTTGTAAAGGCAAATACAAAAAAGTTTGGGTTCCGTGGACCCCTTTCGGCTGGCCAATTTGGCTCATTACCGATTTTTTCATTGTCCTTGGCCCTTTGAACAAATGTACCAAATTTTTAAGCTTTATCTCAAAAACTGTGGTTGCTATCGCGATACTACAGACATGCGGACAAATTTTTTCCATAAAGTTATGTTTTCTCATTATAATTCGTCGAGATTCCTCCAGAAATGCAATAAAATTGTTTTAATTTTTTTCCCGAAATTATACCTGTTTTTTTATTCATTATGTCTCTTCTGGTAGTACCACATTCAACAAATTTAATGTGTCACCTAAAATGTTGGTGACAATCTTAACTTGCCAAATTTGGGAAGTTAGTATTTTTGAGTTATCGTGAACACACACACACGCACGCACGTTTTTGTAATACGTTTTTTGATAAAAGTGGTTTAAGCATATTAATATTTTAAAAATGTAAATAAGATTGTTGTACGCTCCTCCTCCCTGTCAACACTTTTTTTAAGATTCTGAAACTGTGTTTTCGTCATATCTAGGTCAACAAATATATTCAACACTTTGTGTTTTGTATAGGGTAGAATTGAAGTATTTTTTTAAGCAGTATTTGGCGAATTGGTCATTCTATCTATAAACAAAAATGTAGGAACCGGAAGGGCTTTAGGTACGAGGTTGAATCCCCTACCGTTGACTAGCCCTTAACAAGTAACCAATAAATGTCTTTTGAGAATTTAGATATCTCCAGACGTTCACAGAGTTATAGGAAAATAGGTATGACGTCACCCAAATTTGCGCAAATTTGGCTGGTGTAAAAATATAACTTATTTGTCATACATTTTCCGATCAGTGACGGCTGTGAAATTTAGGCTGTCATATCTTAGTATTGGAGCATGGGACTCGAGAGATACTTATAAAACTATTAAGACCAGATGAAGAAGTTTTGCAGGTTATTTTTTAAACAATTTGTAAATTATTTGCAAAACTTTTTTTTTTTCAAAATCAGATGGAAAACATGACGACAGAATTCAAATTTCAGAAAATATTGCTTTTCCTATCATAAAATTACACCATTTTGAAATTTTCTTAGATTCATTTTTCAATGTGCAAATTTCAAAAAGGTGCAACTTTTTTTCGTAAATTTCAATCTCAATTTTTTCTGCAAAACTTCTTCATTTGGTCTTGAAAATGTAACATAGCCTAAATTTCACCAGCCGCCACTGTTTCCGATAAAACTAGTTTACATATTAACACTTTAAAATGAAATAAAATTTATTTTATCGTGTAAATTTCTGTTTTTCTGTTGTTTGGGAATGTTTCAGTAGTTGTTTGCAATATAATATAATGTCTGCATAAAGTTTCACTGGGAACCGATACCCTCGTTCGAGCTCTAAGCATAATGCAATGAATTTGTGGACTTTCATGTCAAACATTCACCCTACTTTCAGCCTTAGTCATGTTTTACAGTAAACTTTTATAGTTTATTTCAAACTTATTGCAACATAAAAAGGCAGCGGCTTCTGTGATGGCGGTTAGAGGATCAAAGAAGCCGACGTTTTTCAAGTTGCAAAAAGTTTAAAATAAACTATTACAATATGCTTGTGCCTGAGGCGATTTTAAGTTGAAATGTTAACGTTTTTTTATTAAATAATAAATTTTTACATATTAATTGTAATATCTAAAACTGGAATTTTTAAATTCAAAAACCGGTTTTCGATTTTACAAATTAAAAAAAAATGAAACCGGGTTTTTAACAACCGACAAAGCACTATTATAATATAATGTATACTAAACTATTACTTTTTATATGTAAACTAATTTGCTCTTAAGTTTGTTACATTTTTCCCATTCTCTTGGTGTTTGTCTATTAATTAGCTAGATACTAATTAGCCCTGCCCAAGGTCTATTCTGTACCTACATTTCTTTTTCTAATGAGTTTAATTTCCGAACAATGTTTTGTTTCTCCATCCATTATTTTTTTAAATAGTTTTTTTGCATTTACATGACTCCAGTTTGAAATGATACCGAATTTCTTTAACATCTCTTCCGCCGTCAAAACATTTCTTCTTGCGGGTATTATCAGAGCACTGTATTAATGACTAATTATTCATTATTGCTTTCATTACTACTTCTTGGGAGGTCCAGGTTATCAATTTTGGATGAATTATTACGGATTTTATTACGGTATTTTATTAATGGCTCATTATTGCTTAGGGATGTGCGCTACATTTAGAAAAGTACCGATATCATCCGTATCGTATCGTATCGATTAAAAGTTACCGTTGGATACAATATCCAACGGAAAAGTGACGTTACATGAAGTACCGGTTCACATCCAATCCGGCATTTATGGAGAGGATTTAAAAATTTTCTTATTTCAACAATATAACATATAACATAAATCCTTGCCACCAATAGAAAGTATTAATACAAACAAACATGTGAGAACAAAAATGTAAAAAAAAAAAAACGTATAGATATTACTACAAACACTACTTGTTCTACTTTAGGTAGTACGGCCACATGCCATAAACATACAATTTCTCTAAAAATCTTATCTATACCTGATACGGTCGGTACGGCTAAAAATGTACCGTATCGTACCATATCATAAACTGTAATACCGGTGCAAAATAGGAGAGCACAGTACCGATACCCGAAAATATCGTACTGTATCGCGCATCCCTATTATCGCTTTCACTACATATTTACGTTATCCATTTTACATGAAGTATTGCACGTATATTTAAGAGCGAAAACACACGGGCGTTAATTCAGCGCGTTCCACGCGCCTTTAAAGTACGCGCGTTGTTTGCCCATCCACGAAAGATAGGTGAATAGGCATAAGTGCGCGCTATCAATGTTAATTCAGCCATGGATGATGTGGAAACCGTTTTGTTTGTTTATTTAAGTGCAAAAATTGTAAGAAAAAGTAGTTAGAAACCGAAATGATGGTGCATCCGATTAATGAAATATGATATAGCGAGGGCGCATTCAAGTCTTTTTTCCTAGACTCCGAGAAGATCCTAATGTTTTTTATTATTTTGTATATCATTGCAAGATTTGATGAACTTTTTACCAAATTTCAAAGACGGAATAATTCGTACTTTAAATAGGTTATAACTTAACTAGCAACGTGTCTTCATACGAACTGAACCGCGCGTTAAATTAATATCGTGTGTATGCTCACATATAATACAACGTATTTGTACAACGCGCGTTGCCACGTCGAACGCGCGTTGTGGAGATGACAATTGTTTGGCAGTTCCACAACGTGCGCGTTCGGACGTGGCAACGCGCGTTGTACAAATACGTTGTATTACATGTGAGCATACACACGATATTAATTTAACGCGCCTTTCAGTTCGTATGAAGAAACGTTGCTAGTTAAGTTTATAACCTATTTTAAGTACGAATTATTCCGTCTTTAATTTTGGTAAAAAGTTCATCAAATGTTGCAATTGACATACGAAAATAATTAAAAAGTTGTATGGGATCTTCTCGAAGTCTAGGAAAAAGACAGTAGAATGCGCCCTCGCTATATCGGGATTTCATTAATAGGTGTACCCATCATTTTCGGTTTCTAACTCCCTTTCTTTTTCTTACTATTTTTGTACTTAAATAAACAAACAAAACGAGCTCTACATCATCCATGGCTGAATTAACAATGATAGCGCGCACTTAATGCCTATCCACCTATCTCGTGTGGAAGGGGAAGAAAAAAGAGTTACTTTAGCGTGCGGAACGCGCGTTGAATTTACGCCCGTGTGCTTTCGCTCTAAGCCCCCTTCTTCTCACAGATCGAAGGCACTGGTCTACACGCGTTACGCAATAATATATTGAAGTATACTTT